>BOPP01000112.1:2045234-2121981 GCA_017312745.1 Gryllus bimaculatus | reverse complement strand
CGCGCTCTCCGGCCAGCGGTTTACTGCAACCCACCCGCCCCCGCGCGTCGCTCGACTTGTTAAAAAACACAACTTGGGGTGCAGGGAGCGCGCGAGGGGCGCTGTGGTTCATTTCTCCAAAGTGCACAGATGAGTTATGCGTAATTTTAAAGTTATGTTTTTAATATTAGTTTTATATATATTTATATATATATATAATATTAAAATACTATTATATAAATATATTATATAATTATATATTATATATAATATATTATATAATATTAAAATACTAAAATATATAATAATAATATTAAAATACAATTCAATAATTTTGTTAATTATAATACATTGTGTACTGATTCAAAATCTAAACAGTTATCTTCATGGTCATCAAAAGTTATGTTAATAAACATGTTCTAGATCACTTTATTTATGATTTTCTCTACAATGATGATTCCTTTCATTTTATGAATCAGGTTTATTTGTTCCCATTTTTCTGCCTTTCACGTATAATATAATAGCGACTAATATTTTACAATGATTAGTTTTCTTTCTAGAATATGTTGAATAGAGTAATTAGTAGTTGCCTCAAGCATTTCCGTAAAAAAACTTTAATGTACAAATTATTAGAAATAAAATGCTTCAATTGAAAAAGTCTATTGAAAACATTCACAAAGAGATTCCTATATGTACAATCTATGAACATTTTCGAAAATTCAGCAAAAAACGGAAGTTTCGTGAGTGAGATTTACTGAAATCCGCTAATCCAATACGTCCATCGATGTACTGCACGTTTCTGAAAATGTACTCTGCAAAATTTAACCATCGCACCGAGTTGTTATTGCAGAACTCGACGTTGGCGCTGTCAGCTCGTTCGTTTGAATGCAAAGGCAAGGTTTCAAGTATTCATACGAGTGTGCCGAACCAACGCTACAGTGCAGTATCCAACTCCATGTAGCCTTTGGACACTCGACTGTGTCGACCTCTCGTAGTACCTAGCGTAGCACATCCTACATGTTGTTCACGCCCTGCACCTCGCGTATTCCTCATTCCCGAATCCCAAACACATTTCATTGCACCCTCTTCCACTAGGTAGACATCATGTAATGTTTTCAGATTTTATTTGTTCCAAATTTTGCCCTGTTTGCTCCACTAGTACAATTTACGCGGATTTGATTCGTAATTTTACTTACCCCGCCGCCATTGTGATTGGTTCACGTGCCATTCGAACGAATGGGCAAGTTTTCAGGATATTTCCTTTTTTAAATATCTACTATTAACGAATTGCAAGTAACTATTAATAATCAGCATTTCAATCAACATTTGGTATTTTATTTTCATTATGCTATATAACTCAACAGTGCTCTGCTGCTCTCAACTGTGCTGTATTTTTTTTATCAGTCATGACCTCCATATATTATTTTATAAAATCATTGAAAATATTTTGTTTATTCAATACACGTCACCGAACTTTGCGCGCTCTTCATCTTCTCGGGTGGAATTTGCAAGGAAGATCCTCTTTCGTCCTATTTTGGCAATATGAGACCATGCTCCTCACTTCTCCGCGTAGCAAGGAACAATTTCACTTGATTCACAGGCAAAAATTCCACGATTAATAATGATTCTATTCATTTAGACTCGACCGACGTTGTCTGCCACGCATATCCCATAGCCTAGCTCCACGGATCTCTTCTACTCCCAATATAATAGGAGTCCCCACATAATCCGATTAATTTCGCAATTATCATATGTCATAATCATCATACTCTGTTCTCACATTATTCATCCCACCGGCACATCCTAATTAGCGTTGATCAACCATCACAATTTCCCTGCCAAGAAATATTAAAAAGAATTCGTACTTTTTTTTGTATTTCTCGGGTTTTGAGTCGTGATCTTTGTCTTTAGGCATTTATGATGTACTGGTAGGAAGCTACGAAAAAACGGTACAACAAAGCATAAAACAAGAGTTCTAAGATCAACGAAAGGATGAAACATAATAAATAAGTAATGACACCAACGGAACGATTTTACAAAAGAGAAAATCCCAACAAATCTGTTGGGGAAGTTCTGTACATCACACATTTCAGAGCTTTAACAAATGTCAGATTGCTATTCTAATGAAGAAAAATGTCAAGTAGATCTTTCCATATATGCACAATAGGTTGCCCAATCAACAGGCCTAATTAACTTCCAACTCCCTTTCCTAATTAATTTCCACTATCATCTCGCACGTCTTCTGCCACCATGCCAACGGCTTCACGACACTACTTAATGTCGATCATCCCTGACACCGGTTGCGTCATTCTGACATCCATCCACAATCTGCATGATTTTAGTGCCCACTGCACCACCATTGTTACCAAAATGTATTCAACCGCAACCCCGTCGACTCCGTTATTTCTCCGTTGCTCATACGATTGTCTCCAGCTGCCAACTTTTTACCCCCTGTCAGCAATACGTCATTTACCTATTCTTCAAATTCTATCGCATCTGCTTTAGCATGATCAATGTATTGTCTGTTCCTTCTCCTGCTCCCCACAATTATTTTAACCATATTTTTCATGATGTTCTGTATCACTTCCATATTTTGAACAATATTGTGAACAATTTTCCAATACCCAATGACTTCTCAAGTTACTCACAACGGTTCTCTCCATTCCACCATTAATCCGTTACTTCGCCAACACACCTCTGCCACTGCTGAACAGTGGGGTCGGGCGACATGCGCCGGGCAGGCCGGCTCCGCCCAGACTCGCACCTGGGGCGGCGACAGCGTCTACGGCGCGTAGACAGCGTTTTCCACTCGGCGCCGCATTAAAACGAGAGAGGCGTTCGTAATCCGAGCGCCGAGGCTGCCGCCGGGCATCAGGGCTGCACACGCGACACGAACCGGGTTTAAATAAAAGGAAAGGACGAGTGCGGTGGGAAACACGAGCTCCCACGCTTCCGCGCACTCGTAAATGACCATTTGGTCATGCGCTCATTTTTTTCCTTTCTTTTCCCCCCTTTTTTGGTGGTTTGTTAATATTCTGTTGTTTTATTTTTTCTTCTTTCAAAACACGGTGCGTTCTTAAAAATGTAACTTCATTGTAAAGGTCATTATTATTTCATGTCATAAGCTGGAAAATAACAATCTTTCAAGCGTATTATATTATCGTAAATGCAGACTTTCATTTATCCATGGTTCAGCAAGCATAGGATATCGTCTTCAAGCCTTTTTCTTTACACACGAATTACTTTCACAAGCCACCGTGATCTGAACTCGTAACATTAAAGAGCTCATACGCAGCTAGAAGCTCATTCAAATAACTAGCGCATAAGAACTTACAATTGCTTTGTCACAGAAGCCGTTTACGATAGACCAGTGAATAGAACACCTCAAACAATCCTCCGGAACAGCATTACATCTATCGATACCATTGTTCGGAGCCAATCTCTTAGTCTCTGCACGTCTATTCACGTCGACAATGATGAGTCATCATATCTATCCCTTTATAACCCACCCGGCGAGCTAGTGCTTCTATTGTGTGAATATGGATGCATAGGAAGGAAGGGTCAAGCAATATTGCTAAAGGGTAGCGAATCCGTGGAAACGGCATTATAGTTCACCCTTCCAATAGCCCTATGAATCATCTGTATTAATCTTTCATCTCGCTTAGTTAAAGTGGTCTACTCTTCTACTCTTCGTATATATATCGACTTCTGGGGAGTGATGAGTCATGTTTCCGATCAGAATAAATAATTAGCTGTACACAATTATTAGGACACACACACATCTTCGGTTGGTAAAAATAAAGCGAAAACGAAGACATTTTGACAGAAATATATTTTTTTCATACATATTAAAAAGATCTTCCAGACAAGAGCCTGGTAAGATATCTAAAAGACCAAGACAAACACTATTGTGTATATTCCGAATTCGTTCTTCAAACTCATAGACGTATCCATGAATATTTTACAATCAAACAGTATCTCGCAAAATATTTATCCGACGAAAGCGCCTCTAACCGAAATGTTTCGAGCCGAGAATGATGTATCTCCGAAATCGTCGGAACCGCACGATTTTCAAAAGCCTAATTTTAAATGAATTTTTTAAGCTCTTAAGTCCGATAATATGAAATGCAGGGCGCAGAAATCGCATTCCCAGCGTCCAGGACGCCACGCAACCAGCCCGAATGAGTACTTGATGCGCAGTGACCGGCGAAACGCGAGAGCGGGGAATGCTGCAGAGGGTGAGAGGTCACGCGCTGTGCTGTGGCGGTGTGGCTGCCGCCACTGTGGCGGCGATGTGGCGCGCGCACGCCGAGGGGTGATGCGACGCGTGGCCGGTACTGGCGTTTGTACGAGATAAATTTACCCCTGAAGGTAACGCTCCCCTAAATATTGCTTTTGCAATTTATATGCGACTGTGACTTCACCAAAAACACGGAAGCTTCAAAATTCTATTATTTGTCAACGTTCGTTTGAATCCCAACATACTTTTTTCTTGTGGGTTTTATCGTACGCTCCACATTTTAATGAAATGGGAAAGCTATTTATATTACGTGACCACTATTCGATGAATATATGTTTATGAAATTTACAATGCAGTAATATGGGGATATTAAGAATTACCAGAAGAGGTAATTGTGAGCTCTTGTAAAATCTTTGAAATAGTTACGGTGAAAAATATCTTGAAAGAAACTAATAACATTCTTATAAAAAACTAAATAGAAAAAATCAATTGACATCACGAGAAGAATGCAATAGAAAAAATATTTGAATCTCTAAATAAGATATAGCCTACTCAATACACTTTGTTACAACTCTCGCAGGTTCATTCAGATTTGAGGTATCCACGTCAATTCTTGAACGTTTGAATGAAGTTCCTGCCGAGCACCTTTCATTGCTTGTCCCCAAAGGATACTCACTACACTTGCCCTGCTTCAAATAAACTCTATTAGTTTCCAACTCCATAACCAGTTTATTCATCAAAACATTAGAAGGAAAAAGACAAACTTTAAAACTCTTACGTGGCAACCTGCAAGATTCTTAGAGGGATATTTTATAAATTCAGCTCGCTTATACACTATTATCACATTTTTTCATAACATTCTAATAAGTAATGTAAATTATATTTTAGAACGTAACAAATCATTTGTACAATCTACTGGACATTGAAGGGCTCGAAGGTAAAACAGAATAAAATAAAAACTATTGTTTGTAATATTATAACTTCTGCTGCCTCTTATTCACGCAGTTTGATACTCAAAATAGTTCAATTTATGAATCCAAGATTGTCTACGGCTGTTGTAACTTTCAAGAAATCTACTGAAACCCCTTAAACCATGTAATTATATGAAAAAAGAGAATCGCTGTCGTTCCTCAGAGGTTAGACGGCCAATAGTGAGTTCTACTGTAAATGTTTTAACGTAAAATACATACTACGTATTTTATTGTAACATAATTTTTTGGAGTACACAAATACAGATAGTATACAAATAAGAAATGTATGCTTGTTTTAGAAATAAAGTTTGTAAACCGGTGACGGCGGTGACAACTGTTTCTGGAATTTGAAACCAGAATTCCACAACTCTCATAAACAAAAAAGTAAATTTTGTACCAGTTCCAATTCTACCGGTCAAAATGTATTCGCGATTTCGCTCTACATAGCTTCTAGATCCTCTTCGTACTCTTTCTTCTCCATTGCAAATGTTATAGAATCCCGTTTTCCCTCCACATCTGTGTTTTTCCAGTATCCTTCGAACATATACCGTCCACTTCAGAGTTTTGCACTTCAGCACTCGGCCCTTGCGACGCGATCGGTATTCTCGCCAGCCTGTCCTGGCGGCGGCAATACCTGGGGCTGGGGCGGGTCGCCGGGGGCGCCGCTGATTGGCACTTGTCAGTCACGGCGACACATTTATTCCCAGCGCCGGCAGTGCTGCGCCGCACGCTGTAAACCCCGTGACGAGCGATCGAGGGAATGAGAGAGCCCGAGGGAGAGAATCACACTGTAGGAAAGCTGGTGACGGGTGAGGTGAGGCACGAGGTGATGGGAGGCGATGCGTGAGCTGAAGTGAGACGCGAGAAGAGGTCAGGCCTGAGGGAGAGGTGAGGTGAGGTGAGAGAAATGAAATGAAACGAGATGAAATGAAGTGACACAGAGGTGAGATGAAGCGCGAGAAGAGAAGTAGGGTGAGATAGGCGCGAGATGAGTTGCGGCAGGAGGTGAGGTGAAGATCAAGATGAGGTGAGGCACGAGATGAGGTAAAGTGACTCACGAGGTGAGGTGAAGTGACACACGAGGTGAGATGAAGTGAAGTGAAGAGCGAGATGGGGAGGAGTGTGAGGTGAAGCGCAAGGCAACGCGAGCCGATGAATGGTGAGGCACGAGGTGAGGAGAGAAGGGCAGCATATAATCAGAGAATTTATAAAGGGGTGAAGTAATAATATCATCCTCTACCTTGCTACGAATCACAATATTTAGATAAATGCGATTCATGCCCTATCTGTAATACTGACTTTGTACAATAATCTTCATTGCTTTGGTTGGTATTCCTTTTATAAAGAGATAACTAAGGTAAAAATCATTCTATCGCCTAGACTATGTGTATGGTAAGGATTTGTAATTGACATTGTTTCGCATTTAATTAAATCTACAGAGGAAACTAAATTAAATCGTATCATTGTATTACGTTTTCTAGTCTTTGAGGAAAGACAAGTGTTTAGGTAATGAAATCGTATATCTTCAGATAATTTAATAACGAATATTGTTTCAATAATTAAGGAATGAATTAATTTTCCTCAGAAAAAACCGTTTCTAAATTAACCGAAGAATCTAATACAATATTTCCAGCTCACGTAGGATTGCAATATTAATATTCAAATACACGAATCATAAATATTCTCTACTTCTACCAGCATAAAAAAAGCTGCTGAACAATTCACACAAATTTGTTTTTCAAAAAGATGACAGCACTCAAGAACACATAAAATTAAGCCCAAGAACTCCCGCAACTGTGCAATAAAAAATATTAAAAAGAATTGTTTGAAAATAACCAATTCGAACGAATGTAGTCAGAGCTCCACATAACATAATGTACAATAATGAACAACGTCAATTTAAATAGATTGACATCAGTATATGTTCACAATATACGGAATAAGGTGAGCCAATCCATTTATAATTTATACAAAAGGATAAATGTACGTGTTATTTTAGTTTATGACCTTATGTAATGTAAAATGTAATTAATAATTTAACGACAATTGTAACAATTTAAATTGATTAGTACTACGAAAAATACATAGTTAAAACATGGTTCTTAAAGTTTTATGTGTTAAACATGCAAAATATCATTTAATTTTAACGTTTAACATACCCCTGATAAGAGAAATAAGATGACTTCCGAAATATTCTGTGTAAAAGAATGATTTCATAAATAAATGAAATATACCATTATGACATAATCATTAAATAATACATGGCTGACAATAAAAGTAAACATAGAACACACTATGTAACCAAATTAAAGAAATAAAGTCGGCTACTGAAATAGCATTAATAAAAATGAAAGTGTTTAACTACCACGCTTCATAATTATTTTCTCTGTTGAGAACGAGGTCTATTTTCAAGTTCAGATACCTCTTCGAAATGCACTTACGTGCAACCTTGATATTTATTTTCTTGTAGCATCACTAGTTTCTACACGGTTATTTTTCGTTTTAACCTCCCACAACAAGATGAGTTTTTACTCGTACTGAGGATTAAGCAAGCACTGCTCCTTTCCAAGAGCTACACCAAGTGTCATGGATGATAAATGTTGATAAATCCATTATTAACTACATCATGCCGCTTTGTTACTTTGACTGAACCCTACAAACAAATACTGTTACTTTCTGGGCGTAGTCTGAACGCCTTTCAGGGCATTTTCTTTTATTTATAAATAATTCGTTTTTCTTTTGTTATTTTCTTTAATATACTACATATAAAATTTAATGCTCATTAGTATTTTCCATTTAACGTATTTATTATCCCCTGTTCTGTACTGACAGACATTTAGCGTAAATCACCTTTTGCATTAAGTGTAAATACCAAATAATCTTATGGCGAGCAGCCTCTTCCTTGGAGCATAGCTGTCGCATGACGTCAGCTATTTCGTAAACAGTGACGCCTTGAGTACGAGAACTCTTTCGGAACGAGCAGTATAATATTAGGCGGTATAACAGAATCAAATGTTTGAATTTTCAGCCAAAATTGGAACTGTGTTATTGCTTTAGGATTTTTTCTCACTTCCTCGTTATGTAACAAACACTTAGACACCTCTCACACGACCGGAAAGTACATAGTTTTCTCTCAATTTCTGTTCGCGTTGGAAAATGGAAATACAGGTTGTTCATAAATTTACGAATTACGTTTCTAAGCACGTTACTCTATTTGTGCACTACCAACTAGTCCAATAACGCGACGTAAAATACAGGGAACTTCCAGGAACGCCCCTGTTTTGCGCGATGTAATATCTCGGCGACATATAAAGCGCAGCGCCAGCGTCGCAGCAGTGCGTATTTCAGATCCAATGCCAGATAACGTTCCATAACACCAGCGAAATACAAATAAAGGGCACAGTAAGAGCGGAGGGTGCGCAGGATATCTCTACATCGGGTCAGCAGCTGCAATTCGTTCCGCAGGGGGCATTCCCGAGCACACACGTTTCCGCGGGGCTCGTTCAGGAGATGGGGAGCAGCGCTTCGAAGCGGATTGTGCGGGCTTTTGCAAAACACGTGGGCACGTTTGGCGGCAAGTTCTAATCGAACACTAATATCTGACATACGATATTGTAAGAAAATCGAAGTTGGTATAGTTAAAAATGGCTACGGGATTTCCATTCTGTCAATAAAACTTTTATATTTGAATTCAGATAGCAGGAACGGTACAAGAAGGCAGATGACGGGCCTAATAGGCTGCATAAGCCAACTCAATTTTAAAAATATGCCTTTTTTTTGTCCCGCTTATGTTGTACTCTCCCTTCAGAAGTATTTACCTTGGTGAATTAGTTTTGCAGAAGCATTCATGTCATAGAGACTACTGGGTAATTAGCATGTTTTTGTATGCTCATATAGATCACATATTGTTGGTTCAAATATTACCGACATAACCCGTATATTTATTTGCGTAAAAAAATCCTTTGTGATTAAAAAAATATTGTGAAATTACATTATGAAATTGAATTAAAATGAAATTTAATTCAGCTGCATCTACAACCGCAACACCATTTTTTTTATATTTTATATTTCATAGGTAATAATTTCCCACGAATAATATCATATACGCGTTGCAGTGAGGTTACTGCACGCAAATCTAATTTCCACTGCGTTCACAGAAGGGTGTGCCCTTTTCTGGTGAACGGATAAACGAGGTGCACGATCCACTGCAGTTCGCACAGAGCGCTTGAAGCTGCTACGGTCCCCGCTTCAGCCATCGGCTCCACGGCCTGCTTGTTCCCTCGAGCCACCCTCGCCACAACCGCCACCGCCGCAGTGGTGCCGGCGGATTCCACAGTAGGCATGCGACATCGCTGTTGATGTTTCAATTGTCGATGTATTGAAGACAATGTTTTTTGAACATATTTAACATTTTTAAAATTCCCAAAATCACAATTTGTAAGAATTCATGACTTATGGTACCACTGTTTATGTGTTCGAACCAAAAATGTTTGTACTACCTCAATCGAGCAGACCATATCCCGCCCGAGATAAACCTGTGGCTCTCGTATTAGATTATTTCTGCAGGTAGGTATACAACCTGGTGGCAGAACACTACAATTTACGTATTACAACTAGGAATAGTAATACAATGTATTACTTCGTCGAATATTTCTTTTGTCTTTTCTCGTATTTCGCATAAGGAGAATGGGTTTTAACTACTTTCATTTAAATTTCAATTATAAGTTCATATCCAAAAAGTTTCTGAAATTATTTTTTGTTGCGTAATTGCTAACAAATGTTAGCAGTTACTAAACGAGCTTTAAAACATCGATGTTTACAAACATTGATGTTATTTGGCCGATTGATTGATTGACTGAACGATTGATTAGGGATTCCGGGCACGTCAGTTACCAGCATCATCAGCCGCGTAAGTGCAATGCATGTTTTTATGCTTGAGAGGTGGCGGAGGTTTTTCTCCCGCTGTATGGCAAGATCCAGACCGATCTACCAGTCGGCTAGCGGGACTTTTCCTAGCCAGATATCTCCCCCAGCGGAGAATTTCAAATGAATTTTCAAAATTTTCAATTGATTTGTTTAAAAAACGAGATGATTTCAATTTTATACAAAGTAAGGAGTATGTAAAATTTAACGTATTTAAATAGAACTATGATAACCCGAATCAGCAAAGTCGGGGCATTGGAATACAAACGCGAGGACTGGATGAAACGACCGCAGTTGAAGTAAAACACTCCCCACAGCTACTACGTCCATTGCTCTGCGTTTGCCCGCTCCACAGCTGCTCCCTCGCCGTCGTCCCGCGCGCTCCTCTGTCGCGCTCAGCAGTTTAGCCCTGACGCAACTCGATCGCGAATTCGGGAGCCCCCGGGCACCGGGGAGGCAGGCGCGGAAGTGAGAGCGGCCGGGAGGGAGCGGGAAGGAAAGAGAAAGCCGACGGCAGACGGAGAGACGAGTACGGAAACGACGCGCCGCGGCGGTGAGGAGGCTGCGCAGGAGATCGACAGAAACTGGGGCGCAAGACTCGCCATGTGCTACAGTGCGCTGCACAACAGACCGGCAAAGCACGAGAAGATGAGAGTAAAATCTCAATGCAAGAGGAGATCGAGGGGGTGTCGGGGTAAAAACAAAATAGTATTTAGAGGCAGATGATGCTACAGACAAGACGGGTACGATGATTAAGAAGAAAGCTAGCACAGAAGTAAAAAAAAGCAGAAAAATTGTCCCTACTGATTTTTATTACTTGACTAAGATAATAGACTGTTGCTTTATGAAATATACTAAAAACATTGCAGCATGAATTTATTTATTTATTTATTTAAATTTACAAGATTCTTAGTTCAATGAGAGGATGTTTGGGAAAAAGAATGATTACGAATTACAATGTACAGGAAAAAGCAGATGGTACAGTGAGGAAATATTAGGTGTTAGAACGTTAAAGAAAAATGAAAGAAAAACGTTGGTCAATGCATGAAATAATCGCAGTAGACTAATACAACGAACACGAAAAGGAGGAGAAAGGTAGAGACGGAGCAAAACAGTCGATCGCGAGCCAAATCACGCGCCGGCAACCTGCGCGAATCGGTGCGAGGCGGAGCGAAGCAGACGGCGCCGGTGAGCGAAGCGGGGGCGCGGGCGACGGGAACACCAGGCGAGACGAAGCAAAGCCAGCGGCCCGCGCCGCCCCCGCCCGCGCCCCCGCCGCCTCAATCAATGGCGCCGGCGCCCCGCGGGAGTCCTTAGGCGGGTGGGACCGCAGCGCCGCGGGCGGCGGCGGCCGTCAACACGCTGGTCGCCGTGGCAACGCGCCCGCGCCCGCGCAGGCCGACTGGGCCTCCCCAAGCACGCCAAAGCCGTCGCTCCCTTCTCTGCTGCCAGCGTCTCTCCCACTGCCTCCGACACATCCCGAGTCTCCGATGGCATAACAGCCGCCGTTGCCGAGGCTGGAACCGTTTGTTTTTCGAACGAGCCACCAATTTCCTCTTTCACCCTCTCTGTCTTCTCTTTCACAGAGTCCGCCTCTACAGACATCTGTTCTGACTACATCACCTATTCCAAGGGAAAGTAAGTAACCTGCGTCGTCTGCCTAGGTCAAGCATGCTTCGAGATAGGTGAGAATGGGGTGCTCTTCAGCATATCGTTATCTATTTTGTAGTTATGCTCCAAAGATTCTAAAGAATACTCCCTGCTTATTTTCACATTGCTATTGATTTGATTCTTCATCTGTCAATTAATGGTGTCTTTTACAGCATCAACTCTTCTTTCCGAGGGACACCCATCGAGTTTGCATAGTAAACTGTGTTACACTATGAACCCTATCGCTAGATACTTCACTTCTCTGCTCCTTCTTCTCGGTATCTTTTACGTATTATTTGCAGTTCAAGAACATGAGCAGTAACTAGTTTCCTAGAATCCTCCTGCTCATTTTATTTTGTACCTTCCATTCAATTTCCTTTTCCACATGCTCTTCTTTCCCCACCTCCTCTCCCAACTTGCCCATCGCCTTCGCCTCCGTTGTTCATCTCCCAGTCATTCGTTCTATCACACTCCCTCCTTCCACTCATCACCCGCACACCCACCCCGGAGCCGCTCCCGGCGACAGCTTCGCACCTCGCGCCGCAACAAAAGCAGCAGCAGCAGCAGCAAAAGCAGAAGCAGTTCGCGCGGCGGGCGCATCCCCCGCCGTCACCACCGGGCGCAGCAACTTTCAGCCAACTTGTGGAAAACTGTGGCGAATAGCGT
Organism: Gryllus bimaculatus; assembly: GCA_017312745.1. Taxonomy (NCBI): domain Eukaryota; kingdom Metazoa; phylum Arthropoda; class Insecta; order Orthoptera; family Gryllidae; genus Gryllus; species Gryllus bimaculatus. Next base: position 2,109,552 of record BOPP01000112.1, on the reverse strand, counting down.
CTCCCAGGCCACGCCCCTGGCTCCGCCCTCGCTCGCACCCCCACTTTCGCCCTCTCCTTTGCTTTCACCCTCCCTTTTCCCCTTTCACCCTCCTCTTCCCACGTCACACACACTCTCTCTCAGCACCTCTTCTCTTTCACCACCTTCCCCTTTCAGCCTCTTCCCCCTTTCAGCCTCTTCCCCCTTTCAGCCTCTTCCCCCTTTCAGCCTCTTCCCCATTTCACCTCTCCCTCTTTCACTTCTTCTCCTTTCTTCCTCTCACCCATCTTAACCTTCTCACCCTTTCACTTTCTTCCTCCTTTCACTCTCTCCCCCGCCTCCATTCTGATTCCTGCCGTCACACTCTCCCCCAGTCCGCGAAAGGCGAAAAGATACGCGGAGGCGGCGTAAGTGGGTAGTTGGGCGCGTGGAGGGGGCGCATGAGCAGCGAACCGCACGCGCGGAAAGAATGCAAAGCGCGCGGCGCAGATGAGTTAAGCTCTGTTAATAAACAGACTTTTTTGCCCTCGCCCCAGATTAGAACAGTGTTTGGATCGGGTTAAAAACAAGTTATAATTACGTGTTTGTGAACGACTGAATGAGGGTTTGCGAAAACAAATAAAAAGAGCTAAACATTCTCGAGCAGCCCTCCACTGTACTTATGGCAACGAGCGTTACAACGAATGTTACAGTTCATAAAATCGCCGGGAATTCAAAAAATCCTCCTCATTAAATGTATTCGAAAAGTTCCTTCTAGTGGAAAACCAAGGGAGATACAAAGCTGGTCGGGAGAGTTGAAGCACCAAAGTCGTTTTCCAGCAACTCTGAGTGAGATCAATGGCCACCGGGCGCTGCCACTCGTCAATGCGGGCCACTATGAGCGCGAGAGGAACTGTGGAAGGGAACGTCTAAAAGTCAGTTTGGAAATGGTTAAACACAACATGGTTTACAGAAACCTCTAAAATGGACATTTAGATTTAAAAAAACTCTTACAGAAGAGAAAAATACTGAAAAAATTTACGAATTGCATTGCATATTCGTCTAACCGGGAGATACGAGCTGAAATTTCTTATTATTCTGCAAGAATTCTTGTTCCTTTTGAAATAAGACTTATTCCGGATATCCTCATTATTATAATGTGTTAGAAGTTGCAAATAAATAATTGGGATCGAGACATCTATAAAGGCTGATTTGTGGAGTTCATAGAACCCAAACTTGCAGAAGGAACAGCACTTAATTTTAATCCATGATTAACCCATGTATTTAAATACCAAATCAAAACAAATTTGGGCCGAATGTTTTATGCCGAATTACATGGCAATTCTTCAATATTCTAAGTAGTTTGTTATGACTTATAATGGACTGTGACTCTTACTCGAGGAGCATATCAAAAGGTTACTTCTTCTATTATCTCTATTAACCTATAGTAACATTTTATTTCAACTGTAGTAATTAAATTAAAAATAAATAAGAAAGAGAAAGTAATATTTTTCATTATCACATATCATAAATCTTCTATATTTATCTATCTGATCAAATATAAAATGTATTTATATCCTTTACTCCAAATTTCAAACAATAAGTATTGAATTACGTGACGTCGGTGCACATTATCTCGAAACTCTATAGATACATTTGTGGAGCTGGTAGTGTAGCGTGTCAGTTCGCCTTTCACGGCAAGGTACCGGTCTAAATTCTGGTGATCCATCTACAATTTGTAATGTTGAAAGCGAGTTTGTGGCCCGTTTTCTCAGGGTTCTCTTGGTTTCCGTTCCACTCTTTCCTTAATTGCTCAATCTTAGTTCATATCATTGCATCCTAATGATCAAAATCTTCAAAGCGTCAAAATAAAAATATTTTATCCCCTTCGAGCGTTGATACACAGCTTCGGTACTGGGATTACACATGAATGTCTTTTTCTTCTGTCAGAAAATATAATGCTCACCTGGTATATGCCTGAAACATACAATTTCCAATTATTAAAACGTGTTTTATGGATAATACGAGTAAGAAGCCTATTTGGTTGTTCTCTTAATAAACATAGTTTTTCAATTGGTTCGTTCTTCTGCATATTTTCCTTGATATAGTTAATAGTAACACATGTTTATTGCCAATTATTTTTATTTATATATTTAATTTTGTATTTTGTAAAGCATATTTTTATTTGCGAGGTTATTTGATTTTCTGTATCTGAAATTTATAGGTTATTTTTCGCTAGCAAATAAGGATCGCTGGTTGCTGTCGAGTCCGTCCACCGAAAGTTGGAAACGCCGATGAACGTGACCTATTTTGCCTCCTATTCTCATACGTGACAATTAGGATTTCACTGAAACTTCCGGCGAAAACTGCGAAACAGAAAATAGCATTCCTTTTAAACGGCGTAAAGTTAGTTTCAGACATCCTACTTCATAGAGTGTAATTTATTGCATATTTTAGAACATTTTAGTGTCCAAATGTAAAGGTAATTAATGGGTTATTAAAGTTTTTAAAACCTGCTCATAGTGAAAACAGAATTGGTGTTGGCAAATGGGAACAGAGCATAATGCACATCAGACGATATGCCAACTCATATTGCACGCACGACAAACACGTGTTAAGAGTAGGCAGATCATGTTTCATGCGGTGTGGCCGGCTGTGTGTTTTCCCTCGCATCCTCAACATCCGATTTGCATCCGAATACCACCCTCGGCTGGAATGTTGCAGAGAGGAAACAATGGTATTAAAGTGAAATAATTTGCAATAACTAATGGAAAATAAATAAATAAAATTTAGCAGCGTGAAATGTTATTCAACCAATTTTTATACCTAATACATTCCGATTTGCTCAATTATACAAGCCGTTTCCAGTTGTTATAATTATTGTGGTCATCCAGGTTAATAACATTCGGGGTAAATTGAAAGAATGTGATTGAGCGTGCGTGTGCATTAAATTCGTTCCTATTAATTTGAGCTTGGAAATGCAAAAAAATGTTATGGAATTGTTTGGCATGGGCAAATATTAAGTATATTTTCCAATTTTAAGGATTATATAATGTGATTATTTGTTACTCGTGCACAATAGCATCCTTTCTAATATGCTATTAGTGAGTAAAAGGGGCCTTTCCCTGCGAGTAAGGGTCACGGAGATACGTATTGGAGGTCGTTTCGAACATGGAAACATCGGCACTGTTTGTGGATTTGTTAAATACCAAACTACGTTACTAACAAAATTAAAATAAAATGACATATGCTTCAATAAGAGGATTACTTTATTCCGAAAAAGTGTTCTAATAAATGTTTTAGACCTTACTAACTGCTTACATAAATTTTCTATAACTCGGGAGCAAAAATATTTAATTTCACTTTGTAGGTAACTTTATTCATCATCCAACCAATTAAGATTAAGAGGTAGAGAAAACATTCTGGAGGTCAAGGAAACGTGCGCATATTGTACTTCTCCTATACACTTCGCATATATTTGTTGTTATTCCTTGAAAAAATAAATCAAGTTACCTAGTAAATATGTAAATAAAACCAACTAGATGAAAGCTTTAAGCTCCTACTTATTTTACGTTTCCAATACACAAGCGAGTCGTTTGTTTCTCAAAGAAAAAAAAAAGGAATTACAATATAAATGTCACTCCATTTTTGGTTCGAATAATGACAAACTGTAAAATGTCAATGTAATGTCGAACTTGAATTGAACATATTTTACTAATACATCTATCAAATATTGTACAACACTGATCAATCGGTCGCTGCGTTTCTGCTTTTAAGTGCTATAAGAACGCTCCACAACCATTGCTCTGGGAAGCTTTAGCGAGGACCCAGCGAGAAGGGAACTGCGCTGCGAGTCCCTTCGAGCGCGACGTCACCGCAGCAGACACAGGCCCAGCGCAGGATGGCGAGGGGGTGGAAGGGGGCCGCGACCGCGACAGGCAGGGCGGGCCCTCAGAACTTATCTCCCACTACGCGCTCTGCGGCCGGGGCGGCGCGGGGGCGGCGCGGGAGCGGCGCAGGGGGGCACAGGGTTGGTACAGGGGTGACACAAGGGTGGTCCAGGGGCGGCGCGGGAGGGGGCGGGAGAGGGTATCGCAGCGCCCGGCAGGGCCTGCGGTGGCACAGTGCGGTTATCAATCTTGCAGCACCTGCGGGCGACAGGGACCGAGACAGGTGACATCGCACGATCATTAGCAGCTGCGAAGTTAATATCTGCACCGGCCGCCGCCGTCGTTGTCGGGCCTGCCCGGACGCTTCGCCGGCCGCCCGCTCTCTTAGGGGTCCACGAAAAATTTGATAGATGTTACTTCCAGCCGACGGTTGCAGCGATATAAAGCGTCTTCGGGGAGAAATCTCATTTCGCGCCGTGCAGCAGGAGTTGGAAACTTGGTTCTGTCCAGGGGTCAGACTTCATGGTTACGAGCCTCACTGACCCTTCACTATGAACTGAATACTACAGTCTACACTTTACCTTCGAGAGCTGCAAATATGGACCAAAAATTTGAAGGAAAATGTTTCGGATAGTATCACCACCGCGCATTAGAGACGCAAGCCGTGCAAGGAAGATAGGAAAGGAACAGCTTGCACTTGAAACTCCGGATAAATAATACTCGAACATTAATAACTCAATCTGGGATCTACATGATAAGACGTTCCTTCAGCCTATAGCATCTCCTTAAATGCTAAAAACTGTTGAGTTATTTTCTAACCCTAGTAATATTTCGTTATATTTTACAAACACGTTTTATTCACTTCTTCACGACAAAACCTACTGTTCGATTGGGAAGCTTGGGAATTTATTTCTCAAAATTAAATTAAGACGAGATGAATAATAGTTAATAAGTATATTTTAGAATCGGACGTACATCGAAGAGGATTTTCTGTTCATTGAAGAATTTAAAACTTGATTTTTAGAAACGATCTATTTCAAATCTTGATGAAATGTAATTATATACGGACTATGTTTTGTTCCGGAAAACAGTACTCATTCAAAAAACAATGCCGTTTTCTTCTTTTTCAGAAAGGGAAAAAAATATGTAGAACTTTGTAAATGCAACTCCGTTGACATTAAACATTGAGGCGGAAGGCAAATGTAACGAGTCGAGTCGGGACCGGACGCCGAGAATACTGTCGAGCTCTGGCTTAACATCTCGACTTCGCGACAACTTAACATCGCAAAGTTACTTAAAACGTCGCGTTTCTCCAACTCGAAAACGATTTCTTCATCCACCCTTGACAAGGCCGCTTCCAGATGGCAGCGCTCTGAGGGATATTAAAATATTCCCGAAACGTCAAATATCCGCCTACGTGACTCTTCGGAGCCGGTGAGAAGTTGTTATTCGAAAGTCCTGGATGAGAAGATGCAATCTCTCAATGAGAAAGGTAATCTTTCGAAAACGCCCAGGAGATGAAAATTGAAAAAAACGTTTCTCCAAAGACAGAAAACACAAAACCAGCCGTGGAGTTCTATAGACTTTTCTTGAAACGAGAATTATTGTCTGTAGGAATCGGAAAACAAGTAACTCATCAAAACAAAAGGCTTTGGGGATTGAAGGGAAAGATCGATATGGAGCAGTGGATATTCAGATGAGGCTAAAAGCCATGAACGATAATCAAACAAGAGTAAAACAACACAAAAACTTCCATAAAGCAGTTTCCACTTGCACTTGTCAAATACATCTGAATGCGGGGTGTTCGTAACAAAAGCACATTCCCAAATAATAAATAGAGACACGGATAATACCACGAGGGAAGGGTGACATATTGCAACATTGAAAACGCAATTCCAGTACGAAAATATCACCAACACTAGTTCCCAGCTCCGCCGCGTGGCGCGTGAATGGCACCGGAAGCAGTGTTCGAGCGGGTCGCTTTGGCGAGGCCTCACACCGGAAGCGAGACAATCGTTCAGCGGAGCATTAGTTACCCCGTCGGACGCAGCGAGAGCGCTGGAATCGAATAATTTGCGGCGACCATTCAGCGTTTCGACGGAGATTCAATTGCGACCTGCCAAATTCGACACCTCGGCGGGCGCCAAGTTCATTGGCACGCCCATTGAGCGGTTCCTAATTAAGATCTAGTTACAGAGTCATTCATATCAGGAGCAATTTACGCGCTGGCGTCGCCGACCTCGCTGCGAGCATTGTAACAGGTGCTGATGTGTTTAAATCAATAAATAGCGCGAGTTCGTTGCCTACGATGGAGACTCGCCCCTCTGCATTGCCGCGGGCGCCACCCTCGCCGCCCGCGCCGAGCTCGCCGCCCTAGCCGTCCTCGCCGCCCGCGCCACCCGCGCCGCCCGTGCCGCCCGCGCCGCCCTCGCAGCCCTCACCGCCTACGCCGCCCTCGCCGCCCTCGCCGCTGCCGCCGCGTCGCGTACTACACTGCCGCGCCGCCGGCCGATTCGTCCCCATTACCTACCGAGCCTTTCGCTCCGCGGGGGAAGGGGACGGGGGAGGGGACCGAATTTTCACTCGGAGGTAATACGGTTCCAGTGACCCCCGTCGACACAATTTCATGGCTGAATTCAAAATACGCGAGGGGAGTGCGTGCGCAGGGGCGGGCGTCGACGGGGAAGAGGCGGCGAGAGAGTGAGCGGACGGAGGTGAACGGCGGCACGGGCAATAGGAGCTGGAGTGGAAGCGTCAATGACAACGGGAGATGCTGCAACGATGGAGAGGACGCCGCAGACAGCAAAAATTCTACCGTCACACACGGGCTGTGGATGATGTAGAATGGGAGTGTCGTGCAATTGTAGATTTTGCGTCCTATCATCATCATTATGAACACCAAATTTCGGTATTCAAAATACTTTAGAAAATCAATTTATTACAGTCTGTCGTAAAATATACATTTTGCATTGCTTTTATCATTGAACACATTCTTGAAGATACTATAATTGTAAAAATACTTGAAGTTATTCAGCAACGCCCTTAACACAAAGCATTCACAAGCAACCATTCATATTTTTTCAATATTTCAATGTCTCTCAAATCTCTCCAACTTCTACGCTGTAACTGACATATCTCCTTACGGCCGCGGAGACACTTATACCAAGAATTATAAATTCTGTGAAAAAAAAAAGATGCATGCTCGCGAAAGAATATACGCAACAATGAGCCTCAGCTAGAGAAAGAGAGAGAGCGCGTCAACAAATCCATTGACGGAAGCGGTGACGTGAAGGCAGGGGGGTGCTGGGCACGGGAGCGCGAACAGCGAAGAGCCAGGGCGCGTGAAAACCCATCGCCGCCGCCTCATCGAGGGGCGGGGCGGGGCGGGGCAGGGCGTTGCGGAGCGTGGTGGCGGCGAGAGCGAACAGGCGAAGCGCTGCGGAGCATTGGATAACGCGCGGGGGCGTTTTTCAGCCGGCCGCCGCCACTCTGCCACGCCGCCTTTCAGCGGCGCGCCCGCAAATCCGGCCGGGTGCGCGAATCGCGTGACGCCCCATGCGAAGACTTTTGCTTCGACGCGCTCGAGATTGGCGTGGCTCGCCAATGTAGTGCAGAAGGGGAGAAAAAAATCAAATCGCAACTACAGTAACGAAGTGTGACTTCAAAAAAAAAATTTTTTTTTTCTTCTCTTCAGTTGCACGGAGTATGTGAAATATTTCCAACCGTCAAGCCCTACTACGGGTGAAAGATGTGTCTAATATTATGATATTCTTTAATATACGATTTATCTTCCTGCTTCGTTTTATGATATTAAATAATCTCATACAAATACTCAATAATATTGGCTCATAATTTATCCTTTTTGATCACTTCAAGTTTGAGATCATATCTACTCTAGAATCTCTCAATGTTGTATTATCAAATGACAATGCGTGAATCTCTCAAGCACCACTCGCGAACTCTACAAGCATGAACATAACAAGGTAGAACATTATCGAAACTAACATCGCTTTTTATCACAACCCATCAAGATCTCATGACCACTTCGATGATCCGAATGAAAAGTCACGGAGCAGCAGGGCCAATGGGAATGGAGGGCGGAAAAAACGGGTGTGCCCCAGGGTGCGCTGTCCGGGCCAGCGGCCGAGGGGCGGCGGCGGCGGTCGCTGACAATTCGGCGGCCGCGCCGGCCATGTAATTGCGTTTGCTTAACTCACTCTCCGGTCATCCAATTATCCTTCTCCCGATACCCCGCTGGGAGCAGCGGCGGCGTGGGGCCTTTTGTAGTATTTTTTTCGCTAATTACGACCACGCAGCCGCATCCCGAGGTTAAACCTCGCCCCCCCCCTTCGCCCTTCCGCGCTGTGTTCGCCCGAGCCACCGTTCTCTCTCTTTCTCTTTCTTCTCTCTCTCTCTCTCTCTCTCTCTCTCTCTCTCTCTCTCTCTCTCTCTCTCTCGCACTCTTGGCCCTTGATAAAGTCTTTACTGCCCGTTTTACGGAGGTGCGAGGGTCGGTTATAACTTTACGAGTGCTGAGGCCCTTTTCTGGGTTTTAATTGGCCCTGCCCGGCTCCCTTATCGTGAGCCCCACCGGCCCCTTAATGGGCCCTTTGTACCTTGTCCGACAATGGTAGGTCGTAATGGTAATCATATCTGTAGACGGACGGGCTAGGGAGACGCCCAGAAACCCGGCCCGAGCCGCGGAGCGCTATACAGAGGTTGTATGAATTTGTATAATTTCGGTTCGGGCTATAGCGCGGGTGTTTGAAGGTTTAGCAGTTGCGGGGGAAACGTAGGCAATTTCTTGCGCGCGGGGCGGTCCGCGTTCCCCCCGGTCCCCGGGGCCACGCGCGCGCGGGGCTGGAAGGGCCCGGGCAGAAGCGGCGTGGTCGTGACGCCGGCGGTGCATTCAAAGAGCAGTGGGTGGCTGTAACGGAGGTATCAGAGGAGGAGGTTTGGAAAGTTGGGGATGGCAACGAAGAGAAAGATTGGTGGATGTACGAATAAGACGAGAGCAAACGGACGACGTGGATTACAGGACGAGCCCTGGGAAAGACGGTACGTCAGGGGCGGTAAATAAAATCTGAACTCGGAAACGGGGAAAGAAGATAAGGAAACTAGCGTATTGCGGAGGAGAAACAGTCGGGAGAGAAATGTTGTAAACAAGGTCGGGATATCTCACAGAACAATATCTAGAATAATTCGCTGCTCTAGATAGAGAGCAAATTCTAAACTGGCAAGTTGAATACCGTAATCCAGCGAGCCTTTGTGAACAAAACGAATGCAAAGTTTCTGCAGTTTTCCTGGATAAAATTTTTCCTAATATTGGAGCCAAATAAAGTGACGGAGCAGTGGCTAGGGAAGTACTATCTCATTAAAGAGGAACTCTCCCGAGCTGTCAGCTGGGTGTTGAGATGGTACCGCCTTCCAGCCACGTTACCACGTTCTTTACTGTCACCATCGACTGTCCGGCAATGTCAGGGGCCGGCGCCCATTTGCCAACAATTAATGACGTCACACCATGACGATTCACCCGATCGTCACTCTTACATCCGCCTCTATGGACCACTTGCTTCCACGTTCTCTTTAGATAAGCGATGTAATGGCAGAATTAAGGAGGAACAATACACATATTAAAGTGCATGCATGTCGCACTAAATTAGAACCTGCAAAGTTGCAAGTTCAAACCTCTATTGAAAGCGACTTTATCTCGCATTGATATTTATGAATGGCAAAAGTAGGTGAGAAATTCGTATTCATTCTGAAGGTGAGGGATGTAAACATTAAGTGGAAATCTCAAACTAGGGCCCAAATCCCGAACTCTTACAGAACCCTTCCAATTCTAATGAATATTCGCATAAATATGTAATAGGTGACACCTGTGAGTTATGATTAATTTGACAACTATTATTCATAAATATTCTTCAGACCGGATAAATCCCTTCATGAGATTTGTTGTGGGATACGTTTCGAAGTTGAGTCAATGTGTCTGTTTCAAGATAATTGCCTTGTATAGAAGCCATGTGTAGTTCAGGGATCGCTGAGCATTCATCTTTCATTTCAATTCGGATTGATTGATAGACTGATGATTCTATGCGCGTCGACTGCTAAGGTCATTTGCCTTGTACGTGTAGTGCATATTTTTTATCGCGGGAGGTGGCGATAATCTTCCTTCTTCTTATGAATGTAACTATGATCATAAAGGCACAGCGAATCCTTATATATTGATTGATTGTTAGTGATCCCGGACGCGTCAACTAATAGGGTCATTAGTCCTATAAGTGTAGTGCATGTTTTTGCTCGGAAGGTGGCGGTGGTCTTCCCCTACTGTATGGCGAAATCCGGCGTCGCCTTGCGGGGATTTTCCCCAACTACGTACCAACCATCACCGGGGCACTACCCCAGCCGGGGCAAGCTCTAAGCTCCCGACCGGTCTCTTGGCATGAGTGGTAGTTAGAGGTAAGGATATGTCAAGGAAAAGTTCACGCATAGCCCGTGGTTCGTTTGTCAGAATACTGCTCCAGCATTCGCCTGGTGTTGATCGGAGAAACCATAGAAAACTACCGACCAGAGTAGCCAGTCGCTAGAATTCTCCTCCAGACAGCTCTTGAACTCGATTTAGCTGTAGAGCTAGTTTCGAAAATCCCGGCACCGCCGGGTTTCGAATCCTAGGCTCTCAGAGGCACGGCTCTCAGAAGTGACATCAGTTGCCCTGATCCATCTTGCTGGTTATTTCTATTCGGTTGAGCGCAATTCGTTTTACTTCTAAACGTGGAGCAACTTCACCTCTCCAGGTGCTGAAAGCGGATTATCAAGTCCGTGGGTGAACACTTCAAGCGCCAGAATCCACTCGTTCTCTCGAGAGTTAACTTGTCCTTAATGAAAACGCCTAACTGGCCAATATGTCATTCAAGAGGCGTTGTTTGCGAGTTTCAGTCGGCCCTCGACGTAAAAGTTAGCAGGGGAGAGAATGCGAAGGCAAACTCTTCTGAATAAAGTTATTTTTGGTTCATTTACTTCATTAGACGGGCTGTCGGCAAACAACCTGTTCAAAAGCAAGCCTGCAATATTTAAGTTAGGAACAGTGAAAGTTGGCTGACAATAAGTATTAAAGCAGCCATCGTTATGTTCAAGAAAGTATGTGTAAAAGGAAAAAGAGTAAAAAGTGAAAAAATGTAATAAAATGTGTTGTTGATTCATTGCAGGCAGCTCCTAATTTTTGTAGAACGCTGAAACTTCAGCTAAGTATTATTTATTATCAATTATTTAAATGGAATGTATTCGTTAAATGTATTAGTGCCTTCCAGAATGCCTGTTATAGCCATTGATTCATTATTAAATACATCATTCGTCATACATTATTAAATGATCATCTTTTATTCGAGTAGAAATAACATTCAATATACATTCGGAGGGAATCGCAACTGTTATTGCATAGGGGCCAATTCAATCTCAGGAGGCAAGGTAAGTTTCCACAACAATAGTGGAATGTCTTATCTAGAAAACAAGTTAATTCCGTATCAGTAACTCGAGAGCAATCGTAGGCAGATTACACAGAAGTCTAACTGCTGCTCAAGAAACGAGCTGGGAAACGAGCCACAATGAGATTTCGACAGCTCGTTATGAAAACTTAGAGTAAGCGACTTATGTGTTATGATCTATTCAGATATTTAAATGACTTTGATAAAATAGGAAAATCCGATGTAAATTTTTTACACTTTTGAAGTAAACATTAACTATAACAGATATATCCACACAATTTAGAATTCAGAAACAAATATATATATATATATATATATATATATATATATATATATATATAAGAATTTTTTAAAGAATAATATTCAAATTAACAAAATAAAACATTCAACAACAAATACCCACAAGTTTTACAATAAATACCATTTAATTTAAAAAACACGTACGTTAAATTTATAAGCGGTCTTTATTTCATGTTCAAATAAATATGGGTTTTTGTTTGTTGTACTGAGCCACTCTGATAAAAGAAGTCATGCCCGATTATCAGATTTCAAAACTCGTGCCATGCTTTCGAAATAACATTACAATTTAATGAGAAATATTTAATAATTATATTTCGCCGATATCTAGTGAATTACTCCGGTAACTCATCAATATTAGCCTTCCACCTCAACGGCTATGGAAGCACCGGAAATCCTCCCAGCTGCCCCTACGGTCCAACTCGTTAGAACAATTCTTTATCCGTCTTCCCCACAAGTCGGGAGCTTTGTCCAATGTTTCGGGCGCCCAAATGCCTCTCCTGCGGTAGGATCTTCAGCGGTTCCGTCAAACGCGGCCTCGACAGCGGGGCGCTGAGGCCCCGATCCGCCTTGAGTCGGGCGGGATCACAGCTTCCGCGCCCGGTCGACGGAGGGCGGCGCAGACCGGTAAGCCAATTACATCCGAAATTGTATCAATTTCACCAACGAGTAATCGATTTGGGATTGTGTCAAAGCCAGAAGTCAACAAACAATATTCAGAATAAATCAAATAAAAAATGCATGAAACTTGATACGATTGATAAAGGTTTACGTTTTTTTTTGGGGGGGGTGATAATTTATTATATTATATTATATTATATTATATTATATTATATTATATTATATTATATTATATTATATTATATTTTAATTTAATATTTACAAAGTTGAAAATAAAATACACAATTCTCTTTGCCAATTCTGCTTTTCAACCTTACGGAGCATGTGTCATTAATTATTTTAATTGCTTCCTCGTGACAGTGAGAAAGAGAGCGATTTTTGCGAGAATGTGTCGTAGTTAGCAATTTTGTATGGTTATGGTAGTCTCAACCCAAACTTTCGCTGAAACCGAAGACGGTTTATAATTTAACGAGAAAATGATTGCAAGGGAGATGCTAGATCATTATACTACAACACTGAAGGAAAGGGAGGCAAGATGAACGAGAGAATCACCGACAAACATCTCGCACACCTCACTTCTCGTCATTCCCATGAAGCTCCGGGCGCAGAGGATGGGAAACCGACGGGCGATTGGCAATCCCCCGGACGAAAGTCCCGCCGGCAAGCCACGACCCGTCATCCCAGTGGAAGTCATTGTACATTTCCTGCGTCTCTTCCACGGCTCCGGACCACTGTGCCGCGCGGGGACACGGAAAATCCATCCGCGAGCGCGCGCGGCCATAAAGAAGCGTTAGCCCGCGACGCCGCGCCGTCCGCCGGAGAGCCTCGCGATGTTTTTGTTACTGGAAATTGTGATGTAACGCTTGATCTCTCTGCGCGAGCGAGTTATTGCCGCGGAATATTGAATTTATTGCTCTCCCCCCCCGCGCGATCGAATTCGAAAAAGTTGTCAACGCGCGCGCGCACCTAAGTAAGTGAAGAGTAACGAGAGATCTGATTGGATATTTGGAAGGGAATCCGTTGCTGTGCGCCGAGTTTGAACGCGCAAGCGATGCGAGAGGTATCCGGTGGATATAGGAATTTGTTGGATCTCTTGAAAGGCGATATGATTTATGGTGTTTTTGGCTTTTGGAATGTCTCTCGAAAATGATAGGGCAGTTCCCAGGTGTTGCTCATTTATCTTCTCGTAACTAACTCTGTTTTCAGGGTAGTGAATAGATGAACATCCATCTTCATTTCTTTAAACGTTAACTCTACAAATATGCAATTAACGAGCATAAAATTGGCATTAATTTCGTAAAATAGTCCACTTGAAAAACTCTCAATGTAATATGATGCAGAACAAAACCATGTATGTTCAGTTTTTCTTTATTTTACTCGAAATAAAGTACTAATAATCACTTCTAACATACGTGCATTCTTTTATGAGCTGTAAGTGTTGCAAACTTACGCATTTATCAAATTATAAAATATTCAACCTTGCACAATTTATTTGTGAGAGATTATCAGAACATCGTAATGTTCAAATTCCAGTAGAATAATAAATGATATGCTTAATGCTTTTGTAGAAAAACTTTCCAAATTTACTTTGGTATAATTATCATAAAAGCAATTTTTTTTACTACCTACAAAACATGCTTATAGTGAGAATATACCGAGGAATGTACATCCTCGTATCACTCATCTGAAACACGTATATTCAACCCCCGACTATCCATACGTCTCAAGCAAAATCGCCGTCGCTATTCCCACTCGCCGGGCGACACTCATCGTATAGCCACGTGCGGACCGCGTGGATTCAACTAATGCGGGTAGCCGCTCCCCGGGAAGCGGGCAGATGGGGCGCACCTACAACCGACTGACGCTTGTCGGTGCGCGCGTTCCGCCCCACCCTTCCACCCCCGCCCGACCCGCGCCGCCCCGCCCGCCGCGCCCCCGCGCCGCCCGCGCCGCCCCGCGCCGCCCCGCGCCCCCCGCGCCGCCCCGCGCCCCCCGCCCGCCCCGCGCCGCCCCGCGCCGCCGCCGCGCCGCCCGCGCGCCAGCCACGTCGCGCCCCGTGCCGCCCCGCGCCGCCCGAGCGCGAACACGCGGCGTGCGTGTGCGTACACGCATTTCCACTCACCGCGGCCGCGCCGCGCCGCTCGCGATCTTCCCACGCCCCGCCGATGCTGCGAGGCTGGCGCTGGGCGGTGCCAATGTTACTGTGGCGTCGCTGTCGATGGTGACAGTGTGTCGGCAACGAAGGCGGTTGGTGGGTAGAGGTGGCGTGAGTGACTGTGACAGGTGTAGGTGTCTGTGCGGGGGTGGGGTGTGTCTGTGTGTGTGGGTGTATGTTGGATGCCGTGGAGGAAGGTAGATGGTGGGTGGTTGGGGTCGAGGCGGATGTGGGTGGCGGTGGTCGGTGGGTGGCGTGGGTGGGTGGCGGTGTGAGTGTTGGGGGGGGTCAGTGGCCGGGTGATGTGTACGGTGGCGTGTGATAGAGGCAGCAGAAGAGATAGAGGCGTTGCGGTAAAAGGTGAGGCTATGTGGGCGACAAGGGAGGAGATCGTAATGGTGAGGCAACGGCGAACGTGGTGACGTGGTGGCTGTGGCGAAGCGAACCCGACGGCCGTAACAGCAATGATTGTACTCACCTGAAAACAATGGAACAGGCGTTCGGTAATTTAATTGGCACACAGAAATGGAAAATAACGTAAGCAATAAAAAATAAAACTAATATATTGTGGATGGTGAGTATACAATGTCATTACCAATAAAGTGGATAAGGATCATTTTGACAAATGTGCTGGAATTCTTTTGGAATTATTAACACCAACATTAGCTGCGCCGAATGAAGCCACTGTTTGTATGCAAATTCAGCTTGACATGCAAAAGTTTCTTGTTATTTTTGATCCTGGATCGCCTGTCTATCTTTAAATACTATTTCAGCTACATCGCATAGATTTGCAATTGCTCTGGGATATATTTCGCTGATCTAATTCCATTATTAAAATATAATTTCCGAATAGAATAGAATAGAATAGAATAGAATAGAATGGAATGGAATAGAATGGAATAGAATGGAATAGAAAGTAAATATGTAACGTTGCAATAACCGTAGGAAATAATAGATCTAGTAGAGATAGAAAAATTATATTTAGTTTTTCACGAAACTTTCTTTCCATAATTTAATTTTAATATAGTGTAGTAACGTTTATAACAAGAAGGTCGGAAAACTTGCTATTCAAGTTCCAGGTAGGTTGTCACAAACACTGAGTGAAACATCAGGAAGAACCATTTATACCTTTTTCGAGTCAAATACTTTTCCCTCTTTGTGCTGCACATTTGAAATACAACGCCTGTGAACGAGAGACACATTAAGCGGAAACGTAAATAGTATTCGGAATAACATTGTGATTAACAGCCATTTCATCAACGCAAACTTATTACGTAATGCGATGCGCGGAGCACGAACAAAATCGAGTGAAGGAATTAGCGGTATATTTGAGAAAGAGTGAGAAATATGAGAGTATGAGTATTGCAGTGGAATAACGCCCTACCGCATTCGAGCATTAACAATTTTCTGTATTTACGGGTAGTCAAAACACTAAAGGCTGTAATTTTATCGGGATGGTCGCCACACAGTCCTAAAATTACGATCCAGTTCAACTTTTCGATACTCATTTTCACAAACTGAAAGTGCGCAAAGATCTTAACGAGGCCTAATCAAGCAGTGAATTAAATTCGCGAAACATGTGGCACTCCACAAACATTTTTTATCGTTACAATGCTTAAAAAGTTTTCGGAAATTCAACAAACGAGTCCTTTTACATTGTAGTACAATGTACAATGTACAATCCTTATTTGTCGTCTCAACATTATTTTAACCAAAATTAAAAAGAATTCATCCCATAAGAAACAAATTTTAAAGGCAAATTGTAACATTCTTCTTGGAAACGAACATGCTAACCTACCATCCCAAACACACTTATGTGGGATGATTGAAGTGCATCAATAACGAAGTTGAACATGATATATACAAATTATTTAATTTGAACTTCACATGGGAATAACCACATTAATTAATTTCACTTTAGTGTCTTAGCGAATTTAAATATCGTACAAAGTTAATCAGAAAATGAAAGCTTACAATTTTGTGAAAGAATACTGATTTTATGTTTACTGGTATTAATTTTTATCAATAAATTCGATTATGTGATTGCAAACAAAAGTATTGCGAAGAAAATGAAATAACACGTTACACCGAAGCACGCAGAACGTAAGCTGTTAAAGCACGATGCGAAAACCGAGCCGACAAGTGCGCGTAAAATAAGCAGGCAGCCTGGCAGGGCAGCAAAGCAATGCTGACGCGGCGAAGCGAACGCGGGCAAAGCGCTGACTGGTCGCTCGGCGCAACGGGACAAAGAGACACTTGGCGAGGGAGCGTCGCAAGGGATGGGGTACAGCGAGGGACGAGATCGGACGAGCAGTGCTTCGCGTTCATTCACCCAACCGCCCCCGCTGCACGGCCGTGGCGACTGCCACTGCGAACCCTGCGCCCCCGCTGCCGGAATCGGAGACGCGGCCCGAGCCCGTGTGTACCCAGAAACCGCCCTCACAGTAGCCCCAATCTGCGACTTCCCACAGCAGTTTAACGCCCCCTTTCTCGACTCCGTTTTGCCTTCATTCCAACTCAAATCGTTTTTATTCCTCTTTGAAGCAGACTCGCTCTCATTTCCCTTTCAGCTTTATCCTTTTTATGGGGGGAGGTCATCGTATGTCTTCCAGTCATTGGTTCGCTACTGGTTCAACTTCGTCATGGAGAGAGAAGTTAATGGTAACAATTCACTTTGTAGTTTTATTTCTGTACATACACGTATTATCAAGTCAGTATATGTAAATGAACTTGACTACTAGTTTATCGTCATGGTAAATGAAAGGGAAGAAACATTATTGAAGCTAGGGAATTTACTATCATTATATTTTCTACTTTCACCATCTGTCAATTGTGTTCCATTCCACCACAACACTCCCACACCAAGGCAGCCACTACTCTCTTCTTCGGCCCTGGATCCCCACACTCACTTCGCTCTTATTTCCGTTTTCATCGCCCCCAATCCCACTTCCCGGGCAACTGCATTCACTCGCACCCCCGTCGCCCAGTCTCCACCGCGAAATCACGCCGAGTCGAAGCGGCGCTGCGGGACAGAGAGGTCTCGGGGGCGGAGGCGAGGAGAAGCCGGTCGCCCGCGGGCGCCGTCCGGACCCTGCCAGACGCTTTGCGCGCAATTAATTTGTTTCCCCCTTCGCCTCCGCGGCGCAGGGGTGGCCACGCCGCGGGCGACGGGGCCCTCCCACCACCCAGGGGTGTCCCCGACAAGTGCCCTCGGACCGGTTGTTGCCACTGAAGGAGGAAGGCGGGGAGGAACGTCAGTCGACGGGACGAATTCATTGTCGGTCGTTGGAAAGTGTGTTTCTTGATCCATCAGTTGCCTCGCGGTTCGCAGACATTTCTACATCGGAGTGGTACATGGCAGTGTTCATACAGGCACGCTTTGCTTTGCCATACCACTTAATCCTGCCAGACTGCTAACAGAACACCCGACAACCTTCGCCTTCTGCGTGATATCTGTACTACATAATCGCCGAGTTTTTCTTTTCTTTTTTTGTTTTGCAAGCGTTACGTCATTATCAATATATTATCTACATTGTTGATGTTCTCATCCAAATACGAATAGTTTCGAGTAACAAAATAGTTCACATGACATATATCACAACCTTTCTAGAAATCCTGACACAATTTCTAATACCCTAAAATATTACAAAATTCAAGTTCTCAACCCCGTTACGCTGACTAACCAATTACGTCTCTTCCATTAATTCATAAATGTACGTCCGCAGAAAAATGCCAAATTTGTTAGCATTTTCTCTCAATATTGTGAAAGGGAAAGTAACCTAAGAAACGAAAAATTACTCTGAAAAATAATAAAAAAGGATGTTTATTCCTCGTATATTTTAATAATCTAACAGAGAATTGTGAAAGAAAAATATGGTTGAGTTGCTACACTGTCATGCCTTAAGGGGTTCTCTCTAAGTCCCGAAATTTCATCTACATTTACCCATCATTTATAAACCTCTGAGAGTATTAAGTAGTTGTTTATCATTCTGTGAACTTAAAATTATTTTTATAGCAACAAAGCATTCAGAATTGTGGATTGTGAATACAAACAATTGTATACGTAATCAATTTCATTTTCCTTATTACTCTCTTCGTTCTTTTGAAGAGAAAGATACATCTCTTCCAATTCATTTGAGAACTGAGTGGTAAGCATATTCGTTTCAGAGATAAACATCTTAAAGAGGAGTGTTTTCTTTTAGCCTTCTCAATACTCAAGAAGGCTAAAGTACTAGCGAATCCCATCTGGCAATAAGCCAGGAAGGGGAAGCTCAACAGCCAATCACGTAAAAGGTTAATACCAAGCAATCCTTCACTCCTGCCCCTTGCAGAGAAAAGACATCGAGCTATCGCGGTAATGTACTTTCTGTGGCGTGCTGTGGAAAACAGAATAAACATGCAATGGCTTCTGAGGTAATGAGATGGTATAATTTGGCCAATTTTAACCACGGGTCCAAATTTAAGAAAACAAAACCAAGTTTGAAAATCTGAGAGTATATACAATGCATGATGTTGACACTTCGATGCCTGGTAAATAACTAAATTCAAATACAAATACGAGTTCGTACCATTTTTTTATGAATTGAACTCAATAGTATTCTTCATAGCATCACATAAAAAGTTACAGAAGTACATTAAAAAGTGAGAAGTCATGTTATCATTTCATTACCTCAGCAAATATTCCATTTTCAAAATTTTACTTCAGAAGCAATTTCGGTAACCCCATCGAAAATCCAATTCATGAAACAAACAGTGAGTATGTATCTTAACATTTTCGCTTCGCACTTCTCGATTTTTCATCTGGTATAGTCCTAGACGGGGCAAACAAAACACAGCGTTGAAACAGGTGTAAATCAAGTAGTGTTATGGCCTCGTTTGCATTGCACAACAGCGAACTCCAACCGCCCATGAACGTTCCAACAACACATACACATTCCTTACGGCGGACCGTCGTCCAATTTGGGCAGCCCATCATCTCCCGAGCACAAAGATCGGCGAGCAGGCGTCCGACCCGTCTCCGGCAACCTACCGCGGCGCTCTCGCGCCAGCAAGATGGACGAGACTAATATGTAGACTAATACACTCCCCGGTAATAACGCGACGGCGCAAATCCGCCGTAAAACACATTTAGGCGCGCGCGAGGCGGCTCAAGCTGGCTCAGCGAGACGGCCGCGCCCGTCGCCCGCCGGCCCTTTTTCATTAGCTGCAAACGCATTCATCGCTTCCTTTTGCCGCTCTGACAGACGTATTCTTTACGCGGCGCGGAGATGGAAATGGGCTCATAAACGAATTGCCGAGCTCGAGACGCCGCCGCTGCCGTTCCTCACTTGTAAGTCGCGCCTGCAGAAAAAGGCTCCATCACCCTTCCTCAACCCCACGCCGTCATCGTGCACACGAGCGCGTCTGGGCCGGATGCAAAAGAACGTCATGTGTACGAGTCCCTCTGTGTGTGTGTGTGTGTGTGTGTGTGTGTGACTTTGTGCGCCGGACAGAGAAGGGGCGGGGCGCCGCGCCGGCGGCTGGAAGAGGCCGCGCGAGGCGGGGGCGGAGGCGGAGGGTGTCACAACGAGAGGCACAGCAGCGCGCGGGTGCGTTCACAAAGTCGGCGCGCGCGGAGCAATATACAGGGAGGGGCGGCGCGAGGGCGCGAAGGGCGGACGAAAGTGGTCGGGCGCAGAGGGCACGATGGGGAATTCCTGGGACAGAGAGAGAGAGAGGCGCTAACGCTTAGGGGTGGCGAGGCGGATGGGAAGATTGAGAAAGAAGGAAGCCAAGAGTACTGCCACGCGGGAAGAAGCGAGAATATTGTGACAATAGAGGCAGACAGGGTATTATAGAAGACGGAAGAAGAAATTTCAATTAGAAGAGACGATATTAGAAGATAATTGAAGGTTCTAGCGGAAGGAAGAAATGGCAGAGAGCAAACTAAGGATAGTTGAGAGAATGTTGGAGGACGTTGTAGTTGAAAAAAACAGAAGCAGAGGAAAAGTGGTTAGAACAACGCGAACACGGAGGGCAACGAGGTGCGAGTTGATGGGGGAAAATAATGTACGAATTAGAAAAGCAACTAAGTTATAAAATAGAATACGAGAAGAAAAATAATAAATAGTATAGTAGGAGCGATGTATGAAAATTCTAAGAAAAAATCGTAAGCAAACAAAGGCATGTGAAGGAGGAAACACTGAGAGAAATTTCAGTTTAGGTCTAAGGTCAGCGCAGATAACCGAGGTAGTGCCAGATATGACTGAGGCTACGATGAGGTTTTCCACATCTGTTACAAAAACAGAAAGGGACGACGCGCTACGAGCAAGCCGGAAACCGCAGGGTAGGCGAATAGGCATCAAATGACGGCGGCAAACATCCTGACGATCTCAGGCTTTAGCATGAGCTCTCCGGATGCGGTAGAGTCAGGCGCACCGTGAGCTAAAACGGCCAGGATGTATGCACAGGCACACAGCTACAGTGAATAAATACAATTCAATACACAAGAATGCATTCTATACATGCACCAACAACTGCAAACTAGTTCACCAAGGCAAAATATAGAAAGAAATATTAGTTCAACGAGATGAGAGCATGCGATCAACTTGAGGAAATACCAAGTGATGGATTTTGACAGGAGATAAAGCAATGCTTTTAAAAGTGAAGCATTCATAGCAAACAGTCGAACTTCTAAGACAGTGTCCTCTCTTACATCTCGTTTAACCGTATTTCGGGAGCTGTGTAATCTATTTGTTAATTTAACAAATGCGTGCCCAAGCTCTTATCAATGTATGTGACATTAATTGAAAAGAGCGTTTTGATTTTGTTTCTGAAAAGTAAAAAAAAAAAAAAAAAATCGAGTCCAAAATTAGCTAACACAGGGGAACAAAGAAAATCCATATAAAGTGTTTCACCGAGAATCGCATCGAAAAACTACAATAACAAGTTGTTTTGCACACAGCATCGCTCTGAAAATGTGTAATGGCATTTTGTAAATGATCATAGGAGTTTTATTTATTTTATTTTACAGCATGTGAAGGGGAAAAGTGATATATCGGTTAGTTCATGTTCTTATTACGCGTCCACATCTGGTTTGTAAAATGGTGGCAAAAAATAAACATTTTTTTTAGTTCATAACATTCGTAGTATTAAAAGGCATTAGGAAACTTGGATAACTCCTTGAAAATATACTACTACAATCTTGAAAACAGGCAAGTGAAATTGAGCACTTTGTCCGAAAATAGTGTACACGTCGTGGCCTCCCCAAACGGTTGGAGCAAAAGTCAAGTTGTCAAGCACACATTCTGCGTTCATGAGAAGCGCCTATGAAATTCAAACCTCTGTAAGTGACCACATACTTAAATCAACCTCCGCCCTCTTAAAGAAGACGCCTATTCTGTAAGAGACCCGATTTACACAATTTCTGTCTATGAATGAATGCGAGAGTTACAGCGAACGCGCGCATGAACAATGAGAGTTCTGGGACTAGAGAGCCGCTGGGCGCATGCGCGCATTCGCTAAGTCTCGCAATCATTCACAGAAAGACATCGTGTAAATCGGTTCTAATGCCGATTTACACGATTTTTTCGTCATTTTTCTGAACAGAAAATGGATGGAAAAGAGACGATCATTTCTGAGCGCTACTGTTTTGGAATCGAAACTGGATGAACGTTAACGAGCATTTTACACGGTCATTTCGTTTTCTGTACGCAATCGTGATGAAAATATTTCCTTTGCGCACCATAAAAAGCATTGAAAAACAATTCGTTGAGCATAGCATCTATGGTAACAAATTAAGTTAGGTTATATTAGCACTGAGCAAGGATCAATACATTAGAACACACACAGTACGTGTTTTATTTCTGACTTTATAATCACTTCACATTACAATTCAACACATTAGAATGCTCTCGAAACTGTACAAAAGGAAAAAAATCGCACCAAACGCATAGAAAATCGACTAAGTGACACCAGGAGAGCGTTAGTCAAGCTGGATGAAATATGTACCGCAAAATGAATCATGCTTCATTTTTCCTTACAAATTACATCCAGGCTGGTGCATGACTTTTCTGTACCGAAGAAATAATGAAAAAATGACCGTGTAAAAGGGGATTAGGAAGCGACTATGAATTCTACCCTACGTAGCCCACTTTGCCCTCCAGTGGGCGCACGCGCGTCCTTTTCCGGAGCGCGGGGGCGGCCGCCAGGCGACGAGCAGTGGCGGGTGGGGGTGACGGCGCTGTCAGGGGCGGCTAGCATCGCGCGCCCGCGGCGGCGGGTGACGTGGGGGTGGGGGTGGGGTGGTGGATGTCACGGCCCGGTGCGCGCGCGCCCGGCCGGCCGAGGGGAGGACGACGCCGCGGGGCAGGGAAGACGTCAAGCAAGCGAAGGGGGACGGGAGTTGACGGTTGCAAGATGGGGACTCGCGACGACGGGAGTCAAAAGGTATTGTGGTGACTCAAAAAGACCGAAGAGGCGGGACGGAAAAATTCCTCGTGAGACGGGTTTTCGTTTATTTAATTTGCGTGGAGCACCAACGAGACAACCGTTCACATTCTTCACATGTTTGGCGATGATAAACGCACACGTGCACAATCACACACTTTTGAAATACAATCGATCGCTCGAGTGTATTTTAAACAGACGTTATTTATGAACTCCCCACGAATAATTTCTCTTCTGATCTCTTTCGTGTGTAAGAAATGTTAAAACGATATAATCATGAAAGATAATAAACGTTCAAAGCATGAGTTTGTACTGCAATCTAGTGAATGCCATTACAATATTGAGGAATATCTAAGTGCTTTTGTGCCTACCTCTTTTCCTTTAGGAGTAATCTCAGTTTAATGCTTTGATTAATGAAGTAAATTCGAATTCTTTATATCAGATGAACACGCTAGAAGTTTTTATCAAACCTTTCATCTATATTGATGTCGGTAAAATGTCAGAGGTTGCAGCAATAACTAATTATTCATAAATTAGATCGAAAAAATCTGTGAAGACCGACATCTTACATAATTTGTATTTGAAAAAAAACACTAGACATCTTTTGCTAGGAAATACAGACTACTACTACTACTCTCTCTCTCTCTCACTCTCTCTCTCACTCTCTCTCTCACTCTCTCTCACTCTCACTCTCTCTCTCACTCTCACTCTCTCTCTCACTCTCACTCTCTCTCTCACTCTCTCTCTCACTCTCTCTCTCACTCTCACTCTCACTCCTTTTCCCCGCTACGTTACTCCAGAAAGGAGCATTGTTTTATCGCGAACAAACATCCAAAGGCGATTGACATTCCAGAAAAGAGTGAAGTAAACAAGCACTCAGTATAGAAGCAGTTTTCCATTCTGGTTCCATTCCAGGAGCCATTCAGCCACCATTTTCATTATCAACCTGATTTCAAGAAGAGCTCACACGCAAACATGTAATACAGCAAAACACAATCGTAGTCATGCTCGGGGACACCGCTGAATCGATCGGTGACGATCTCTGCACCTTCACCCCATCCCATCATTACTACCTCTTTCCCAAAAACCAAAGTGTCCATTCTTTGAGATCTTGCAATAAACGGCTAATTTCAAGGCACTACGTTACGCGCAGTGTCTGGCGCATCTGAATCGTATTGCCAACCAAACTGACGCGTCAGTCCAGGCATTTCCGACCCTCCCTCTGACATGATTCCTCCACAGCCCAATCGATTCTAGCAGGTTGATTAAACACGAAATAACGCTCCGATTAATGAATAAACTCGCCCAAATTCAGTGTGTCATTTCAGCGATGTAAAATGTTAAAGTGAATTTAAAATGATAGCAAATGTAGATTTTCATCCATTTATAGTAGTTGCAAGAGGTCTTCGAAGATAAATACATATGTGTTGAGGTTGTCCCTGACGCTTCTACGCTAATTGGAAAAAAGATGTTACATTTATGGCACGTAAGTAATTTGGAGAATCTTTCTGATCGATAGCGGTTCTATAAAATATTGTTCTTGGCAACAAGAAATACGTTGTGACCCTTTCTCCTTCGCATAGACGAAATTACTCTTCTTGCCAGATCAGCAATATTTCCCTTGGAATAACATTCTTTACTAGAATGAATGCCAGCGTCTGTCAAGGTGGATTGCACGTTGAGGATGAACAAGCAGAAACAACCTGCACTGTTTTCACTCTTCGTTAGCTTAGAGGCTTTGGAACATTATTTCTGAACGTCATTTTTCACCGTGAAAGCTTCATTGCTCTCATCTCTTCCCTCCAACACCGCCTTTTACATCTCGCCCGTCCTTGCCGCATCCGTGGCGTCTCAGGGCGTCCGACGCCCTTCCTGCCGCGTCGCGTGCACCCGGCGCCGGAGGGCTCCACTGTTTGCCATCGCCCGCGCCCTCGGCCCGACTCCCTTCGCCTGCTCTTACCGCTTTTGACGTCCCCTCCTCCGCCCCCCCCTCAGCTTCCATTTCCGCCGCCCACTCGTCCAACGTCAAAACCCTGCACCCCTTTTTTACGTTCCCCCAATTACGTAAAAAAACATCACTGTCGGGCAAATATAACCAGAACGTGAATTCCTTTCTTCATTTACGAGATAAGCTCGCAGAAAAGAATACAGAAAAGACATGTCCTTCATAAGCAATGCAGTTTAAAAAAAGTACATGTTTAGCATAGCTGAGAAGCAAATGTATTATCTAGTTTACGCCTAATTAATATTCCTTACAAGCGAAACCATGTTTCTTTATGTAACTTGGCATGATAATAACAACCTTTGAAACTCTGGAAGAAGCGTGTCAAGATTCTTCATCACGTCAGGCATTATTCTGTTTTCAGATATTTTAATTACGTGTCTACTGTTCCCGGCGGAGAAGGTGTCAAATGTAGCGATAGGTACTAAAATACAAAAAACATCAAATTGCATTTTATCACCTTTTCAATCTGGGGAAAACCATTATCCCGTGATATTGTCCGGGGCGGACAATGCCGCCGCTCACTACCGACATATTGGCATTCATTGGGCCGCCGAAGCTGTCCACGCCCTATACACAGGCCAGAGGCCCGCCGTATCATCAGCAACCGCCGCCGCGCCGACGTCAGGCCGCCCAAATTTCTCGGTGGCGGCGGCTTCAGCCGATTTGCAAAGAGAGAAAACAGACGCCCTGGGGTTCGCCTCGTCACAATAGAGGCGGCAGCCGCAGGACAGTACAAAATATTCCTCGTTTGACGGGACAAAACAGCAGTGGTTCCAATACTGGCGGAGCTATTTCGCCTTCTCCTCGTTGATAATCTACCGGCTGTGTTTTACGGCTGTGGGTGGGCAATACGTCGAGTATTAAACCTTTTTTGATTGAAATATACTGCCTGGTATTCTGGATATACTAAGCGTTCATATCACACTTCAAGCTAAAGCTAAAATATCTAAGTCTTAGCGCGTTACAATAATGTTGCATAGTTTTAATTAAAACTCCACAGGACGAAAACTGAAAATAATTTTTTTATTCAAATCACCTGCCAGTCTGATATTGAAGCACACACGTTTTTAGCATCTAACAAAGTTGATTAATACTATGCAAACACGAATTTATGATTCCAGACTACAACAAAACAAAATATCGTATTTATACCCAGCGGCGTTACATACCATCCGCATTGAGTAATACGTACATGTTCGTCCTCGCAGGAAGGGCACCGTTCGCACTGCGGCCACTGGGCGCGCTGGCGTCGACGGGCAGGCAGTCGGGAGGGCGTCGGTTCCGGCCCGTTGGCCACGGATCGGAGCGACGCATCGCGCGAGGCCCGCTCATTTTCTCTCCGGCGGGGGCGAAGGCGGCGTTTACCCGGCGGAACCGTCATCGCCGGCACGGATCGCGCGCGTTCAACGCGTCCACTGTACGCAGCGCGCCAACCGCACTCCACACCGCGAGCGCAATAAAAAAAAAGGTCGTGCGCGAAACGCGAGTCTGCGCACCGCTCGGGCCGGGCCGGCCGGCGCGCCTCGTGGATAATTGAGACGTTCCTTAACGAACGCCTCAGCCGTTGTGGTGGTCCAGGCTGCCATCGCCGTAGCTGTCCTAGCCGCGCAGTGCCGACCGCCAAAGCGACGACGCTGCACAAGCGACGCGATGTTAGATGCGATTCAACGCTTCGCAGATAATGACATGAAAATTTCCTAACAAATGTATTTGCTGACAGTATTACTTTCTCGTTTACGGGCCTTTTGGTAGGCTTGAGAAAACCGTTTTGTAAGTTAAACGTAAACAGAATGAGTCTATGTTGGCAGATTTATCTACTGAAAATATCTTTTAACTCTTATGAAAGCATGATATACGAGTATATTTTTTAGGAGGATCTTGGCCGAAAACGAATTTATGGGATTATTATCATTATTATCATTATTATTATTATTATTATTATTATTATTATTATTATTATTATTATCATTACCGTTATCATTATTATCATTATTATTATTATTATTCAAATAGTACAAGTGATCTGAATACATTCAGTTCATCATATTTTAAATTCACATTACAACCTGCCAAGTACTGCTGGTAAATGTTAAATAGAGAAACATTTTAAATGACAGTAAATTTAAAATGAAAAACGAATAACGCAATTTGACGAAAACCCGCGGCTTAAAAAATCTAGGACCTTACTTTACTCAATAAATTGCAATTTTGACGTGATTTGAATTGATTTTTTTCGTAATTGATACCAAGGGACTAACGAGAAGATTTTCTAAGTTGCGTCACACAGAGATGTAGCGCAAACGCATACCTCAGTTTTAGTAACATTTGTATTCTTTGACGTGACTATCAACATTTTTTCCTTGAGAGGATTGCACGTTAAAGGACAAAATGTAAAATGCTCCCTAGCTGTTTGCGCGAAGGTTTGTGAATTTGGTGCCGTCCTCCATGTTGCCTCCACTTTGGTACCACTCACACCGACGGCGCTGGGGCCGCTGCCTGCGCTCGACGCCGTCGATAATCGAACCGGACACTCGAATCGCCAGGACGCCGCAGCACGAGGCCATATATCTATATATATTTTTCAAGAACCAATTAACAGCGAGGTCGGTAAATTACAAGGCACGCGATGTTTTATTTTCGCCTTTGTGTTTCAATAACAATTTCGAAAGTTAATAGCTTCCAGCCGGCCGTGGAGGCGGCAGCGCTGGCCGTAGGGGAGCCCCAGTTTATCACGGAACCGCACCGCGGGTGATCGCCGATACCTCCCCCCCTCCTGCCACGCTCTTCGGCTCCCCTCCACGGAGCCCATGCCCCCGACTGCGGCGGCCAGGGCATGGCGGTGCTGTCCATGACACTTATGGTGAGGGGGAGACGTACGCCGCGGCGGCGGAACTGTGATGATGACCGGCAATGTGGTAAAGGTTATGGGGATGACAGAAGCGCAATCCATAAAGACGATGACGCTCAAGATAACAAAAATCGTGGCGATTGCTAACTGTTATTGGTATGAAACCGACTGCAATGTCACACACATTTGGTAGATTACGACATGAGAGTCGACGGTGGACTCAGCAAGGGAATAGAGATATTCGTGGCCGTGACGATGCGAGCGATGGCGGTGGTTTCGGTGGTGCCGACGGTCTGTTCTAAGCAGCCGGCCTGCAGGAATCGGCGCTGGGATCTGGGGGCGAGCGGTAGCTATGCGCCGCGCGCCCACGCCAGGTGGCAGTGATGCACGGCTCGCCGGAGGCGTTCGCCGGCCGCGCAGCCTCGGAGGGGGCGAACGACAATGGGAGCGAAGAGCAAGGAGGCGACGGCAGCGCGTTCGTTTCGGAACCAATGGGGGGAATGAGAGGAATGGGACGTTGGACTGTATGCGATGCGTGATGAAACGTGAAGACCGAATAAACAGAAAAACAATAATTTCTTAAAGAGCAGGAAAATGTCGACAAATGTCTCTCGAAAGTGAATAGCAACTGGAAAAAGAAGTAACTTAAAACTAGATGAAAACAAGTTGAAACAGCGAATCCCGAGGCATGGCAACAGAACTGAAAACGAACACTCTAATGTGAAAGTAGTTATTCAATTAGGTATAAAATAAGAGCCAAAATATACTATGATAATGCAAAAAAAAAATTATGATAATGCAAGACAAATATGAATAGTAGAGAAATACAGTGTAATGTACAAGAATAGAGTGTAAAAGAACAAAAAATAATCTAAGAGAAAGAGAGAGTCTAAAAGAAAGAATTTAAGAGAAAGAATGTAAGTGAAAGAGAGCTAGAGAAAGAGTGAATACGAAAAGAGTAAGAGACAGAAAGTAAGATAAAGAATCTAGGAGAAAGACAGTAAGAGAAAAAAAAAGAGAAAGGAAGTAAGAGAAAACGTGTAATAAAACGAGTGCAAAACAAACATGCAAGAAAAATATTGTCCTAGAAAGAACGTACAGCAAAGCAACCAAGAGGAAGCAGACGCAAAACAGAGAATAAAGAAGCCATCCACAGGCGGGCGACGGCAGGGGCGTGGACAGTGCAAGCAAACGGCGGCGTCCAAAAAGGAAAAAAAAAAGAAAGCCCCAACGCTGCGCGAAGCGGCCAAGTGGCTGCGTTTTATTGAAACGCGGGCTCTATCTCGCGAGCGCCGCGGGGAAGCGGGCTCGCGCGGCGGGAGAACCTTGAACAGCATCAACACCGCTACGCATGCGCGTCTCCTTTTACATAGGTGCCCGCTGGGGCTAAAGAATAGCGCGCTCCGCACAAGGAATGAAACGGCCGCGTGATTACATTCATCTCTCTCTGAACGAACCGATTCAGTGAAGAAGTATGCAGCACGCCGACACACGCCGATTGGAAACATTTCTTCCCATCAAGGTATGACTTATCACGAATTCCAGATTGCTTTACGTGAATTAACTCACACACTATTTATTTTCGGCCCGCAGGTTGTTTATTTTTTTCTTTCGTGTTTGTGAATGCCAAGCAAACTTGTATCTTTCAAACATAAAAACTACTAGTCGAAGACGTATTAATACTGCAACATCACGGTGCAAAGAGAGTAAGAACATCTTGTTGTCTAGCTCGCCTCATCGCGTGGAAAGACAAATGCGCCCCAGGGAGGTCTCGGGTATTCTCTTACCTCTGCCCACTCACGTGACCGTGAAACTCGATGCAGCTCTAATCCCCTCCCCGAACCCATTACAAATAGTCGCAGCGTAAGAATCTCATTATAGAAGTAACGTGAAAGTAATCCTGCACCGGCAATTTTCTGATATTAAACACTAGATAATCGATCACTGTGTTTTATTGGTCCTTTGTTTATACCCGCCGTAAAAACTCGCTCAGGGGCTGAATAGCAAGTACTCATTGCTCTCTCTCTCGCCTCCACCGGCGCCGGCCGTCGCCGCCTCCGCCGCCGCAGCAACAGGTGCAGTGATTTTTTGGTCCGGTTACCAGTTTCACTTAGACCTCCGCCCGGCAGATGCGGTGGTTTCGGCGGCTGCAGAGGCTGGTCGGTCGACCGCCTGGGGTTTCCTTGCACACGAGACGTCGCCTCCGCCCCACACCTCCACGTGACAGGTAAATGCCGGCAGGTTGGCAGCGCCGAGACACATCGCTGTCTTTTGCATACAATGGACGAGGCGGCGCGGCACGGCGCGCGGCGCGGCAGGCGAGGTGAGGCGCGGCGCGCTGCCCTGCCCCAATTATACTTAATAAAACGCGTATTATATAATACGTCCCGCCGCGCGTACCTGAGGGGGCCGCCGCACCGCAGCCGGGTGATCTCAGAGGGGGCGGGGCGGCTTTTCAAGGTAAGAAGTAAGGATTTGGTAAGGTAACGCAAGGCGGTATGATGTACAGTGGACAATCCAATTCGCGAGGCAGGGACGATGACATGTATGGAAACAAAATGTGGCGACGAATGAAAACTAGAGGTGGCAGCATACTAATAGCGATGACAGTGATAATGAAGCTTAACTTTGGAGCAAAAGGACAAGCCAGCGAGTTAGTACTCGTAACATAAAATGCGAACCAAAAATAAAATATATTTGAAGATAGCTAGAGAAAAGTCAAATAGTCATAATCTATGACAATAAGTTCACAGCAAGTGTTATATTCTTAAAGTCATTACATTTACTCATCATTTACGCACTACCTATAATATTACTATACCTATTGAGTTCTGAAACCTGGTAGGCCAGGCCATCTCCAGCAGTAAATGATTAAACTCGTGAACTCCGCAATAGAAATTATAAGATCAGCAAGATACACACTTTAACTAAAAAATGTAAACAATCTAAATATTTTTTTTCAAAATAAAAAATAAATATAAATTAACCAGTATAGTCCTACATTTGTTTTATCACGAAATATCGCACATTTTTAGGATAAAAAGTTATAATAAAAAACAGAATTGAAGGGTTTACTTTCAAAACCGGCCATGTGTGAACTCTTAGTTTCTTAAAATGACTTAATAATAATTATAATAATAATATATTTATTTTACAAAGGTTGTAAATATTAGTTTATAATTTTAGTAAAATAGTTATACTCGTTTTCGACTCAGTCCATTCCTGTACTCCTGGGGCAAGCTCGGCTCAGCCACCGCCGTGCAGTGCCTCGCGGCACCGTCTGACGTTTGTATGGAGCTCGTTAGGCCCCGCGGGCGCACACGTGTGGCCGCCCGGGCGACACGTGACGGCGCGCCCGCCTCGTCCGCCGCCGCCGGCGCCGAGCGGCGTCGCGTCCAGCGCCGCGCCGCGCCGCGTCGCCCATTCTGCTGTCTGCACGTCGCCGTCGGAGGGTGCGCGGCGCAACGCGACCGGCAGGCCGCGCCGCGGCGCTTTGTACGCCCCAAGTGCTCGGAGCGCCTGCGGCCGGGGCGGCGGCGGTCCGCGCCGCTTATCAGATATTTGCGAGGAAAAGGAGCGTTCTTTTGGGTTGTGTTGGAATCGAAACCGACTTTGTGGTACTGCGTCATGAATAGCCATGGTTTTGCAGGTCAAGTTCTCCTAACTTTGGAACTATAACTCTCTTGGGTTGCCACTTGACATCGGCGAACTCTCAATACTCTCCGAGTGTTTTTCTAGATTAAAGGGTTGAATCGAAAGGGAACGAAGAATCAGCATATCGTCCTGCACGTGTATTCAGAGAAGAGAAAATTGGATTACACGCGGTCCGTATCTCGTCTACGATACTGCTCCGGTTTCTGCCTGGAACTGATCATAGGAAACCATGGAAAGACAGATCGTAGCAATCGACTTCTAGATTGCTTCTCCGCGCAGTGGCAGCTGCGGGTCAGATCCTTAGCTGATACCGGGAACTCACCTACCGAGAAGCAGTGACGTCCCGGTCTATACAGCTTGAGCTGAGACATCGCCACAACTCGGCACCCAGATGCTATTCATTTAACATCGTTTAACGTAACTTTTCAAGTAACCCTTACGATTAACATGAAATTAAATAACTACCATTTGGAATTTCCGTAACTCAATTCCAGTGATTTTTATTAATTTCAGACTTACTTTGTCTAACATGACTGACTGAAGGTGCCCATTTAATATGACTTGCTGGTCTGCTACTTAGCTGGAAGGAATATCAGATATCTGTGCGTTCGTAAACGCAAAATAATTGGTCTTTTATAAGCTTACTTGGACATGAATGATGTGTAGTATTGTATAGGAATACTCGTATGCATGAAAAATCTCGTTCCACCTTTCGACGGCGGGAGTTAGAGGATATAGAGATGTAGTGTAAGTCTTCAAACATTACTTCTGATTAGTGTCTTATTTTTGTGCTCAATGCAACTGCAGTCCAATATTTTTTAATGTTTATAATTATCAATTTATAAACAAGTATATCTAAAATACAGTTGTATTTGATGCCGATACTCTTAAGTTTCCAAATTGTCTACAGGTTTTTTCCCAAATGCTGCTCAATGTATAAATCAAAAAACGAAACACAATAGAATTAAAGAATGGTGTCATGAAATTTTGCGGCGTGTAGTTATTCATAAAATAGATGAAATATCTTCGATTTGCCTAGCCAGAAAAATGTTAGCGTGTCTCAATAAGTGAAGAAATAAAATTCCCTTTCTATAATAAATTAACTTAAAAAAGCTTTATTGCATTAAAATGGGTTATTATTCAGTACGTCCTCGCTCCGCAACTTTGAAAAAAATATTTTCAACAACGAATTCATCTTTTAACACTCTCCTTCCTGTAAAGGCATGGCGACTCGAACCCAAAAGACGTGTTGTAACGCCGAACCTAAGACATCAGTTGGAAATGACGCCTCGCCATTAAACCAACGAGACGACCGTAAAGCCAAAGAAGATTAGGTCATTTCCGGCACCCCCCCTACAGGCAGCAGGGCTCCGAGCAAGAGCACCCCCGCGGTTTTTTCCAACGACGCAAAATAAAACCTGCCCGCGGCGGGGTGCGGCGCCGGCGAGCCGCGAAGGGTGGGGCGTGGCGGGAGGGGGAGGGGGAGGGGAGCGGGGAGGGGAGTGGCGGAGGTCGCGTGCGACGCAGGCGAGAGGCAATGGAGGCCGTCAACGCGGGAGCGGCGGAAATTGCCCTGCTGAACAGGCCGCGCGCCCACGTCGCTTGTTTTTGTTTTGCGCGCCGGGACGTGGCCGCGGCTTAATTAGCAGCCCCCGCGCGCGTCGGCGCGCACGGTTGATGTCGGTGATAGTGTCAGTGGTACCGCCGGTATCTTGACGGTGGTTGTGGTGGAGAACAGTGGTGGCCCCGGGGGTAGGCGGCGGTGGATGATGGAATGCTGGGGTGACGTCAGTGGTACGCTAGTATCGCCAGTCGGTTGTGGTGGGGATAGTGGTTGATGGTGGTTTTGGAGTTACATTGGCCGCGTTGACGGGTTGGTGAACCGGTTTTTGTGATGGCAGTGGCTGCTGATGGCAGGTCGGCCTTGTGGGAAGGGCGGCAGTGGTGGCGGTGATGAGGTGGAGGGCTCAACCTTACCCGCTATTCCGTAGTGTCCGAAGCCGTATCGTCGCTGGACCGCTACCCGGTAGTGTCCGCCCGTAGCACATCGCGGTGTTCGTCACAACACGAATGGCGGATTGAGCGATGAGTGTGATTGCTGCAGACGGAGTAGATGGCACAAGTGAGCGAGGAGGGAAGCAGTATGATATGTTATACAGAATGTCTTCTATCTACCGTGTGGATTGAATAAATCAGTGTAGGATTACCTATTTTCTTCACACTCTGTATGCTATACGTGCATTGCTTGTCTTAACAAATGTTAAATGTTCAAATTAATAAATCATACACACATATGACAAAAACACAAAGTTTTACAAATCTCCAAAGTGGTTTATAACATTAATTGATAACTTCAATCTAAAAAGAGCCAAGTTTTTTTACATGTTCTTTTGAAAATTATGGTCTGCTAAGGTTGGAAGCTCCGAGCTCTCGCAGTTACAAATTCCATTCAACTCGAATTATTTACGCATTCATTCTCAACAATGAAGGTGTAGAGAGGGAAACAGCAAAAACAGGGAATATTTAACACCGTTTCATAATAGTCTCCTTACTAGCACTCCTTCAACAAAAAAGAGTTAAATATATGACTTGGATGACAAATTAACAGTTTGTTTAATGTAAAAGCCACAGCTACGGCGTAACGTGACTGACTTAAATATGCATCGTTGCCCTTCCGCGCGGAAGCACTTAAACTCTCCATTAGCTTCAGCATCAACCAAGTAACAATGCCAAACACTGGAGCCGGAAGATTCCCAAGCTAAAAATGTGAGTCTATTTGTCACCCCTTGAAACATTTCGGTTTTAAATCATCGACGAGCACCATGAAAACGGATTTAAAATAGAATGGACAGGAAATGAGGTGAAACCCGCAGCTAAGAAATAAAAAACATAAAGAAGTGAAACGAAACACATCATAATTGTGGGTCAGCTCCAATCCAGGGCTCGCCACGAAGTAAGCTGGCAACCAGCCCGACCGCGAGGTCCGCCCAGAGGGGACACAATGAGCGTCCCGGTTCTACAAACACGGGGGGGGGCGGTGGTCGCGACGGCGACGGCGAGTGACAGCTGGGGCCGCGGCTCGACGCGGGCGGCGGCGGCGAACCGCGCCGGGGGGGGGGCGGCCGGCGGGGGGAACGGGGGCCTAGGGCGGTGGCGGTGGCGGTGGAAGAGGGGCAGAGGCTGAGAAGGGGGCAGAAGTGTAGGAGGCGTTGCTGAAGAATGGATTGGGAGTAGGACAGAGAAATCGGAAATCGGAAACGGTGGATCGGCGGTTTGTGGTAATTTACCTACAGTGGCGACCATGCTGACGGTACAAGCAGCTATGGATGTGTGTGGTGCGGTGGATGTAACAAAGGTGATTCATGGCCCAGCCATACTGTCGACGACGGAATATTGTTTAGTTTTAAATTAAATGTTACAGTGCTTGCAAACGTTTCATAAGCGTCTTCCCTTTTTCAAAGTCTCGCAATCTTCTGCAATGTTATCTACCAATTCTCTTCGTACCTCTTCGTATAATAACCGTCTTTGCAACTTATCAGAGTCGATTGCCTTTCATAGTTACTATTTAACTCATAATACTTGCCCTTTGTTAACGCACCCGGATCTTTTACGCAAAGTATGCACACGTTATCAGACACATGTGAGATTTCTTGCCCGCTATAGTGCTCATTACCATCTCCTAGAGGCACACTTCATCACATTACCACAACTGTTGTTATAGTCGCTTTAACAGGATTTCCCATCGTCAGTATCTTTGTGTTAGTTGTCATTAGTGTTGACGGACACTTGTCAACATCGTTTCTCTTTATTACTATAGCCCTTACACTTACAATCCCACGGTCAGTTTGCCCTCTAAGTCGCTGTCTCAACACAAGTCACTGGTTCCGCGTCCGCGACATCTGCCATTACTTCTCACCCAGTTCGCTTTTCATCTCCACCTTCACCGGCCCACTGTTGCCACACTCCTACTGGCTCACAGCGAAACTACCTCCCGCCGCCCTGCTCATCGCCTTCCGAATTTCCAGTTTGTGTTACGCGGTGCAGTTAAAAAGAGCCACTCCCTTCCTTATCCGACGGGATAACAAAGGGGAGGATACTTTGTTTGATGTAACAAGGAAAACTAAAGGGTTTCAAACAAGGTGAAATTATCTCCAGAAAAATAATATTGTCTCCTTCAAGTGTTCTTCTTTGTACTGAGGTCGTTTCAGTTACACAAATATATTAAATAAAGTAAGTTTTTTAAGCAATGTTAAGAATAGATTTCTTCCACGTACCATTTAACTTTAACATATTTCAAACAACTAATCTTCACATGAAAGACGCGACTGCTTATGTCACACTGTAAAAAAAGTAACTAACGTAGTATGCAATTTTTTTAATAATTTACACCAAAAGCAGTAGGAAAATTTTGATCATTTATAGTTTTAAAGACATAAGTTTTACATCGTTAAGTACAAAGTTTAAATTTTTGTGACCAACGCTTCTATATAATATTTTTGTTACCGAATACCAACCCCTGTTTCTGTAGATGTGATATCATACGCCTAATTAGATATTCTATTTTCATACAAACTCCTAGCTGTAGAGATAAAAAGCACAAAATCTTATTTTTTTCTTTTGATGAATTCTTACCTATATCTGTCTTGTATCGCTGTCTCTGTCTCACCCATTATTCTTCCTATCTGCCTATCTCCGTCTGTAGCCACCATCCCAGTCGCCGCTCTCTGACGTCACACGAGATGAGAGATTCAACCGGACTCGCTTGGAAATTACATTTGCCAAGTTATCGTGTCCCTAGTCATAAATTAACTCTTCATTGCTTATCTTGCGAACAGTAAATTATAATACACACTTGGATAGGATTTCCTTTCATCCTCTTTTTTACGTTGAAATGTTTTAAAATAAAAGTTACGGTCTTCTTCAAAGGATTTATATATTTTTGGAGGTAGTGGCAGCTTAATTCTTCGTAGTGCGTTTTATTTGTGGTTGAAAAAATAATAAAACCTGTCGCGCATTACAAAAATAAAATAACATGAAAGACCCACGCATGTGCAGTCCTATCGAGATGGCGCCAGGTGCGGCTGTTTTAACGGATGAGGGGTGATCAGTTTTTCCTTCACTTCATCTTCAATGTAGCTGTGTACTCGTTTCATGTACCAGAAATACGATGCCTTGGATCTATGGAAGATAATAAACGAATTTTTCGAAGTGTCAAAATAATTCCAGTGTCAAATCATGAATGAATTATTGAAATGAATTATCAATTTTCTCTAATCTAAAAGGATTCCAGAATCTCCAATCTTTCAAACATTATAATGTTAATTATTTTAATATATAATATAGATAAACCCGATCTGAGCTAAGCGTGTGCCGACTCAGCGTCTCGGTCCGAAAGGTCGCGGGTTCGAGTGGATATGATTGTCCCTCGTCGTTCATGTATGTGTTTTGTCGCGAATGGCCTTGTGAGTCTTCTGACCACAGACTGAGGAGCCCGTATGTGTGACTAGGGTAAAAACGGTTTTTATGTGTCCCTTTGAAGGAGATACGGACATAGTGAATACCCGGCGCAGATTACCAAAATCGGCACCCTCTGAAGCTGGAAAAAAACCATAAAGAGAGAGAAAAAATTAAATGAAAAATGAAGAAATAATTTACGAATCCTTCACAAATAATTTATAGTAATAGAAACATTAATTTTTAAATATAAACATTTTCTGATCAGAGTTCTGCTACATGGCGAACATTATAGTATTAGAAATGTTCAATTCATTGAACAGCCAAAATCATTGAGACAAACACGATATTTCAAAAACATGAAAAATGTGCGGGGCGGTGCGGGGTAGGGCGTGATGGGGGCGGGGCGAGGATGGCGCGGGGTGGAGCGGAGTAGGGTGGGGCGAGATGTGGCGAAACGGGGCGGACTGGGGCGAAGTGGGACAGGGGGGCCGGGTCGGGACGAAGAGAGGGAGAACGAGTTAGAACAGAGCGGGGCAGGACGGTCTGAGTCTGAGCGGGTTGAGTCGGAAAGGAGTGGGGCGGGACAAGATCGAGCGAGCTAGGACAAGTTGGAGCGGGGCAGGATGAGCCGGAGCGGGGCTGGTCGAGTCGGAGCGGGATGGCATGAGGTGGAGCAAGGCGGGACGGACCGAAATGGAGCGGAGCGGGGAGGGATGCTATGGTGCGGGGCGGAGCAGAGCAGGGCGGAGCGGGGCTGAGCTGGGCGGGGCGGGATGGGATGGGGCAGATCAGGTCGAAGCGAAAAAGGGTGGAAAGAGTCAGCAAAGCAAAGGTGGAACGGATGTAACACGGTGAGGACAACGAAGGTGGAGTGCAACGGGTGCAAACGGTGCCTTCAGGCCGAGGCGGCACGTGGCAAAAAACTGGATGATCGTTAGCGCCGGCTTGGCGTTCCCTACAGCGATCGCGTGCTCGGAGAGCGCCGCGCTGTGCGAAGAAAAATCGCCCTTCGCTGCGCTCGGTGCTCTGTGACGCCCTTTGCGCTGTCTGAGGTCAAGTGGCGCTGGCGCGGGCCCTGCCCTGCCCCAAGGGCTTCTGATTCACCTCCACATGGAACACGTACTGAAGCTTCACGTGCGAAAACTCTTTTATCAATTATTTACACAAAAGTAATAAAACATTTAATTTTAGATGAATTGCCAGAATTCAGGTTCTGTGGGTCCTTCATCGATTCAGAAAAATCGATTGACGGGAAAATGTCACTCTGTCTATGGTCCACGATATCACCTAAGCCATTCGGACGATTTTCTCCCAAACTGATTTTCCCCGATCGATTTAAACGAAAGGCCCTGCGAGTTTGAAATGGATATATTGATTTTTGGGTTACTTCACATGAAGGCCCTTCGTTTTCAAAATTTTCTGAATAATGGTTCAAAATGTTTTGCTTAAACCTTGTCCTCAGATAGCGTGAAGAACATCAAAAGCGGCAAAAGTCTCATTTTCGTTGAAATACCTAATTTTTTAGAAATAGTTCAATATTGTTCTGGCGTCTTTCTAAAACTACAGTACTGAAGAAAAAATTGTTTCAATGAAATATATTGTTTAAATACAGATCTAGAAAAAATTCATGTACAATTTTTCGAAAATATAAATAATTTTCGCGAAATTGTGCTTAAAACAAAGTCTGGATTATAATAAAACCTATTGATATATAATAAAAATGCATTTATATAATTTAATACAAAAACATTATTGGCCTGTTTTGTACCGTGGCTCGCAAAATATTCACTACTCTATACTTTGTACACTACATTTCTTGTAAACAACTAAAACTGTGTTCACAATACAGGTGAAGTCGTGCTTCATTAAACGCAACTTATTCTTCTCCGCACACAAACACACCCCACATTTATGCCATGAGAACCACAGGTGTTGTATCTACCGCAAGTTACTTGGCTCGTTGCCGCCTCTTTCTTGTTAGCCGCTACCACTATAAACACTTAACCAGCGAGTCGGCAAACAACGAACACACAACACGAAGTAAAATGTGTCAGAAAACCTGTGTAGCCTAATGCTGTCTTCTGAATAATTTGCTTATAAATACTTTCTTGAAACGGGAACTTGATGGCATTTAATTCCTAAAATGTCAGTAACTATATTTCGTCTACCTTTTTGTAAAATCATAAATATGAAAGTTACTAAAGTAAATGTAAAACAAAATATTTTCTCCTGGCTTGCATTTATTCTATATTAGCATTTTTCCTCCGCAGTGAAGAATTTTCCTACATTCTACTTGTTCTTCGTTTTGCTTATTAATGTTCGCACAATGGCAAACGTATGGTTGTCAGTGGAAATATTATTTGTTTTTATGTTCGCTGACGCCTGTGTTTTTTTACGTGCCATTTAAATACTTTTTGCTACTACGTTCTTCTTCTTTAATTTTTGATCCTATCTGAGACTCACGTAAAACAATGATATTGGTGAAATGGTTTTTTGAAAGATTCTACTTTTTCTGTTGAACAATAGTAATTTTAATGACCGTAGTAACAATACAAATAATTAATTTTTAAATAATCAACGATTGCTGACAGTGTATGAGAAAATCAGTGTTTGATATGTAATCCTTGTATTCACGAATATAAAGATACACCATTAGACGAACAGGCGTATACTCAGATAGTTACTCAAATAGCTTTATTAATTGTGTCTAATTGCAAAGAGGCTAGTAGTACCAAGTACTTTGTTATATAGAAAGACGAACGTCACACTGTACAGGTACGCACGTATTCAATCTCACAAACGTATGTTAGTTCTCGTCTCTCACATGCTCACGTAAAACGTATGTATTTTCGAGTTCTTTATATGGCAAATTACAAAACTCGAAACCGAAGGGCGAGGTCACAAGTTGTTGACTACAGTGACAGACTGGTTGAATGGCAATGAGACAACAGCGGGAAGGCGATGAGATTCACTAACAGTGACAGGCAGAGGAAGACGGACAGAAGCAGATAAGGTTCTGGGCAGTGACGAAGGAACAGTTAGCGACCAGTTGGCATTGACAGACATCTAGGCAGTAGCACACAAGCCAACGGAAAGCGACACCACGAAACTAACTATGCAAATTCTAGACATTCGACGAAAAGATACATTTTGAGTGACGAAACGAACATAGTAGCTCGAAGCCAAATTGAGAAAAATCATGATCGTGACATGAAAGGTTTCCTCATTCTAGAAAGCCGAGATAGGATAAGCATTAACGTCAGGAAACGATTATTTTAATCATCTGATCATTTCAATTAATTTGTTCTTATATTCCAGTAATGATTAAGTCACACCTATGCAAATCTTATAGCGTCTTACAGCGTTATCTTTATTTAAATTTTGCTCGAATATTTATTTTTTTACAATCATTACTCTCTTTTACCAGAATATCACAATTGTCTGTCATCAATTAAAAATATCGCATTCGAGCTCAAAACTTAAATAAAATACACGTCATTTACACTAACTCAAAGCAAAAGACAAATAACAACGATTTGAAGGAATTTTAAATAAAGAGAAATACGCATTCCTTACTATTTAAATGCACACCGATATCGAAGACAGCATTAGGAAAAATGGGAAGGACAGATGAGGAAAAGAACAAAAATGATACGGGATGAGAAAAAGAAAAGAAAGAAGAGAAGAGAGGGATGAAAACAAGTCGAAAATTCAAGAATACTTTCGAATAATTAATACAATAAGATTCACCACTTTCGATGCTGAAAATATAAGTTGTAATAAGTTTGCCTGAAGAAGCGTGTGAT
This sequence comes from Gryllus bimaculatus, assembly GCA_017312745.1. Classification (NCBI taxonomy): domain Eukaryota; kingdom Metazoa; phylum Arthropoda; class Insecta; order Orthoptera; family Gryllidae; genus Gryllus; species Gryllus bimaculatus. The sequence continues at coordinate 2,068,953 of BOPP01000112.1, read as the reverse complement.
GGGGGTATGTGGGTAATTACTTAAGACGAGATGACCGATTCAGTGAACACGCGCTGCCACTTCGCTTCTCTTCGCTCGAGATGGGGGGTGGGGCATAAACGCCCCTCGCCCCGCCGCTCCGGCGCGCCGCTCCTCCAGGGCGAACGGAAAGAACGCAGCCGGTCGCTTATGAAGAGAGCGCGGAATTCCCAGTCAACACACAATTAATTAAGTCGCCGCTGAATGGCGTGGGGGTGGGCGGGGGGGGGTAGAGGGGATTCCAGATACGCCGAGTCGAGGGGCGCCGCGTTAAAAGGTCGTGCCCCGGCGGAAGGGACCCCCGTGTGCCCCCCCCCTTCCGCGTGTGTTCCATTGCACGCCCCCGTGCGACCCTCCCTATTATGTTTCTATCCTTTGTGTGAACTCTAAAGAAGAACGAGGGTTCCGACTTAGATTCCCCTTGATGGCTGTCTTCAAGACTTCACACTCGCTCACAACTCTTCAGACATCTTCGTTTCGTCGCTGCTTCACACTTCTTCCGCCCATTTAGGCGTAGGTCTCTGCCAGTTTTTCCATTCTTTCCGCAAGTTTTCATGAACATGTTCTCATTTCGAAAATGTAATTCCAATTTACAAAATGTATCTCTACAAAACGTACCTTTTGCAATAATTATATTTGTATATCATTTTTTTTATCCCTTTAGCCACTCTACTTAACCTCCAATTTTTTATCACTTTCGTATACAACAACTTGTTCTATTTGTGCCGTATTTGACTCCGATCATCCTCGCTCCTGCAGTACGTTCGAGAACATCGTTTCAGTAGCCGCACGAGGGCTCCTTTACGTTGAGGGAACGCGCTGACAGAGCGGCACCGGGCGCGAGCCTTGCGGGCAAGATCCATCGCGGTAGGTGAAAACACACGTCTTTACGAGAACGAGGGCCAACCTCCATAGTCTTTGAATTAAAACGGGTACTAAATACTGCATAAGGGGTTTTGAGGAACAGATGATTACAATTATGATATTAAAATTATGAATTACTGAATGGTGGCTGGAGAATTGGAACCGAAAGTGGAATGTGGAACCGCTTGTAGGCTCATCGCCGCTATGGTCTCCCATTACATTCACTCATTTCCAAACTAAACCCATCGTGCTGCTTTCGCCCCGCCATCCCCCTTCCCGGTATCTTCCACCTCCGTTCCGAACACCACCATCTCCTCTCTAGATCGTTTTCACTATCCCGTTCTACCCAGTTGGATCCTCCTACACCATCTTCCCATTCCGTCCTGAGTTGCTCCCATTCATTATGTAGCGTCCACCTACTGTTTTCTCTTTCCGTCTTGCTTAACCGGTACCTTCGTCACTCGACTATCCACGTTCCGCCATCTTCGCATATTTATTTCATACATCTCGTCAGTCACCCTTCCTTTGCAATTCCCTTCCTTTCCGTCGTGGCTCTGATCCTTCGATGTAAGTTCCTCTCTACCTCCAAAAGACCCACCGCACCGGCGCGTGCGAGCGACTGGTTGTCTCTACCTGTGCTTTGTAGCTCTTCATTGTGCGAAGTGAAGAGTTTCCCTGCATCTGCGACACGTCGAGGCGTCGCTTCGCGTAGCAGGCACTTGAAATAGGCGGCGAGGGAAGTTGAATGAGGGTTGCAGGTTTGGGCGTGGAAGTTACGAAGGCGAGAAGGAAGAAATGGAAGGGGTGGTGTAGGGAAGAAGCGGAAACCAATGGAAGTGGAGGAAGTGCTAGAAGACGTCAATCAAATGTTGAAGGTGCAATCTAAGGGTAATCAAAATGAAGGAAAGGAAAAACACGATGTCGAAATGGACTCGCGATTGTGTGAAGATGGAACCGAGAAAACTCCATCAGACAGAATGGAGATGGAATGGAGGCCGAATAGAGATGGAATGTAGACGGGCTGGGACAGGGACGGGATCGGGATAGAGTTGTAATGAATCAGGGAGGAAGGGGTGGTCGGGAAGGGGATGTTGAGAAATGGGGAGATATGACTAGGTGTTCGGTCCCGATAGGGGGGAGATGGAGGCACAATACAATAGAGAAAAGCGAGAAGAAACAGAAAGGAGCAATGCGGTGGTTTTGGCCCTTTGGAGCGCAAGGAGGGATTGCAGTGAGAGAAGTGCGTTGAAACGCTCGACGAGTAGTACTGACAAAGCGGGACAAACTGAAACGGTGGCAACGGATCAGCTGGATGCCAGAGGCAGCAGTAGTGGTGGCTACGACGGAGGAAGCGGGTTACAGGAGGGAGGGGAAGGAGGCAGGCCGAACGCTATGGAGGTGAGAGAAGGGGAGGACTCCCGATTAATCAAAGACACCGTCTGCGATATGAACATCCTCCAGGCAAACTTGGCTCCCTATATATATTTCTTCAGCCGAAGTTTCTGCCAAGATCTAAAGAGCTTACGCCCCAGCCGCCTTCGCCGCCCGCCCTCTATATAGAGTAAGGGAAGCGGCGAGGCCCAAACGACGGAGTCTCCTCCGCACCTGGGAGGGAGGGAAGCACTCCACGCGGGAGACTGTCGCAAGTAGATAACGTTCACTTCAGATGTCTGTGGAGGATGGATGGTGTTGCTTGTGTGGGATGGAATCAGGTTGAGAGGAGTGAAAAGAAATGTTATCGCGTCTTTTTAATTCCTTATAGCACTTCTGCTCGACTGAATGTAAGAATTGACTGAAGGCAATCATGGGTTCGGCTCAAGCCAAATGATTTTTTGTTAAGCGATAAATTCTTTGTTAAATTTTGAATTTATGAAAACATATTTTTAAGTCTGTATTATAGCTTACCCTTTTAAAAATTGTATTGTTTTTATCTTTTGTATTTATAGATTTCTTGACGAATACGACGACTTTATTTGTAAAAACAGCAGATTACGAACATGTATGGAAATGCGAAGAAGCTTATTTTTCTTAACTGAAACGTTTATGCCTCAACAAGCGAGACAAAAATCAAATTCTTGCTTGTTTTTTTTCTTTTTTTAGAAATACATAGTTAAACAAACCAACGAGAAAATCCTTTTCCCAAATAATGATGTGTGAAGATGAGACTGGTAAAAAACGATTAATAACACGTAACAATACTGTTACGAGAAATTATTGTATTCTCCATTTACGTGCCTATTAAATTATGTTCTTCTACAAACTTTGATCTTTTCACTGAATGCCTTCTGACTCACTATGAAGAAGAACGATTTATTTGGCATCACTAATGAGAAAACTCATATTCTGATCGAAGATTTCAGAGAGAAGACAGACCCAGTATCCATATACAAAAAATAACTGGCCGCGCAATAATATCACGCACTTCGGCACATTATTTGTAACTCTTAGGTAATATTTTAATACTAGTTGAACATTCAAAAGCGTGTCCAACCCACAAAAATATTTGGCTAGCTGAGGCACGAAGAGATACTTCGGTTCCACAGGTGACGTTTAAACATACCAAACTAACATGTTTGAAGACATTGTCAAAGAACAGGTAAAAATAGTGCGCATTTAGATTTAAGAAAAGTTTCATTTCAAAAAATTCCATTTCAGTTACCAATAAAAATTTGATCAGCAGAGTGCTCTGATATATTAAAGCGACAAAATTAGAGAAAATTTAAAGAAAAAAATTGGGCTATTTTGGACAAAATTTCGAGAATGTAGTTAGGAATTCATGTAAAGTACCGCCGGAAATAAAAGTATGCTTTTTTAAATTTAAAATGTCGCGACATAACAGAGAATATGAAATTCAGTGAAAATTCTGTGCACGGTTTAGGCTCTAGGATTGTTCACAAAGAGACACTCGACAGTTTTGCTGAAAACAGTTGTTTTGATTTTATGGACCTAACATGTAAGGACGGATTTTATATACAGAACGTTAAGCAACAGTAATTTTTTCATGAAAAACAGAGAAATATCCACTTTTTCGGCCTTCGGTGAATAATGCTAGTTATTCTGTCAAAAAATCAGCCTTTTGCACAACAGCATGGCAATACTTTCTCTACGGTCTGCAGTGGTTTACGAGAAATAAGAAGTAAGGAGAAGGCTCTCCTGATTTTTATGAATAGTAACTTCTTACGGGGAATGTGATTACTAAACGTTATATTTATTTGATTGAACCAAATTGCTGGATGAAAGTTCTTTAATTTGAGCACCGTAAGTACCTACTCGAAGTTAATTAAATACAGAAAGTGTTCGAAAACATTTATATCGTTTCAAAAATATAATGAATTTGGTCATTTATTCCAAGGTCGTAATACATTTTTTACTTAGTAAAGAAATAAATTAAAAATGAATTATAAATATTTTACATTTTATTATCTATCAATCTGCAGATTTCTAAAGAAAATATATCATTCTATTACACGAACTATTCTCATAGTACATTAAAGTGAAATGTAGCCAACGTTTCTGACCACTGGAATATATTAACTCGACAAAAACTCATCATAATTCTCGCTCGCCATAAAATATGACATTATCTTTTTGTACAAAGGCTATTCACGCAGAACAAATTATCACAACCTCGAGTACAAATTAAACAAACGACCACACTACGTGCACCTAGATACGCTGAAATGTCGGAGCCAGGGCAGGGCCACTCTACACGCCACAAATCGCAAGTGCGGCACGAACGCAAGATCAACAATCACAACAACTCATTAATGAATACAAATGCCATCTCGACAGCAGTATACTACAAACGTCAAAGGCATAACAGTCGAAACCCATCGGAGTCCGCGCTTCGGAACTTATCGCAACCCCTCCTGACATCCTTGTGTGGCAAGCAGATATCGATGACGTATCTGAAATATTTGACGTGCCGTCCTCCAGGGGACTATAAAACCCCGGCGCGCGCGCCCGGCCCGCAGCTGCCAACACAACCGCGCGAGCCCCACTCGCTGCCCCGCCAGACCGCCAGGTAGCGTGCGGGCGGATCCCGCGTCCAATTGACATTTAATTCCCACGCCAAATACCGGCAGAAGCCTTATTGAAACGTCACTCACACTCGTACGTGCATGTTTAATTAACGCATAGCCCGCGCGAACTGCAACGCCGCAGCTGCCGCAGGCATCCGGCGACGCGCGCGCAAGAAGTATGCCGAGTATGGGCGAGCGCCAGCCGCGCCGGACGACAGCGGCGCGCCGGGCGGCGGCGCCACTAAACATGAGAGACAAAACACGGCGGCAATTAGCGGACCGCGGTTTCTTCTATGCCTGGTGTGCGCGCGACGGCGCGCCGGGGAGGTCGGCTGGCGACGGGGGTGGAGTGTCGGGAGGGGGGGGGCGACCCGTTGGAGAGGAGTTTAGTAAACGCTACTATGTGGTAGTTTTTACTGGTCTGTTGGAACTATTTACTCTCTCGGTTTAAAATGTTTCGACAGGATGGAAAGAGGTCTTCGTCGATTGTGTTAATCTACTTGTTTTTCCACTCCTGGCCATTACTCTAAAACCCATTCATATAAAAGAAAAAAAACCTATTCATATAAAGAAAATTCAGTTCGTATTACATCTCTTAGGGGTATTTTTTGTTACAAACTACAGTTTTTGGAATGAAACTGATTTTGTGGCATCTTTGAGATCGACTGGAAGGATGTCTCAGGATTAAGGTACAAGTACTTCCTCCAGCTCAATTTCTTTTTTATAATAGAAAATACACAGAAAAAAATGGATATATTATAATGCCATTCATGTATTTTTAATATGGTTACCTTGTGTTATCTTTACACAGGAAACTACTTAATGCCTGTTACATATCCATAGTTGGCTTTGTCACATAATTTTCTCTTTCCTTCTCTCTTTATCCATCTCTCTTCCTCGCCCTCTCTTTCTCTTTTTGACTCTCTCTCTCTCTCTCTCTCTCTCTCTCTCTCTCATTCGACAGTTTTCAACAAATAAAAAAAGTAAATAACACTACGTATTTATCTCAAACTCAACAAAATAATTAATAGATGTTTTTGCGCAGAACAATAAATTCAAACACCTATTTCCAAGGGACCCTGCAGTAAGTAAATAGTTGATATCGGATTAACGATAATTGAATAAATGAGTAATATAAATGTGTAATATAAATCAAATGCATGTGTTTTAGAATTCTTATATGAGCTACGCATTAGCAAAGTATACGTAAACAGCTGAAAATACAGTAAGAAAAATGGAAGCGCGAATTTATGGATAAAATAATATTACATCTCTCCGCCAAAGTTTCATTCCTTAATATTAAGTTTCATTTTACGAAATTATACTTAAACATTAATGCTACTCAAAATCCAATATCGTCAATGCGTTTGTCAAAACTTTATCTTTACTTACGTAACCATTGCCCACGAATGTTGGCGGAAACATACCTGAAACAAAACACCTTCATTAGAGAGAATGCACACATAGATTTCTGGCACATATTGCAATGATTAATCCTACAGATATCCTTTCTCATATTAGGATAGAGAAGACCTCCAACCTAACACACATATGGATCACAGTTCATTATGAATCGTATTAATCATATTTGATTTATTGTGAAAATTAAATAGTTCTATTAAAAAACCTGCAACAGACTACGTCTATCAAGGAACGTTTTATTTGTGTGACGTCCATTCAAGTTAACTCTAGGATGGACAACCCGAAGCGCCACGCATAACTCGGACAATTTAGTGGTGAATGCCAGATGATCTGGTTATCTCATTTAATCATGAGACGACAAACATTTAGAGAAATACATATAATTACATGAAGTGGAAACGAAATTGACAATTACACCACTGTACTTTAACATTTCCTTCCTGTACTAAAAAATGTGGAGGAATAAAATTGTAATCGCCTCAGCAATACGACCTCGCAATTTTGGTCGGAAAATCAGTTCTCTGAGTTGTATCTTCGCACACACATCCGAATTGAGGCCTGAGTGGCCAAAAAGACACTCGCAGTTTTGTATAAAAACATGAGGATGTCTAGACTCACGCCTCTCCACGAAGACACAACATCAAAATCTAGGATATAGAAAGCACCATCCAGCATTCCATTCAATCGTTGGACATAAAAGTCAAATGTCTCTAACGGAGAAAAACCCCATTAGCTCTCTATAAATCTCCAGACGCTTCTTTTTAACTCGTTCCGTCCCATCCCACCCGATCTCGCCCTCCCGTCCCATCCCATTCCATTCCAGCCCACCCTGTCCTATTCCATCCCATCCCATTCCATCCCATTTCACCCCATTCCCTCCCATTCCCTCCCATTCCATCCCATCCCATCCCATTCCATTCCATCCCAACCCATCCCTTTCCTTCCCACCAGTCCACCCCGCCTCGTCCCGCGCCGTCCCGCAGCGAAGACGCCGAGCGGACTGCCCGCCGCGCGCCCGCCTGTTGGCGATAGCGCTCCGCGATACGGCCGCTCCCGCTGACTAATGATCTCCGCCGCGGGAGGCGCCGCGATCGGCCGCGGGGCGCTGCGCGATAATTGCGGTGATAAACAGCCGCGGCCTCCGCCTTCGCCGCCGCCATCGTCGCCGCCGCCGCTGCCCCGCGAGCTCGTCTTAGAGGCCGACGTCAATATTTGCTTACGGAGTCGCGGTGAGCGAGCTGCGCGCGCGGGGGTGGCGTTAACAAATGACCCGCGTTCGCGGGGCGATAACCCAAGGCTGCATCGACGTGGGACCTCGCGGCAGAGGCTGGTAGAGGATCGCCTGGGTAAAGTGACGAGATATAAAGGGAACGGAGGCGGAGAAGGAAGAGTAGTAGAAATGGAAAAGAGGTGGAGAGGACGGATTGAGGAGACGGATGCTGAATTGGAAAGAACGTCATGATGGTAGAAGGATAGAGAAGAGTCGGAAACTGAATTTGGAAGAACGATGTGTTGGTAGAAGGATAGAGAGGAGACGGAAACTGAATTGGGAAGAACGATGTGTTGGTAGAAGGATAGAGTGGAGACGAGAGACAAGGCGAAATGCTGCCACTTCAGTGCAGTATAGCGCTGCTGTGGTGGGGCGGACGGAGGCAGCGTGGTACTAAGGTCCCGAGATGTTGCAACAGCCGAGAGGGTAGGGTGGGCGTATGTGGAGGACTGGTGGGACGAGGCTGGAAGAAAATGGAGAAATGTGCGGATACGGAAGTGACTGGGTTGCAAACAGAGGTAGTCAGGAAAAGCCAAGATGACAAAGTGTCAAGAAGAGACAGACAGTGGTGTCGGGCGAGCTAAAACAGTAAAGGACGGACGTGTCCGGAAAAGGTGATGATGTTTGGGAAGCATTGTAGAAGCAGAGAATTTGGAAGCTAGTGAAGCATGACGGTCGAACTGGGGAATGACACAAACGACGAAAACTATGAGAGTGCTAGAAGGAAACTTGCAGGGATGCGGCAGGCGCTGGTCGAGACGGAGGAAGGAGACATACATGGAGGTAGCTGAAAACGGGCGGGGTGAGGTGGAGTAGGGACGGCGGGTGAGTGAGGAGGCGGCCTCGCCGCAAAGGAATTCGAGTTCGGTGATCTGATAGAACCGTGATTGAATGCGCGGGCGAAGCGGGACGTATGACGCACGTTTGACGCCGTGTAATTAATGACCTACAGGAGAATTATTAGTTTATTATCTTCGACATTACAAAATCAATACGGTTCGTGCAGAGAACTGTAATTTATATCGAACGTCTGCCAATACATTGTAAATGGAAATAATTCTACATGTAATAATTTTAATGTTGCAAACACTTCATGCAAAATAACAACAGTGATGAAAAATTGGTAACACATTGTAATTATAGGTCTGCTGTTTTGTGGCAATACATAAATATTTATGGCGTACAAGAAATGACCTTTATGTCAATATGTTTGTTAAAACTGATGCTCATTGAAAACAAGAATAATGAAAAAAGACAAAAGCTGGGTAATTTTTTAATGAGTGATTGACTTTCCGTGCCGGGATATTATTAGGATGATAAAGATAAACTGACATTCGCCGCGGCCTTTTAATGTTCTTTAAAGTTACTCCCCCATTGAAAGTAATGAGAGGGCACCAATTAATGACAAGGCGACAGTTGACAAGCTCACAATTGACAGTTCAATTTGGAAAGGTGTCTCTCCTTTTCACAGTTCAATACATGCTATCAAAGTTTATTTGAAGAAATTTCATGAAGTTCAAAGAATTTTCCATTCACAAACATCAAAGATGCCATTTAATAGCTATAACAGGCATTTAGATTGCTGTGGCTAATATATTTTAAGAAATTCAATCCAAAATGATTTTAAGGGTGAATAATTATTTCGAACATAAGTCTGTAAATAAAATGTGCTAACGTCAATGTCAAACTTACATTGATTGGACAGTATTTGTTTTAAAACACTTCAGCGGTTTCCCTTTTCTATTAAACATAAAGGTTTTGCAACGCAACACAACAGTATCACTAAGTATCGCTTTCTCGCTTAAGTGAGATGTAGAGTGTTCTCTTCCTCTGGGTCAGACAGCAGGTCGGAATTCAACGCGCTTACTAGCCCCATAGCGCGAGGCGTCAAACAATTAATAAAGGGCGCAGTCGGGGGCCATCCAGTTGCCTTCACTACTTTTACACTGGCCGTCACCGACATTCCCATCGACACCAACATCTCTACCGATATAAACACCAACGTTCCTAGACAAACCGACTCCAACATCTCCACCCTCCTCGACCCCAACATCTTCACCCCCTCGACAATAATGTCACCACCCCCTACACCCCCAATGTCCCAACCCCCATAGATAGCAACGTCTCCACCCACCTCAACACTAACGTCTGTAACCACCTCGACACCGCCGACTCCACCCACCTCGACAGCAACATTTTCACCCATACGACGCGAACATATCCACCACCCCCACCACCGTTCCACTTACCCCGACACCAACATCTCCAATCACCCCGACACCAATATCTTCATCCACACCGAATCCAACGATTCCACTCACCCCTACACCAAGTCCCCAGCTACCCGGACACCAAAATCTCCATCCACCCCGACACCGACGTCTCCTTTACCCCATCGCCCTGGCCTACAGCATGGTCGTCGCCGCAGGTTCCCAGCCGCAGCGCCCGCCGCCGGAGTGCCGATGCGGTGCGATGCACGGCGCAGATAGTCGCCCCATTAGCGAGTCAATCCCGGGGACACGGCATCAGATAAGCTGCGGGCGCGGTCGCGGCCGCCCCGCCGCCACTGCACCCGGCGCGGCGCGGCGCGGCGCAGGACGGTAGACTGCCGGCAGCCCGCTCCACCCACGCCCCCGCCCACGGCCGCGCCACAGACCGTCCGAGAGCACGCGGCGATAACAAGTCAGGTGTTGTTTTCTGTGTGAACAACGGGTGCACGCCGAAAAGGGATGTAGACTCCGAACGAGACGCTGTAGATTATATAATCGTTCGTCGTTTAACTGACAGGAAATGAACTTGTGCACAAGCAAAGATGAAACCTTGCTTGCATCTGCACGTCGAAGTCATCAATTCCCAACATTTACTTTTGGTATTTTTTTTAAATTAGTGGACCTTATTCCATACAAATGCAATTATCGTTACATATCACAAATCAACACATACACTAATTATATTGGAAAAAGTCTATTGAAATATGTTACTAAAAAGTTCAGTGAAAACTTTCAGAGAGGTTCAAAGCAAATAAATTTGAATACCATTTTTGTATGTATTTATTTTTACCAACAACGTACGCAACAACACAGATGAACGAGCTTACACCAATAGAAAGGTAAGAGTCCTTTCATATTTGATCCTCTTTTACACACTTTGTACTTTTTTAAAATTAAGAGCCACACTAAGCCAGATATTTCTGATCAGGGCTATCAATTAGTAATAAGATAATGTTTGATAATTAGAGTTATTAATTTACAAGATAGACCATTAATTAATCTAGAAGGAAATGTAGAGAGAGAAATGAACAGAATAATGAATTTAACCACAAAATAATGTTAACCAATGCAGTAAGAATCATTAGCATCAGAGAATACATTGTCATTCTTGAATATTTTCTGGAATACATACAATACTGCGATTGGTTCATAGAAGGGCGATTTCGAGAGAACGGTTCGAAGGTTCGCATCGGTAATCGGTTCGAACCACGAGCATATTTTGATCAGTCTCGTCAGTTGATAATGCATTCTCATCGATCAGTTTCAAAACAATGAAATTCCTGTTGTGCGGGGTGAATTATGTTTACAATTTAAAACTTGGCCATGCTCGTTACACACAACAATTTACTTTTAATGAAAATATATCGCCATAATATATTACTACTCCTGTAGTACCATATATTTAACTGTTTTATCAAGTTTCAGTGATATTTTTTAGGAAATTTCCCAAACCCCATTTTTACTACTCCCTCAGGATTAGTGGCGAATGAGGTCCTATATTTTGGATTTAATAATATATCATTGAAACGTGCATATCAATTTTTGTTTCATCTATTACGACGGTGTAGCCGATTATGGTGTAGCCGATTCAGTAATAAACTCATTACAGTCGATGTGGTGACGACTCTAAAGGGCGGAATGAGATACGTTACATCATCTTGGTATAATTTTCCGTCATTTGTTGACTGTCAATGCAGATATGGTGCACGAGCATGTGCTTTCAAGTGACATGAGGAATAAACGTTGGTCAGAAATTTATCTATCTTATCTTTGGCTGTGGGTATAAATTTTTCATTCGAAAACTGAATATTCGAAATACATGTTGCGAATATTTGTAGTATTTTAGGTTTTATAATCATACATTTTAATACATTGCTATATTACAAAGATACTTCGGCCTTGATTTTTTTAATGTTAAACGCAATAGGTTTAGTAATTAAATGCGAGAAAGTATATCTACTTTCATTTGCAAATTCAAAATTGTTTTAAGTAAGTGTATATATGCGTTATTGGTAAAATATATTTATTAATTTAACAAAATCATTAAAAATTATCAATTTAAACTATGAGATCCGGAGACACCCGTTGATAGCGCACGGCATGATTGACTCCACGAAATCGCTAGGATTGTCCAGGCCCACGTGGACGGAGCTGGGCGCGAGGCGCAGACGGGGAAGCGGGGTGGCGCCGCCCGCGCCGCTCGCGTGGCCCTTCGCACAGCTGAGGCGCGCACCGCGCCCGGGTATCGATCCGCGCCAGATGGGCAGGCGGCTGGGTGGCTGGACTAATGGGCGGTTGGGCGGTTGGACTATTGGGCGGTTGGACAATTGGGCGGTTGGGCAATTGAGCGGTTGGGCAATTGAGCGGTTGGGCAATTGGACAACAGGGTGGTTGGGCAATTGGGCGGGCAGAATGGAACGAAGGTGTGGTTAGTGAGTTTGGGAGTATGGGTTGGGAGGGTGAGTTGATTGGTTTAGGTGGATAAATTGTGTAGGTTGGTTGGTTCTGGGAGGGATTTGGGTGGATAGGTGTGTGGGTGGATTGTGGGTGGAGGACAATGGCAATATCCGATGTAAAAGTGATTGCACGTTTGTAGCAACCACAAAACTGTAGAATCACTCGTAGTGTTTGTTCACACAGTAGTCCGAATATTTTTAAACGGTCAAGAATTTAAAAAAGTGTAGTTTTTAATAACAATTTCACCACAAAAATATGCTACTTTTCATTGAAATGCATGTGGGTGACATTGCTGCCGGCTGACGGGGGATGGGCTGAACGAGGAAGGGCGAGTGGGGGTGGAAAATATAGGAAGAGCGACAGTAAAGGGAAGAATGGACGCAATGGAAGGAGAAGGCAGTGTGAAAAAGGAGAAGTAAAGGGCTTAGCGGAAAGAGCGCAGGTAACAAGTGGAGCGTGATGAGCGGGATGAACAGGCAGAGTGACAGGGGCAGCTTGAAAGAGAAGGAAGATGTAGGCAAGTCCGTGGCAGGCCGGATAGGATGTGCGGAGGAGACTGACGAAGCAGGCAGGGTGGTCATACCTATTTAACAGATGATTATATTACCTAAAACCCGAGCTATGACTGCTAATCCAGATGAGGAATTGCGCGCCTTCGCTAAAACTCCGGATTCGATTGTCGAAAGGAGGCCTGTAAATGGTGTCTAACAGCAACCCAATTCTTGAGGACAATAAGACGATTAGCCAATTCACTCTATCTAGCTAGATAACGAACAAGATCTGAATGGAAACGACATAGCAGGATGGTTGGTTGCCGTCGTCCCGCAGTAATTGGCGCTAGGTTCCGAAGCAGCGTAGGTGACCATCAGCCCGCGCGCTCGCTCGTTGGCCCACAAAGGCAGCGACGAACACCTCGTTCTACGGGTCAATCGCTCGAGCAGACTCTCACTCAAGTGCGCATTGGCACTCGCCGGCCCAGATCCGTTCCAGCTCGTTCCATTCACCGGGCTGTGCATTGCCCAGTGCTGAACCGGCCAGTTCTGCTCTCTATCCTACCCCACCTTGCCCCACCTCCAACATGACGACTCTCATGTTTCCCATTGTCTCCTATCGAACCACCCAACCTTCCTCGAACAGAAATGCATCGGCCCGCTCTAATAGTTCTCACGTAAGCATGAATCACTCCCGTATTTCTCTCCATCTTCCAAGTAAACGTACACTTCTTTTCTAACATTTGTCCATGAAAGTTTTCGTTATCCCTTCATTCCACCAACCCGCTTCCATTATCTCAGCAGTTTTCTAGTATTGTATTGCATTTTGCTCTAAACAATATAATTCGGCGCCTCTCTCAGTCAGAAAGCACGTCTCCTCAAAAGTCTCCTATTCTGCAAATAATCGCTCAATACCAGACATCTAACTTTTGCTGCCATTGTCAGCCACCTCGTTGGTTCGTCGAAATTCCCTTATCCTCACATCCCCTCTAACGACGTTTCATCTGCAAATCGTCTTCAGGACGACTTGAATTATTCAATAGTTTAGCTCATCGACTCTGCTTATATCCTCCCAAATGTCGAACGCTGAACAGCGCCTATTCCTTCCTGCAGACACCTCACTTCTATTGTGATCCCCTTTCGCTCTGCCCATTTCAGCGGTATTCATTTTCATGGTAACATGCACTTTTTTCCATTCCGATGGGTTGCTCAAATTCACCCACGCGTGACTCCAACTTCATAAACTCCTCCTTGTATTTCTTATTTTATCATCCTTTTTGTATTGAGATTCATGTGGCTACTCTCCTATCCTCCAGCCACATCTCCTCACCCAAGCCTTTCTGCGACCTCTTTTCCCATTCCTTTTCCTAAGACCTTCCGAACGCGTTTTCTGTTCATTCCCACATTCCACCCTATTTTCCTCTATCACCTTCTGCAGCTGCGTTCTGTGCCCGGTCGCTCGGACCGCACCGCCCTCCCTGGCGCGCTGCCCGCTGGGGCGGCCGGCCGTTTGCCCGCTCGTCCGCGAGTGGACGCGATGGCGAACTCGCTGCCTGCACGGCGCGCCGGCCTGGCGCACCCGCTGCATAAACTACACCCAGCGCGTTTCAACTTGACCTGCAGCAGTCGCGAATTGTTCCCGACTCGGCTGCTCTGTCTCCCGCTGCACTTGTTCGCTCATGCGAAGCGTTCTCTGCGCGTCTGTGTCTAATGCTCGCTTGCACGGGCTTCCCGTCTCTGAATGCGCACGCGCTTACAAGGTTCGCTACTCTGGATATTTGGTCAGTCGCGTGTTCCGTGCCACCGGTCGCCGACGCGTTGTGTAAGCAAATCGACGACCCTCATATACTATTCGATGCTCTAATCTGATTTACACACGGATATGTGCCTAGTACCAATGTGATACAATTTGCACTTGCGTGTTATCGAAATAATCATTCGCAAACAGACGGCAAGGACGTTCTCAACATATAACTGTCACCAAAATTTTGTTTACAGGATAAGGTTAAGCCGCTTGGAAATGGAGTTCTCATGGAAATGCTCTATAAATTTCGCAGATTTCACAGAGCAAGCATTTCTACAGTCGTAAATTGGCAACGGTTCTTCAAATAATTTTCACTTGCGTATTATAATACGCCAATAAAATGGCACTACATTAGATACATTAATACATATGTAGGGTATAATTAGTAAATATTCGGTAATGTAACATTTCAAAAAGTATTATTTTTATTTTTTACTATAATATGGTATATTATCTTCGTTATTTTCCTCTTAAACGAATTCTCAACTCCACAAAATGTTAATCACGTGTTTCATTTTGGCTTTACTGTTGTTTGAACTCGCATTACACCGAACATTATCATGGTTTTCGTACGGCGGGTATCATGCGCAAGTGATCACCTACCTCCAAAGTGGCAACATGCCCCACTCCGTTAATAATGCAGCATGTCCACTCTCGTCCCGTGCTCGTCCATCAATCTTGGTTACTGTAGGGAGACGGTAAATGAGCAACAGAGAAGGTTTAAGTATGAAAAGGTAGATAAGCGATAAGCGATCGGGTTCAAACCCGATCGAAGCCGGGGATTTTTAAGGGCGAAAAAATCCTTCATACGCCTTCCTTCGGAGGGGAAGTAAAGCCGGCTGTCCCATGTTCGTAGATTTACTTGCATGTAAAAGATCCTCAAGCCTAAATGACGCCTCTGAGCTAAATTCAAATCGCCTGTTTCTCGCCCAAGAAATACCTCCTTTCTCCGGTAGTTGGTGAAAGGAGCGTAGCGAAATTTGCGTGGTCAGACGGAAGAGCAGGCCTAATGGCCTGAGTCTCGCCACGTAAAATAAGGCATAATTCAATTCAATTCAATAAGCGAGGGAAGGATTGTGCAGGGTGGTGGTGAAAGGGCAGGCAATGATCGGGGGAAGAGGTGATGGTAATAGTTATAATAACTGCGGCGGCGGGAAGCGAGTATTTACAATGATTATTCCACTCGTAAAATTAAAAAGCATAGTATTTAACTATACATGCAAAATTTCCCAATCAGGGCGGTGTATCTCAAAAAGTTTATCGCTTTTTCTATCCGATTTTTCTTACCGCTTCTACCTTGTGGCCAATCACAAACTGTGACTCATCTACCTTAGGAGGCATTATACAATGATTCCTATGTCGACGTCAATAAATAGCGCATGTACTACAACATAACATCTGATTTTAACATACGCTTTCAATTATTTTCAATATTTGGCGTATATTGGAAGTCTGTTGGACATAATTTCAGTCGTAAAATAGTCCTATTAAATACCACTAGCGCTTTGAAACTTTTCAGATGAATCTGAATCTCTTCGCAACTCGGGAATTTATCGATAATTTCCAAAGTAATTGTGGTGTTATATATGAAAAAGAGATCATACAGCGGTCAAGAATGCAGTTTGGGCTAGTGCTAGATTATATAGCAGTGTGCAGCCATCAAAAGAGGTAGTGATGTGTTGGCACATATACAACCAGCAATTAATTCAAATTTGTCGTGCGTACTTGGAATTCAATCATTTTGACAATTCTTTAGGGTTAATTAAAAGCGAAGAACATGCATTTCAAACTTGACGCACCCAAGATTGTTAATTTTTCCGTCCAAATCCGCCGGCTACCTTCCAAATAGGAAAGGAATTACTTTTTTGAATGAGACTATTTGGAACGGATTTTTTAAACAGCTTTCAAAAATGATCGGAAGATCGCACCACCTCCCGGCCTGCCACCTAAGCAGGTGTGCGCAATGTGAAAATGTCTCTGAATCTGACGTTAATTTCGCCCACACAAAGGTAACACTTCTTCAATACTTAATTATCCTCACAACGTGGTGATAACAGTCTTCTTTATCTGTCGTTTTCAGAACTTACCTTTATTGTCAAAAGAATTAGAAAAACGTGTAGCGATTTCTGATATCTCCAAAAGCTCTCTCAAAAAACTCTAGCTACATTTTGCAGCGTCAAAACAGACGAAGGGGGGACACTGGGGACGACGCGACGTGGGCGTTCGGTACGACGGGGACGGCGAAGACGACGCGACATCTGCGTCGGAGTATTGAGAGTCAAGTGTGAGCGATTGCGAAGGAAGTAACGGAGGAACGAAGTCAGGATAAGAATAATAACGATGACCGGAATGGAGAAAAATTTTTTCACATCACAGGGTGACGTCCTCGTTCTATTAGCAACTACGTCATCCTGCCCCATCGCAGCCTGTGTCACTTTGGCAGCGTCGCGTATTTCTCACCTCACGCCGCTACAGACGGAATCTCTCAACAGTGTTATCCATTATGACGCGAACAAATGTCGCAGCTGGCGACGAAAGCGTG
The DNA here is from genome assembly GCA_017312745.1 of Gryllus bimaculatus. Lineage (NCBI taxonomy): Eukaryota > Metazoa > Arthropoda > Insecta > Orthoptera > Gryllidae > Gryllus > Gryllus bimaculatus. Next base: position 2,051,793 of record BOPP01000112.1, on the reverse strand, counting down.
CTAGACATAAACTACAAGGCGCGATTTCTCGTTTATGATCTCTTTCTTCAAGAGCCGCTCTCGACTCGCGCACAAAGAGCGACTCTCACCACCATCGCCGCGACAGCTAGGCATGCTCCACAAGAAAGGGACATTCGTTCCGAGCATCGCGCCGCTTCTAAACTCGATAATGCAGATGGTAATGAACTCCCAGATCCATTAAGCGCGAACACAACGAACATTGTAGCGGTGACGCAAATCGTCGGGCATTGTTCCCAGCATCGGGAGGCGACAAAAGCCAAATGGGTCTGGAAACGTCAGATGACCACAAAACACGGTTCGCGAAGTCGTTTTATGGCGTTTCGTGGTAAACGTCGCTCCCAACATGAACGTACATCTGCTCTCGGCGACATAAAACATAGAGATGGTTCCGCGTCTCGCGATCAAAACATCTGCTTTACGTCCAGGAGGTCGACAGACGTCGACTAACAGTCCGCCCAGCTCGTCGTCGCGATTCTCGCCCTTTCTTCGTCTCGTCTGTTGTAAACGAGCGAGGAGGGGCATTCGGCCTTTTATTTCTCGAAGGAAGTCGCTGGCGAGTGATGTATGAACACAAAGCGTTGGAGAGCGTTGAACGAGTCAAAGAAAGCAGTTTCGAATGGAAAGTAAGTACTCCACAAACATAGAATATATATGTTTACAATAATGATCAATCGCAACTAAGGTATACACAAAATAACAAGTGACATGTGTTAAAAGATGCCAAGGAGAGAAAAGAAGAAAAGTTTAATTGAAATTAGAAAGTAACACGATGCAACAGAAAGACAGAAAAAGGAACGCGATTATGAGAAATATATTAAATAAAGATGCCAGGAATGTACAATACTACAATGCATTTTATGTTCCTAATAAAAAGGAAACTTAACTGTGTTAAAAATACCAATTGAAGTAGGAACTACAAACGTTTGACCTATACAAAAATAGAAGCCCGAGCACTTACAAAAGCATTGGAAGATTAAGGATCACTTTCATCTTTTTGAGTTCTTTGCCTTTTTGTATGTGACCATCAGGTCTCGAAAAAGACTTCACAAATAAAACCAGGGCACGAATCAAAATACGGCGGACAGACGGGCGCTGGGTCGGCGGCGGCACGGGGCGCGACGCGTGACGGCGCCAGCAGCACGCGTGCCATGCGGACGTCCCAAAGGAAGGGGGGAGGAGTCTCGCGAGGCGGCCGAGCGAGGCGCCACACAAAGGGCGTTGCGCTCACAGTACGCGAGCCGCCGACGAGGCGCCGCGCCCGCGCCGCCTAAAAGCCCAAAGGCGCAGAAGAGGGCGGGTGGCGGAGCGCGGGAGTCGACGGGACGAGCGACGGAGCGCTGAGAGCGGACGCGCGGCCGTCTAATTGGAGGCCGCCCGCCCCGCCAAAGTGGGATACTCGCGTCGGCTGCGCAGTACAACGCCGGCACGCGGAGGCCCGGGGGCAGGCGAGGGAAGCGGTAAGGCGAGTCGCGAGGCGGCGGGCAGGAAGGAAGCTGCCGGATGGGGGGACATTGGGAACAGGGGCGGAATTTTAAAGCCAGATATGGGGGAAATGGTGAGGAACGCGAAGACAAAATACCGGTGTCCCGAGAGAAGAAACGTCGAAACTTCAAAACTAAGCTCTTCAGACAATTTTAAGCATATTTTGCGTAATAAAGTACTTGGATATTTCCAATGGCTAAGCCGCTTCAAGCACTAAGAGCAGTGCAGTGGTATACAAACACTCCAGAAACTGGAATTTTGTTTATTATTTTCAAAAGAAATGACTATATTTGATCAGAAAGGAAAACTAACTCAGAAATAAGAAAGCTGTCGAATTGCATAAATGAGGTGCTTTTTTATTTATGCACTATTTTTTCTTTCTGAACACATATCAATTTTTTGGTAATTAATAAACAATTTACATTTCTGGACTGTTTCTATGCTTCTGCAAATGTAAATGATTGCCTAGAAGTTCTTTTTTCAAACCAAGATCATATTTTCGAAGTTTCGACGTTTCTTTCCAGGAAACCCTGAATATAATTGCACAAAATTATCAAATTACGAATCAAGAGTGAGTAGACAAGTCAAGGAAGGAAGAAGTGAATATATGAAATGTATGCGGAAAATAAATGTCAGCAAAGCTGAGAAGATATAAAATGAAAATCGAAAATAGCATATGAAAGTTATGAAATTACTAAACATTTGGCATAATTCTGACCAAATGTCGACCAAAAAGAAGGCGTTCCTTCATAACATTTTTTTTCGAACCTAAAGAGTATCAAAAACAAGACAAAAGGGTTAAAAGGAAGTAGTTTGTATTGCTCGAGTGTTCTGCAGCATGGCATAAGATAGAAGACATTTTAAGAGATGTCATGAAAGACTTCAGCATCATACAGCATAACACCATCATAACGAAATCTTATTTCATTCCACATACGTAAGTTTTTCCACACATTCAGTTACGTATTTAAATTTAAATATCTATTCATGGGATTTCCAATAGATGGTGACGTGTTGATATTACAACTCTCGTTTCTCTCGAAGCAGAGAACACCTCTCCAACGCAATTGAATTGGGCGAAATTGCAAAAACTTATATCGCGAGACTAAAGAAAGCCGCGCTTCTAAGGATACACTTTCAGCCGGGGAAATTGTCGTCGGCTGTCGGTAACGGGGGTGCTGGTCAAAGCGACGCCTGGAGAATGGAAAAGAAATCTTTGTGCACAGAACGGCCTCCTATTTTCGATGCGAGCGTCGAAGGGTGGGGTGGTGGCGACACCGTAAAGGGTCGCGTTTTGAAAAAGGAAAGCTACTGGAAATAGCACGATGCGCGAGGGGAAGTTTAGAAATAACCGAATACCGAATGAAGAAACACAGAAAGATGATAAAGGGAAGATAGTGTTTTTCAAAGCAAACAAACGATTTATAAACTAAAAATAATCACGTGTAATTCGTTGCATAAACTACTTACTTACAGAGTGCCTGGTAAATAGAGGTAAGTATTTCAGCACTCATATGGTACATTAGCACCAGCAGCAGGCACAGGCGAACTATGTCTAAGTTATAATGAAGCAATAAGGAGGAAGAAGGATTAATAAGTAAAACAAGGTGATCCATGAAAACCTTCCGCAGATGTTCAGCACTAATTTGATAGGAATATTTCAGTTGTTGAAGGTTGAAGGTTGAAGCAAACTAACAACACAATCTCACAGAGAGCCTCGCGGTTGTGACTGCTTGGGTCGTGGTATGGAGGAAGAGGGGGCGGGGGTTAATCAACCGAGCACACCGCAAGTAATTCAGTGCTGGGACTAGGGTTGCCACCTTGCCAATTCCAGAAAACCGGAGACCGCTGCGACCGGGGGGGGGGGTAATTACTGAAATCTAAAAAGAAATTGACGCAGGTTTTTATTTATTTATTTATTTAAAATATATTTACATATTTTGGTTTCTTGTGATCTATAAATAATTAACATTTATTCAAAATAGTGTTACACTTAGCTAACATTCTACTTTTTTCCAGCTATATTTTTCGTTGCTCGGAGCTTTTTTTAGCAGATATATTTTATCAGGTATTTTAAGAAAATCAATGAATTGATCACAAGTCAAGTAGTAGTTCAATTTTACAAATAACTCAGATTTAACGACGCTTAGATTTAATTTGTTTTGATGATCGGTCCCAACATTAAACCTTATCGGAAAAATCCTCTCAACAGGATCGTTGCTTACTGGGATAGATAATCTTGATTATTCTTGAAACTGTTGCGCGGTGCGATTCTTGCATAATCGCTAGATGCTGTCTCTGTCTGATATGCGTAGAAAGAAAGAGACAGCGGTTGGCGATAACACACTCCGGTTTTTTCCGAGCTTCATCTCCGGGTCTCCGGTTTTTTGAAAAATTATTTCTTCAAGTTTTTTTTTTTTTTTTTTCATTTTCAAAAAAGTTTCCATTTTTTAGCAACAATAAAATAGATATTTTTCCAACTTAAAATTTAAAAAAGCTTTTGTCTATTTCCATCAGAAAATCTTTTCTTTCCTTCTTTCATTAGAATGATATCAAAGAGCAGAACATGGAAAACTAGCTACTTAGGGTTGTGGATACGGTGTAGAAGGAGGTCTTGGGCGCCAGTCTCTGCGTGTGTTTAATCGCCACCCTGCTCATGTTCATCATCTCCTCACAGTCAATTTCAGTGCTGGACAATAGTACAAGCGGGTTGCTCAGCCTTCGCCACGTAATTACTAAGAACACCGAGAGACCCTCGCTGCAAGCGACGAGTGTTGGCGAGAGGAGATAATAATCTAGCTGAATTAATTACTAAAAAGACAATTGACGCAGTGTTTTCTCTATTATATTAATCTATTTCTCTGTATATTGTTAGAAAAGTGATAATTTTTACATTCCAGTTAATTTGCGGTTCTTATGATGATCTGGATACACGATCAATAACATATAAACATTTATTAAAAATCTAGATGAGTACACCCCGTTAGCTTAAACATTCGTACCTTTATTTCGTCAAGGCTATATTGTTACAAGATGACTCCGGTGAAGCTTTTACTTTTAGCTAACTGATATGTACTTTATGTATGCAGCATATACAATATTATCAGGTATGTAGAATTTTCATTAATACGAAAATTGAATTACCTCAAGTCAATAGGTAGATTATCAATATATTTAACAAATTAAAACTTCATTGAATTTCTTAGCATCGATAAATGATTCAAATATACGTAATTTGAAATATGACTTCTGCAGGCTCCAACGCGACAAAAATAATTAAAACCTTATCGGAAAAACTTACTCAAAACCAGCGGAGAATCTGTTGATAGACTGCAAAAAAACCAGACTAAGCAAGGCGACATATGTTAATGTCCTACATGAAATGTCAACTACTATTTGATATAATTGTTATATTCATTATTTAGTTAGATACCAAGGAAAACACCCAAACTCCCCCAGCCACCCCCCCCCCACCACCCCCTGAGCAAACCCCCTGTCCGTAACTGTCATGCATCACCAACCCACACCACCCGCCCCAACTCCTGCCACCCACAAACCACCACCCCCCCCCCGCCAGCCGCCCAACCCCCGACCCGTCCCAATATCCCTCAATGCCACCTCCCACCAAACTGAACACTCCCCACACCCACCCACGCGTGCCGCCCAACCCACAAGCCCCAACCAAACCCCCAAACACACCACACCCCACCCCCACCACCCCACCACCCTCCACCCACCCACCAAAAATATGTAAAATTATTAATAAAAATTTAAATAAATAAAAACCTGCGTCAATTTTCTTTTTAGATTTTCAGTTAAATTTACCCCCCCCCGGTTCGACAGCGGTCTCCGGTTTTCTGGGGAATTGGCAAAGTTGTGGCCCAAACCCTAGTTCCCCAAGCAACTGAATTTAACTTGGCGGTGTGCTCGGTTATTAACCCCCGCCGCCCCCCTCTTTTCCTCCGCGTTTTCGTCAAACTCGAAAAGCATTCTTTTTCAGTATGAACACGACTCACACCCTAAGACACATCCCTACCATGCAGTGATTTACTACACCACATCAGCACTCAGAGTCCCTACTCTAATCCACTGCCCAATACTAACCGCACCTACTAAATCTGACCAGTCCATACTCAACATCTGTTCCGACCTTACCCTGCACTAAATGACATATAACTCTCACCCCGCAACCTGCATACACCAACACTGCTCTAACTAATGCGACTTCATGCTTAGACGCAACTACATCCTATCCACTCAATGACGCCCGCTACACCATTCACTAACTCCTTCGTGCACGCGCATACACAAACAACAAACGACGAATTCTCTCGTACATGTATCACCCCCTCAAGTGAAACACATCACGACAATATATACATCGTTGCGCAGAGACTCAACGCCATCCATATCACGACATCTCTACTACGTAAGACGTACTTCTCACAGTGCTCCGACACCCTATATTACAATCGAACGCAATTAAATCGTCCTCCGTACTCTTTATCGTTGTATAAAGCCATCTACTGCTCCTATCTCAATATAAATAACTACACTTCGCCTTTCGAGTTATCAACACGTTCTACCCCTCTCCTCCGCCACCCATTTACCAAAACCAATATTAAACCAGCATCAGATACGGACCAAAATCGGCACCTTCCTTTTCTTCCAATATCACCCCTCTAACGCATGTTCACCATATCGTCGCCTCCAAAATTAACGGTGCTGAAATCATTCTGCGGGAAGGGGCTTTTATTGTCACTTTGGGGAATTCACCTGTTTTTTACTTATTTTTAATCCTTCTTTCCCTCCTTTATTTTGCTTTTTTTTCCAATTATTTTTAACTTAAAGAACATTTAGTTTTCGCCTGGTTGCCTTGCTTTGGCTGTGTTTTGCTTAAGTTTACCCCATATATCTGAAGTTTTTGCTGGGAAATTAAACTTTTTACCTCGGTTATCCTACGTATTACCCAGGGGGGGGGGCCAAAAACTTTCCTGGTTAAAGTAAAAGTAGTTTTATGGGGGGGGTGCCCCCCCCCCCCCCCCTCTCCCCCCCC
>BOPP01000112.1:2008413-2031643 GCA_017312745.1 Gryllus bimaculatus | reverse complement strand
CCGCCGCGACCGTCTCCTTCCAGTATCCTCTCGCTGCTCGTCATTTCCATCCGCACGTCTGCCCTCGCGGTAGCTCGCCGCCACGTCACCCGCGCCGCAACCAGTTTTCCGTGGTCACGCCACCTCCTCTTCTCCTTAAATCTTACCCTATCGCCACCTTCTCTTGCGCGCCTTCTTATACACAGTCTGCAATCATTACCGCGCCAGACCCACCGGCATCGCCATACTGATTCATTGCTGTTCCCATCGGTACCATCCTATTCCTAGCACTGTTGCCGCCACCGTCATCATCAACTTCACCGTAACTGACGGATTTCTGACACCTCGCTTGTTCTTACTTTCGGCTGTGGAACTCTGGTCGCAACAATAGTATTTATCACCGCATCCACATTTTCCACAACTATCGTTTTCCTCTGCACACACAATTGCCCCTGCCACTGCTCTATATGGGTCGAAAATCGAAGAAACTTTCCATGATCAATAACTACGTTGTAAAAGAATTCTTGCCAATTCCAGTGATTCCTATTAGAAGCGAAATTGGTCCAGAATTCTGAAAAGGGTCTGGACCTGAATTCGAAATTGGTCCTGAATTTCTACTGGAGCTGTTTGGAAACGTCTTCAATTCCTATGCCATTACGAAATCGCCGCTCTATTTTCCAGAGATCAAATTTCTTAGAATTTAAAGAAAATTGCAAACAAGAAGATGAAATAAAATATCAATATTTCAAATTAATTTTTCATAGGTACGAGTAGTACGTTCTGATATGCAACAAAACGTAATGATAAAACTCCGGAATTGAATCTTCGTTCAGAGGGAAAATTCCTATACAGTTAAGTGACCTCGAAGGCAAAAGTTTACGGTGCTAAATCTCGTAAATACTCAGAACCAAGAAAATAAACAAATAAACTTATCACGGCTTCGCATTGCGACTGTAGGAAAATGGAAATGTATTGAAGTATTCAGGATCAAGGTTCCGAAAGTGAATCAATTAAAAACTACTAACTGCCGAATAAGGGAATATAGAATTCGAAATTATTTTTAGTTTTCTTTAAATATTGAAGAAATTGAGACGTTGAATTTTAATGAGACTCAGCTTATATAAATATATGATGTAGTTATATTATTTAAAAGAAAATATTAAAATTCAGACAAAGAGTAAACGAAACTGTTAAACAGTGCTGGCCATACATACATTTTCTGTACGCCCAGAATGAAGGCACAGAAGTGACCCATTGAACTGGCCCTCAGGCGCGAAAAACCCTGTGCGTACCCACCGCCACACAAGCTCCAAGTCGTGAGAGAACTGCGCCGGAGCCAGTAACCACCAGTTTACTTTCATTCTCCACTCCCTCTTTCTCTTCCTCCCCCTCTCCATCTTCTCCTCTGAACGCCGAGAACGGCCCACGAAGCGAGGGCGCAAATCGAGTTTTGATGGGCGCATCGATTAGGGAACTCGCGCGGTGCGGTGCGGTGCGGTGCGGCACGGGAGTCGAACTGCGGACCGGGCCCTTCACGCTCGTTGGGCCCAAACGCCTCGCGAGAGCTTTTGCGTCCCCCAGGCGCCGACCCACATTCGCGCGGTTGCGGACTTTCGATTGGCGGACGCGTCGCCCCCCACGCTGAGCGATCGCTTATTTAGGCGGAGAACAATGACAAGCGAATGCTTCGAGAGACTCGAAAGGAGAAGAAAGCAATTCATGCGAGAAATGTGACTGGAAGAAAACGAGTGAAAGTTTGGATGCGTGCGGATGGATATCTAACCAAGTTTAAAACTGAAAAGTTGAATTATTTGCTGCTACCGTACAGGCACATCGCTAATCCATTCGGAGTTTCTTACTATGAAATATTATCTGGAAGTTACCACGTATTACATTGTAAACCTGTCAGCCCAGTAAAAAATTTAAACAAAACCGTGATACAACAACAACAACAACAACAATAATAATAATAATAATAATAATAATAATAATAATAGTAATGAGAAGAAGAAGAAGAAGAAGAAGAAGAAGAAGAAGAAGAAGAAGAAGAAGAAGAAGAAGAAGAAGAAAGCCAGAAATTTATACGTATTTTTGTCTCTTCCTTTTCTCTCAAATTTCTTGCGTATCAAAGTAAAAGGGCTGTTCCTAAAAATTGTAAATTTGGAAACTATCAGAAAAATCATCGAGCCGTGATGGTTAAAAAACATACTTTGATTCCCAAAAGAATACAATTTGGAATAAAGAATAATTATGCAATAATGTATCCTATATAATAATAATAGGTAATATGTGTCCAATTCATTGATGTCGACAAAGTGAGTAAAGTGAATTTCTATTTTTGGATTTCTGCACAAATACGTAGAAAAATAATGTGAAAATTTTGTCTTTTATCTTAATTTTCTGAAAATTTAAAAAACGGTCCAAAAATATGAACATGCTGCAAGTAATTAAAAAAATCATCAAGCTGTTCTTAAACTTATTCAACAATGGGTAAATAAATTCTTTGGCAATTGACCAAATGTACCGGCCAAGGGCCAGATGAGAGAGAACATTATTCACTTATTAACTTATCTTACGAAAATAATTGTTGTAATCACTCCAATAAAACATAAATGCACTTTCCAATAAAAGGATAGTTTTCCATTTACTAAATTCGCTCATTTACTATCGCTTGGACGTAAAGGTGTAACCATAAATTGTATAATTCCTGACCAGAACATTTCAGTAATTTCGACCGACTTCTTGCGATTATACGTCTAAAGAATCCATTACAATTAGAATGTGATTGACACTTGTAAGACGCCGTGGCACTTCCATTGAAACCACCAATCCCATTGGTAAAGTAGCGTGAAGTCTACCATTGGAGCTCCGCGATTGGTCACTCTGCAGACGTGTCAATCACCCACTCGTGTTTTAATCAAACTACACATTATTTCGCCCAGCGTCCGCCCCCGCTCCCCGATTCGCGAACGCCTGCCTCCCGCACGAGCGAACGCCGGCGCTCCGGCGGCGGCCTCGAGACCACCGGCTGGCCTCGCCGCGCTTGGGTGGTCCCCGATCCGGCTGGGGTCCGACCGCCCGCCCCAACCCACTCACTCACTCATCGCTCGGCCAACCGACTTTCGATCGACCACCAAACCCACCCACCACGCTCGCTTACACATCCCACCAATGCACCGTCTTGACGACCGGCCTCCAACCCACCCACCGCTCTCCGGCTCACCTGCTTGCTCGCTCTCCTCTCCCCCTCCGTCTCCCGATCCCAGCACCCAGACCTCCATTGCCGAAATTCCCCATCCCCTCAGTTCTATTCACCTTCATCTTTGCCGCACCCACCCTTTCACCGTTTTTCACGCCCACCCACCTAAACCACTCTCCTTGCTACACACCACACCTGCTGCACCTACCCTTCCAGCTCCACGCACTTTCCCGAAGTCTCCCGCGCTGACTCGCCAGATACCCGACCAGCGCGCGACTTGCTTTTCTCCCTCCCTCCTCTCCCTGCTCTCTTCTCTCCCCTCTCCTCCTCTCCTCTCTCTCTCTCTCTCTCTCTCTTCTTCTCTCTCTGCTCTCTCTCTCTCTCTCTCTCTCTCTCTCTCTCTCTCTCCCGATCGCTGCCCGCGCACCCACCATTACTTCCATGAAATATGAGCGCTTTTTTGGTTTAATAAATTCCTTCGCACGGCGCGGTATGAAAATCACTAACTTTGGTTGCGCGCGGCGAGCGCCACTGGAGGTCCTCCGCGGCCTTTGTTCCCCCGCGGGGCCCGGGCCGCCGCGCTGCGCCGCACAGTGAAGAATTTGCGCCATTCGCAAGGGCGAAAACGCGTCGACGCGTGGCTTCAAAACAGTCAGGACTGAACTGTTGATGATCTCGAATGAGTTCTTCGTGATCTTCATTTAGTCTTTAAAATAATTCAATGTTATTTTTGTTGAATAGAGATAGTTAAATAAAATTTATGAGAGTTCCAAGGAAAAACGAATATTTTATTTTGTAACGTGTTTTATGGTTTTCAATTCAACGCTGAATTGTGAAACAGTGGTACGGACTTGTACATTTAAGTATCATAAAACAAACATGTTTATGTGTCAGCAGACTATCACAAAATAATCTGAGAACCTACAAAAATATTCTGCACAGAACACTCAGAAGAAACGCGCACAAAAGCGAATCACTGCCACAGCTTCTGCCCTTCACGAATATATTAATACATCTTCTTACTGCTAGACCGAGAGTATTTCGCACTGTGCTCTCCGCCTCCGTCGCCTTCTCGCACCACCTCCGCATTGATAGATGAAGCCCATTCGTTCGAGTTTTACCCGGCCCTCGCCTCGCCTCTCCTCTCCTCGCCTCTCCTCTCCTCTCCTCTCCCCTCACCACGCCCCCCGCTTCCCACGCCAGATTCCGCGCGCTAGCAGCAACGTAGCTAGGGGAGAATTCGCCGAAAATATTTCACGTAGACTCCGTCACCATGACAACAGCAACTCGCCGATACCGAAAGCATCTTCTTAGCTCGCGAGCGCTCCTCTCCGATGCAAACGAGATCCCAAGCATCCGCCGCGTTGGAAACTCATCACACACGCCCTTCCACTTCTGCCATTTAATAACAACTATTATTATAGCCTCATTTCGAGTGAGAGAAATCCTCGACGGAACGAGATCCACACGCTTCTCCGGGGGGCGAGTGGGCGCTCCATTCACGAGAACGAGCAAGATGGAGCGGCCTCGTTAAATATTCCGTAAACACTCGCACCTAATTACTTCTCCTTAATAAAGCTAGGCGAACAGCTGGGAGAGAGAGAGACAAAAAAGTGTAACTAAACACGCCCAACAGTAGCCGGCGTCTCTGGAGGGCCGACGCCCGCGGGCGGGGGCAACGCGCGTGCCCACCGGCGGCGACGGTGTTCGTGGCGATGGCGGTGACGTGGAAGGCGGCGAGGCGGGACGTCGACGACGGGGCGGCAGCGGCGCTCATTGCGCGGGGTATTGGAATTCTGAAACGCCATCAGTTTTTCTCGGGGCCGGCGGCAGCGGGGGTAAGGGATCGGGGAAACGGGTTGGGGCGGCGGCGCGGCCTCCCCTCTCCCTCGGGGAATCGGCGCGCGGATCGCGGCGCAAACAATCGCGCGCCGGGCGGCGGCGCGGCGAAATAATTTGCCGGGAAACTAGTCGTGTGACGTCAGAGGCCCGGCGCGAGCCCTGGCGGCGGCCGTGGCGAGGCGAGGCGGTGAAATAGGCGAACGCCAATTTGCATACCAATCAGAGGCGAGGAAACGCGGGGGGGCCCTGGGAAATACTGGAGCTCAGTCGACTCGTGAATAGGTCGCGCGAGAAGTTAGCGCCGGCCGGTCCACACTCGCGCTCACAAAAAAAAAGTTCTATTACACTGGTATGGGCCGTTCCCCCGCCGTTCAATGCATAACAAACAAATAGTTTCGCGCCCACATTACATTTCCATTTCGAACTGGGGCGACATTTTTACGAACGTGGATTCCCAGAACCGCGCTCATAAAATTGCAGGTACCGGCGTTGGGAACAACCGATCCAATATGATTACGTTACATCGGTAACGAATGGAACGCGATAATCTACGAAAGAGAAGAAATCTGACACCTGCCTAGCAAAAAAAACCGGCGTCGGCACATCCCTTGATTAAAGCGCTCGCTAAATTAACAAACATGGCAAAGCTCTCTTCCGAACACGCCAGGCGGGCGGTGCGGCGTGGTCGGGTGTAGTGTGGAGTGGTATGGGAGGTAGTAGGCTGCGCAGAGCAAAAAGTTTGTCTGGCGCGCGCAGAAAACGACCACGCACGCGCCACCTCGCCAACCGCGCTTGCAGACGGCGTGGGGCGTGGGGCCCGCCGTGCTCGGCCTACGCCACGCATCATCGCATGTTATGAATTTAGAAGCATAAGTACTCTTCTTTATTTTTTGCGTCAGATCATGGATTTTATAACAAACTACTTGTGTTTTCCGTTGACAGAGTATTTTTAATCAAACGTGCAACTCAAAAAACATTATTTATTTTGAATTAATTCTCCGATATTTTCAGCAGACTTTATATTATTATTATTATTATTATTATTATTATTATTATTATTATTATTATTATTTTATTAACGGAATTCAATGTGGGGGGACTATTACATATTTATTAGTCATTTTTATGAAGTGAGTATCCATTTACTACATTATGTAGTTAAATGTACCTTTTCTCTCTTCAGAAGTTATACAATTTTTAGAGTTTTTGAATGTTTATAGCCACATTCACTCTGGGATCTCGAGACAAATGAAAATTATAGCAAGGTCTTGGAAATCTAATTCTGTTATTAGAGACCACATTCACATATTTAATACATTACTTGAACGCCAATGACGGATTACAAAATCTTCCTCTCATGAGATTAACACCTACGGCGCGGATCTAGCATGTACAATCAAGGAGGGCTACTCAAAATAATGTATCTATTTTTCTCTCAGCTCTTTCTTACCTCTTCTCCCATTGGCGATGTATGAAGTTTAGGAACTCACGTTGGTTGCAATGTATCAAGTATAGAACTCCCTAGAAGAGCGATTTCATTAATATACTTAATATTTGGTCTCTTCTCATTCTTTTTGGAGGCAATTTCATTCACAACGAGGGAATTGTAAAACATCGATGATCAAAATTCAAATAGAGATATTAAATATTCAACGCCCCCAAAACATCGACGTTTTTAATTATCTTTCGGGCGAGAGACAATCTGCAAATGATAGTACATTGTTCATTATGTTCAAACATGCATTGCCAGGAATCATCAGTTATTATTTCATAGTTTTACTATTACAAATTTCAAGACTTTTTCCATTTTTAAACAAAAAGGCAAAAGCGAAAAAACATCGAACACAAAATATCGATGTAAAAAAACATCGGCTCTAATATCTCGATGTTCCTTTTTTAAAACATCAACATCGATGACTCATCCCCAATCTGAGCGACTTCATTCGCAAAGATCCACGTGGACGCCCAAGTCCGCAACGCTTCGAGTAGTCTGCACACCGTAGCCTTCCCCCACCACCGCCCGCGCCGCAACCTTCCTTCGCGCCCATCGCCCATCTTCCCCCCCCCGTCTCCAGAGCCGCCCACATCCTCGCCCCGCGGCGCCGGCGGCGCTACGCGTCGCCACGCCGCCGCAAAACGGCGAGTAAAAAATTGTTATTTGTGCGCGCGCTTAAAGAAGACGAGGAAAGCGTCGGTATTGTACTGCGGTCACGCCAGAGCGGGCTGCGCGGTTTTACGCCCTCGGAACACGGGGAGGCGGCGGGCGGCGGCGGCGGCGGCGGCGGCGGCGGAGGCGGAGCGGAGGCGAAGGGCGAGGCGGAGGCGGAGGCGGAGGCGGAGCGGAGGGGGCGGCCGGCGGCGCCGGCGCGGCGCGGGCACTGCGAGTAGCGCGCGCGGGAGATAGCGGCGGTTGCAGGCGCGGGGCAGGGCGCGGCGGGATAATGGCTTGCGGCCAGCCTTGGGGGAGGACGCATGCTCATTGCAAGAGCGAACGGCGAAAGAATGTGTTCGTCACGACACAATCAACGCCAAGTAATAAATGATTGAGTATGGATGCACACTGTATGGAGACAGAATACCTGGGCATACGGCATGAATGGTGTTTCATTGATCGTCCTAAATAGAATATTTGTGAAGGTTTGTAGGAAGACGTATGACAAAAGAAATACGTATAATAAGGACGGAGAGCTAAGAAATAACGATGACAAAAAGGGAACGAATAGGGCACCGGATCCATACGACGAGATAGGAAATACAAGTTGAATAAAGGAGAACAAACAGACCTGGCGGAATAAATAATGGACTACCAATGAAATGAAATGGAATAAAGAGTCAGGTACGTCCGACTTCATTAAGAAACATCGAACATTCGTGGCGTTAAAATCAGGTTAGATGCACTCCGGTAGAAGGGCTCTTGGCTTGCAGGGTTCGTGGGTAGCGGTGTACGGGGCTAGCGGAGCATTGGGGTGCAGGAGCACGTGGGTCGAGAGGGGCGAAGTGTTGGTGAAGGTTTGTAGATGCGGCGGGGAAAGGCAGGGGGCAACCACCCCCCTGCCCAGCGCACCTTTCGGTCGGCGCACGAACGCTCGCCCTTCGCCTGCGCAACGGGCGTTAAGGCGCCCAACAACCTGCGCGGCGAACGAACGAATTTTTAATTTTTTTTTCTTTTTTTACCTCCCCCATACCTCTACATCGCCCATTCTCCTCCCTCCGTTTACACCTCTCTCCTCCCCGCTCCTGGGAGTCCTACGGGTGGGCAGCACCCCGTCCCATATTCCTTTCCCTTTCTCAAGCAGCAGCAGCAGCTGCCAGCAGCCGCCGCCCGCTGTCGCGATGGGTCGGCGGCAGTCACGACATCTCGGCGAGCGAAGTTTTAGTGCCTTGTAATAGTGACAGCGGGAAAAGAATCGCCGCATTCAATTAGGTTCTAGGTGCAACCGCAAATCCTTTGATCGCGGGAACTGCCGTGTAGCTCCACACGCCGCGGGGTGGCTGCGCCAGGCCGCTTCTGTGCTTCACGACAGGATGCTGTGCTTCTGATGATATCCTAAATGGAGCTACTCGTTTCATTAGAAATTTCTCGAACGGATGTTAATTCAACTGACATATTACTTCAAAAAAACGTAACAAAATTTTGGATTCTTACAAATTTTGAATTCGCACTCTATATTCCGTGTAATTTATTTAAAACTTACCTTATTACAAAGAGTAAAATAATGTTAGGATTTTTGTTATGTATCAAGATTCAAATTATTTCTTGATATACACATTTAAGAACTAGAAATCTACTTATTTCTTGCAATGGAAATATAATGAATGCTAATACTAATACACCAGATATTTTTAAATTTGCCAATGGAGACGTTTCTTTAACGGAAGATCCACTTATCAGTTTTATAAACCATACCTTGGTAGCACTATTGCTTCCTGTACAACACGTTCCAGAGTACTACACGTCCAAGAGTACGAATTTGACTTCAAAATAAGAGGAAACTAATGTTTCAAAAAACAGGCACATGAATTACCTGCAGAATAATCTCAGTGATAATGCGAATGTTTTATTTGTTCTCGTTTATATTTAGAACTAAAGGAAGTGCCCTGAGTTGCCCAGGTATTTATTAAATGCAATAGTCCAATAGGCAGGAAAGGGAATGAATTCTATGTTTAGGGCATCCCAGCCCTATCCTACCCTGCCTCGATTCATTACGATCATTGTTGATACGCTGTTATGAACGGCTGTAAACAGATGCTTTCACCATGCAAATTTCTAACACGAATTTTGATATTTGATTATTCAAAACGTAATGACGCTTTTGGAGTACATTAAAATGCATTTAATAAAGTATCTTATGTGCTTTTAGAAACGCTTGTGTGCTTTTTTAAAATTTTAAATATAATCTCATATACACGTATAAATTTTATAATAAAAATTGTTATACAATTCATTAAATGAATAAACATGTTCTTATATTTTGAGTGTTTTTTTTAAATTAGCTCATTTCCCCCGTGTTTTAAGTCATTTTATAGGTAATTTTCAATGAATATTTAAGTCATCAGAATCCGAGACCTGATCATTATGATCGGAATAACACTTCAGGACCGACAAAAAACAATATTTTATAATAGAAAATAATACGGATAAAATAACCCTAAGTTTTCCTCCCTTCCTAAAATATACTCAACTTTTCAGCGAAAATACCATCAAAATCGGTTAATTCGTTACAGCGATTCCTCGTGAACAGAGAGGGCAATCGAAAAAATTAAGTAATTTTTTTATCATTTACATAACGATACGAGATTAACCCTTAAGACGGTTGTTGTGAAATTACAAATAGTGCATTTTTATTTATTTAGAATCATTAAGACATCAGACACCATGATTCCTTGCACTCACACATTTATTACACTGACAATTTTGAGAATAAAAGTGAAATATCTGGAAAACTTTTGATGATGTGCTCAGCGAGCCCAAAGCATCCCTATACTCAAATCAACTCAAATACCGTTTAAAGAATGTTCAATTCAATTCGAAATCAAGCTAGTCATGAAATGTACCATAACCTCGAAGAGAGGTTGTTGTTGTTTCTGGTAGAAATTGATCTTTAGCTCACCGGTTTTCGCGCGCCATAAGAGATTTGCTATCGAACAACGTGCACTGGTGCTCTTGAGAGTTCTACTCCCAGACGTCCGGCCTGACTTGAGGTATAGAGCGAAGTTTATAGCCGTAACCAGTCACCAAATAGCCGCAAATGACCAGAACAACGCTCTGCTAAACATGTTAACCTTACGTCTAGCTCAGGCAGTTTAATCGACAATAAACTGGTAATTTCGGAGTGGTATGCTTTCCTAATACTAATGCTATGCCTAACTAGTGCTATGCCTAATACTAAAAGCAAAGTGATATCATAGCATTTCATGCTTTGATTATTTCTGCTACAGTATTTCTCTACATGAAATCATTTTTGTCAAGTATTGCAATATAGCAAATTTCAATCTTATTAACACGCGAAAAGTATACTGACAATAGAAAAACAGTGAGGAACAGTGAGAGTCGAAATGTGAGACACAATGTGTTAGATCCCTGCAGAATCCAAGACTAATCTTGAACAGTTGTGAATCAACAAATAATTTCGACCTAAACTGAAAAAATAACGGCAAATGATTATTTTAAATAATTCTTAAAATTACAAGAGCCCTAAATAATAGTATTTTAGTTCCTTCAACGATTGTCAATATTGAAAGTGGAAAATCAAGCCACAGTTAAGTGTTGTTTTTCAGACACTCTCCGAAGGAAGAAATGGAAAATAATACACCAAATGACTTAAGTTCTGTCTTCATGAATTCTGAAAGGACTTCTAAAAAAATTCCACAATAATACAGTATAAATAATTTTCGAATCTTCCCTTTCCAGGCCTTCACTGGCCCACCACGTCTGCACTAACAATTCCACCCGTTGAGGTTTACAACTCGACTTCCAATACACAAATCCCCGCCTGCTTAGTTGCAGTACTTACAAGCTACAGAAGGTGGCAGATGAACTCCCGCACAAAAGGTGAGAGTTTACCTTGAGTTTACCACCGCAAACGCAGTTCTACGGCCGCAGCGAAACAATTATCGGGAGTAAGTAAAGTGCGGAGCAAGTACCTCACGGCACCTGATTACAAAGCAACCCAACATCGCAAAGGCGGCCCTAACAACAGGTTGTGAGGTGTAAGCGTGAACGCAGGGCGCGCACGTTCAGCCTCGAACTCACGACCACCCGTAAACGAGTCACGTTGCCTTAACGAACTCGTTTCTTCGCCGGGCAGCAGCGGCCGAACGCACGAGCCCTCCTCTGCATATTCAACCCGCAAGCAGCCAGGCCCACGTCGCCTCCCACTCCGCAGCGCAATTTCGACCGGGGAAGGAACCTGCACCGCCACAAAACATCCAGACTGCCAAGGTCGACTTTATAAATTAAGTCATTAAGAAGAAATCGGTTCTCGGACGCAGCGTTTCGCCCTCGATAAAATACAGACGTCCCAAATACTTAAGACGCTGGACTTACAAACAAAATTACGTCATGTTTTATTAAAACATTGCTTCGCTTTTTGAGAGGCAAATTGCAGATTAAGATATTATAATAATTACATTCTATTTTCTAATCACTCCTTCCGGACGATACTTAAATGTCGAACAGAAATGAACTGGTACTTGTTTAAAGCTAAAGAATTCATCAACATTCTGTCGAGACTAGGCAACCTTTCGACACAAATTTTTATATCGATGGTATTTCGATTGCTTTAGGCTTATCCGTCCATCAATCCTTTAAGCAATAAAAAACTTAAAAAGCACGAGAAAACCAAATATACCTTAAAATTTATTTTGATCTGAATGTGTTTTGAATTATTTTTAAAAGACCAGTTGAAATATAATTAATCGGCAAATATTAAAACGTTCCTTTTTGGAAAATTCTAAATAATCAAATCACAAAATAATACGAACATTTTTAAGAAAGGTCCAGCAAATAATTTCTGTGGTTTGTAATTTTCAAGCAATAGTCACATAATAAATAGAAGAGGGATATTTCACCTAACCGAATTATTTGGCCCCCATTTTCTACTGAGATGTAGTAATCGACAGGGGAATTTTCCCTCTGAACTTGAAGTACTGAAACTGAGTGCTGCGCAAGTACCGAGCAAAACAGAATAAATACTGTTTACTTCCACAGTTTTCCCGCAAGTGCATGTAAAGGAGGAAAACGTAAAAGTAGGATCTACAAACCGTGAAAGGAAACAGCATTTATTCGGTTCGCAAAGATCAATGCTCCATTCACCGTGAAACTTTCAGAACGCGGTCGTTTCCATCGGTAACGCGCTACCTCTGGTACTCAACCCACGCGAGCCGCCGCCGCCTCTGTCGGCTGCGGCGGCGGGATCAAAGCCCGAGGACGCGTCTTGCGGGCACTGCGCAGTCGCGCGGGCCTCACTCGGATACTCTCTACCGAACTCGCACCGCCGCCGCCGCCGCCGCCGCCGCCGCCTTCTCCATCTCCCCGAGCCCAGCGACGGCGGCGGTCCGCAGGCGACCTTGAGCCCCGCCGCCGCCACCACCGCCGGAGTTCCTGTGTGGTCCAGCGTGGCGGCGGCGGCGGCGGCGGAGCTGACCCCTCGCGTCCCGCGCGCCCGGCCCCATCAACGCGGTGGCGGCGAACATCGCGGGCGCCCGCGTCGGCCGAGAGGGCCAGACAGGTGCGGCCGGACGTGCGCGGCGGCGCGGCGTTCAAGTGGCCTGCGCCACTCGCTCCGGACGGGACGGGATGGGCGTTTGCTGCGTTTGTTTCCCGTGGGGTTGGCAAGCACTTGGAACACAGCTTGAATGTCAGTCTCGTGCCGTTTGTTTTTCTTCGCCGTCTTCGGGACGTCAGTTATTGTCATCGCGAACAACTGACATTCGTATTAAGAATTAAAGTAAAGTTGACACATATTGCCAACATTTGGATTAAAATACATAAAGTTTCGTCAAACAATCGAATCCTGTGAACTGCATTTTCGTCTTCTCTCAACAGCTTAATTAAATTTTCCTATGGTTTCCTAAAATATTCGATTTCGTCCAAACAAAATAAGTTTCCTAATGCGGCTGTTATTTTTCCTAATACACACAGTGAAATCATAGAACAGAGATAATTTATTGTCAAACATATTTATGTTCATTGATATTATTATTATTATTATTATTATTATTATTATTATTATTATTATTATTATTATTATTATCATTATTATTGCTTCATATGTCGTAGACATGCTGGAAGATTTTCAATTGATGCTTCCTGATGAAATAAAAATATTTCCATTCTCAGACAGTTTACAAAAAATTTACAATAAAAAACGCCAAACGATAACAGCCCTATGGATCGTGAATACATATACAAAATTGTATTCACAATCATTGCTTACCGTTTATGTCAACACCTCATCCGCGGTCTGCAACTTCCTTCATTTGCAAAATCCCGGTCACTCGACAAACAGCGAATTTCGGAGCAGGATACTGTCAAGAATAATGAGCACATCGAATTCACATTTCATCTCCCCACCCCACTCGCGCAACAACACAACACTCACACGCGCGAAGGCCCAGCGAGCGAATCCCGTCTCCACGCGGCGCCGTCCGCCTTCGTTGCTCCGGGAGAGCCNGAGGGATACTGAGGGAGCGGCGTTGGTTCGATGGCCACGCGGCGGAGGCGGCGGCGGCGCGTCGGGATTGGCGCCCAGCGACGCGGCCGGACGGCCGGGCGGGCGGCGTGGCGTGGCGCGGAGCAACGTGGCGAGGCGCGGCGTGGCGCACCTTGCACCGCGGTTGGTCTCGGGTTAAGTACGCTGCCCGCATCGGGCCGGTTTTCGAGATTCCTGCGGTTTGGCCAGACCCGCTACCGAACGCATGCAACGCGCGCGTCTGTGCGCCCAGAGGCTGCTTCATAAGCCGTCGCGTCCACGCCAGAAGCGCTTGTTGCCAGGGTGGGAGCGGTCCGCGATGATTATCTCCGGACCGTCGCGCGGAACCTGGTGACCTGCTTATTATGGAGATGAGGCAACGAGAAATTGACTTTGTTGACAGGACTGACAGTGTACCTCATGCAGCGAACCCTTTGAAATTTCCATGGCTCCCTCTTTACCCTCTCTTTCTTTCTTTTATTTGCTTATTTATATATTGTTATTTAAATGTGTACTCATTTACTTTTTAGTTCAGTTTTTTTTCTGATTGGCTTATCTAGTACATCTGGATACATCTCGTAACACTTTCTTTATGAAAGAATTTCTCTCGATTTAATCAATCTAATTACCCAATTTTAGACAACAGCTGTCAAACACTGAAATGTTCTCAGTTAAAATGAAACACTGAATCGCGAACATAAGCATTGAGTAACTAAGCGGCATTAATCGAGTTTTAAAATTTATTTTTGACCAGAAGAATCTGTCAAATTACTTTCGTTAGTAGACTACAGAAGTTCAAAATAAATATTTTCCATCAATTCTTTACGATAATTATTGGATGTGCATTACAGAAAATTATAACTGAAGCGTTCTAGCTGACACAATTTCTCTCAATTAACAACACAAACAAGTTAGGTTTTTCCAATCAACAAATTACTATATTAAAAATGTGTCAATAGTTCCGACCAGTAATTAATTTTAAAGGGGTGTAGTAATATTTAAGTTTATGCTCTACGTTTTAGTCAATACCTTTCGGTAATAAAAATATTTTCCAAGAAGAGATTCCATAAGGGAGTCAATTCTAGAAAGAAAGTCACACACTTTGCTCGTCGATCTTGAAGCATCCATCCGCGTCCAGACTCTGGAACGCAGCCGCACTCTCGTTCAGGCGTCCACTACGTGTTGCAGATCCGATCGCGGAATGCCAGTTTTTTCGCTCCGTTCTGCAGCGCGTAGAAAATCGCGCGGACGACAAAGGTCGCCCCTGCACGCACGTTAAGTAGATTTACCACGCTAATTAAGAGCCAAACGAGGCTGCGTGTTTACACCAAGTCGCGCAGGATGTGTGTGTGCGAGACTTCTTGTCTTCTCTCGAGCTGAATTATAGCACCAGAATTTTTGGCAACGTTCGCGCTAGGAAAGTCTGTCCCGAGGTAAAGTAATTTACACCCTCGTTTGCGGAAATAATGGGAATATCAGATTGCTAGTACATTTTAGTCTAACTAGAAGCGCGAGTATCAAAACAAAGAAACTATATAGCTCCCAATTATTCATACTCATTCAACAGCAAATGAACAAATTTAATCGTGTAAAAAATGAAAGATATATTAAGATTTTTTTACGCTAATCACAACATTTTAAAGTCAAATGAAACAGGGCCATTAAAACTGAATCATGCCACTAGCACATTAATACAAGGCTTTCTCTTTTTGCGGAAACATTGCAAATTATACGCCTTATTTGTGAATTAGTAAGAAGACAGACTATTACCATACATCATACTTGGCGCCACACAGCTTTTATATTAAACTTCCTCATTCACAGATATTACGCTATAAAATGAATTGCAAAGCTCCGTATCAGAATTTACGTTCACAAAACTCACTCTTTTACCTCGTAGAACTGCAAAGCGCCGATTTCCACACCACCTTTATTTCACCCATTACCCCTATCTTCCAGAAATCAACCCACGGGCTCGATCTCGCAAACGACAAGGCGTAGCATACACCATCACGAACGGGGGACTTGAAGGTTTGCTCTCACGCTTACTCATACTACCGGAAAACGAAACGAAACAAAACAAAACAGAACAAGACAAAACCGTAAATAAAGCAGTGGCTGCCGCAAACTTTACGAGTACAAGCGCGGCGACAACGTGGCGGAACAAACGAAGACATCTGTAGTTCGTTACACGCGGAGGGGACGCAAGTAGAACCATGAGGTACACCGCTTCCTCCGCAAAGGCTTCGCCCCGCCCCAATGGCTCCCGCCGCCCAGACCAGCCGAGGCCCTATCGTGAAGGATTAGCGTCGCGTGCGTGCCCGGTGTAACTCGCGGCGCCCCGACAGCCTTACGACCACCGCTCGCCGCCTCACGCGCCCTCCGCCAGGAGCAGCCACCGTCGACGACGCAGATGGAGGGATCGTTGAGGTAGGGAAGACTATTTGCGTTCATGGAAAGACGGCGGGATTTGCCAAGAGAGATGGAGCATTGAAAGCAAATATAAGAATGAAAGAAGATAACATTGCAAGAGAAAAAGTAAATAATAATAATAATAACCACAAACAATAATCATTATCAGCTCTTGTATCCGAGTAAAATAACTGTCATAGCAATTGAGTGACAAAATGTTTCTGCTTCGGATTCGGTCAGAGAAGGTTCGTCAAATGATTAACGATCTGAAAATCGTCGATTCTTACCGAATATAATTTGTGGCTATGTGGCCTGAAGGTAACATGTCCATAGAAACGAATAAAAGCAAATAATATTTCACTCATAATGTTTAAGGAAGAGGTGAATTATAGTAGATCGATAAGCAAGAGTCGAAAAACTTACGACATCTGGAAGATAAAACGGCGTGAACCGGCCAAGAAAAAGAGACAAATGCAGAAAGAAGTAATGATTTTTTAGAAATGACGTTTGTAGTAGTAAGCAGAATAAAGAAAGTAGGAATAAAGCAACATAAATCCCATGATACTGGTGATAACATTTGCTTCAATTTTGATAGCGTTCTTGATAGATTTACCAATGTTCTTAAGATTACACATGTTGATACGGTTGATCCTAGTTCTGCGTACAGTGTACTAATTCTATCAATTGTGGGGATGGCTGAGGGTACTCCCCTATCACAGACGCTGATGGAAGTGACGAAATGGAAAAAAAAATGACGTGAAGGATGCTAGCGCTAGGTGAAATGAGAGGCGAAGAAAACGGGAGAATTACAAGAAAACAAACTTGGCATCGATTGCTCACGTTTCAAAGGAGCAGCTTGAAGGGTAGAGGAAAAAGAACATGTTGCTGCTACAGGGAACGGTCATTCACTAGAAAGCCGTCGGAAAAACGCTATCTCGGGCGACGGCGGCACGTGCGCGGCTCTTTCACCGCACGTGCGCACGCCACAGCACACGCGGCAAAGTACGCGGTGAATTATGGGAAACGCACAAGAATTTCGCGTGGCGCGCAGCACGAGGTCTTGCTTCTGTGTGCCTCGGCAGACGCCTGATCCCGGCTGCTGATGCCTACATGAAAATGTTTACTAAACCAAATTTATTTCAGAGTGACTTCCCTCTTTGTAACACCATGTGGTTGCTTTTCGGTCCAAATTACTGATGGTGTGAGCCATAGAGAATTGTGATTTTGAATACAAAACGCCTTTCATTTGCATTAAAAAGATAACGCGGGAACAAAGCAACGCCTTTTCATTGGCAAAAAATTACTGCTCATTCATTCCGAACATTCTTTTAGCTTTATTTGTCGTCATGAATTGACGCTCAACTTCTGTATGCTCAAGAGAACGTCCTAACGGCAAAGGTAATTTTATTTTCGAAATAGTACTTCAAAGGATGTACTGCTCTGTCATTTCCTTTGCACGTCTCTGCCAATTGCCCTCATCTCACTCCACTACACGATTTATTAAATAACTCTCCTAAAAAGACATTTCCCGCCCCGTTTCAATTGAAAACACATTCCATTCATGATTATGAAGTTTAATAAGTAATCATTTCAAAGTGAAGAAGCAAAACCCTGAAAAGTGTGAAATCGTGCTAGTCTCAAGTATTTAACGTTCGACACCCACTTGCGTAATTGCGAGCAGTTGCATTATTCAATTCTGTTAGCCAACTTTCCACACAGGGAATTAGCTCAAAATTAGAATCTCGATTCACTGGGAAAACATCTTTTCCTGACAAGTCGTTTTATAAATTACACAATATTTTCTATTTGTTTAACGTTTTGTAGAAACGGCAGCGACCGTTTTCGAAATTGCTGTCCGTAGTATAATAACCATTCACTTCCAATGATTCATTTCATTTAATATAATTTTTCCTTGTACACCGAGCAGTTATAATGAAGATCTCATTTGAAAGAAAACACTTACATTCAGATAATTGTATTCACTGAGATAGAGAGGCATTAATTCCCGATGAGCTACTCGCTCTTCTCAACATTTCGAAGATTTCTGCATTCAGTGGAAACGCAACCGCCTAGGGCCGACCGGCTGGGGTCCGCGTAATTGTGGATGTCCGAGTGATTTCTGCAGCCGGGCGAGCGCTGACATCCGTTCGGGAACGGGGATGCTCGCTCGCTCCCTTCGCGCTCGCTCCCTTCGCGCTCGCTCCCTTCGCGCTCGCTCCCTTCGCGCTCGCTGGTAGTTGGGTTCTTAGTTGTGTTTATTAAATAAAACATACTGAAAATAAATCACATTTCCACTTCGGTGAATTCCTACGACTATCCTCCATTGAAAGGAAAGGGTTCCACGGCCGGTGTCACTGACAACTTGGCTGCCCAGGAGACGTCTTTGCGTAGGCAAATACGACAACGTTTCAGATGTCATTCTGAGACCTGCGGTATTTCACCCTGAGGAAGGTCGCAAAATCACGGCCGAAACGTTGGCTCATGTGCTTGGACGCGGCGTCTCTGAGACAGCCAAGTAGTCACTATCCTCCTCAGTCTCGATTATAATGATTAGAAACACTACTGTATTGAATTACTAGAATGTAATATAATTTCCTTGCTCTTTTTTATAGTTACTTCATTCAAAGCCTATTTTAAATCAAAGTAATTACGAGAAACGTCATCAAGCACTTTTTGTCTTATATAATGCATATGTTTTATTGTTATGGGCACATTTAGATTTGAAAAATGAAATCAGATTTTTAATGGAACAATATCAGAAAAATATTTTTGTTTATTCACAAAGTTCTATGAGTTCTATCCATATCTTACTCTTCATTATAATTTCTTAATTTCTTCTGGTGCTGAATGATTGCAACACTGTTTTCACACTGCTAATCTTATTACATGGATTCTCGGCGAACGTTAACGGCGAACGTGACGCTAGAAAGAGTACATAACTTAGTGGGTTCGAAAGGCTTCTGAATTTCTAGAATGCATTCAACGCCCAGAGCGAACGCCCTCGCGCGGCGCCGAGCGTTGCGCGACTGACGGCAGCCGACGGACGGCACATAGCACGTGCCTCACCGCACTGCCTCCGGTACCGGCTTAGGTGGATCAGGACATCAATCGATGCCACTGCAGTGCCTCTGACCTAGGTTCTACTCCTGGCAATGGCAGGATTTTCTGCTGCTGTTTGGAGGAGAATTCTAGCGGCCGGCTGCTCTGATTAGTAGTTTTTTATTTTTTTTTCGATCGACCACCAGGCGAATGCTGGAGAAGGACCTTAAAAAACGGGTGATAGAGAATGCGCGATTATTTCTTCCTTTTCCTTGTCCTCACCCCTTCCTTACACACATGCATGCACTTTTCTACTAAACATGTTGGGAGTTAAAAGCTTGTCCTGGCTAGGGCGGTACCAGGGTTGCGGGAGATACCTGGTTCGCAAGCCGAAGTGTAGTTTGGCGCCGTATTTCACCATTTAGCGAGAGAAGATTACCGCCACCTCCCACGATTAAAGTGCATACACTACACTTACGGGGATAATGAGCGCAGTTCACTCTCTTGGAAACGTCAATCAATCGATCAAATCTAACTCCGAGCTCTCGCCAAGTACGACCCCGAGAGGCGATTTTTCACATCACGTGGACCTCTAACAGGGAGGCACAACACCTTCCACCTCCCACCACAACCTGCACGGGGCGGCGCGTTGCAGCGAGCTGCTGCAGCCACACGCGCGCTCACGGCCGCGGGCGTCCAGTGCAAACGCGGCTCGCGACCGCGCAGACGCGCATGCAGCGCCATAAATCAGCTCCGCGGCCCGGCGCGCTCACACGGCGACAGCGACGGCAGCCAAGCCGGGAAGCAGCGGGAATTGGCATAAAGTAATGGAAAACGTTGGTACTTTCATTTTTAGGGGCTGTTATAAGAGGTATTGCTGAGGTGGTGCTAATGGTGTAGTTGGTGCCAGAGGCTTTAGTATTTTTGGAGTTATCGGCAGATTGTCAGGTGCTGTTCCTGGCAGTAATTATGCTTTTGTTATGGGAAGTGGTGATGGTGATGGTGATGGTGATGGTGGTGGTGGTGGTGGTGGTGGTGGTAGTGGTAGAGTTAGTAGTAGAAGTAGTAGTTGAGTAGGCGGAAGCGGGGGATAAAGTGGAGGTACGGGAACTGCTGGTGTCAATCACGGCGGAGGTGGTAGTGCAAATGGATGCAATTGCAGATGAGAAGGGACACACACGAAACTGCATAGAGCTGCTGGTGTAGGGCCTAGGGCATGCTGAGAGCATACCGTGTGCTCTCATTGGCTGGCAACGTACGGGGCCACGTTTTTGAATTTCAGCGTGCTCCTCTGTGAGTTCTACCCGTAGTTAATGGGTGAATGAAGGAAGATCCAGAAATACAGCTCAATAACCCAAGCCGAAATGTCGCAGTCACAGTGAAAAAGTTTGACGGAGTTTTATAAAAGAGCACGAAGAAGGTGAATAATACGAAATTGATGAAATTTCGTTCTATATTGCTAAAAACAAAAAAATGTAGAAATCAAAATAGTAAGAGTGTATACATTTTTAATCATTAATCAAAATTTTCAATATATTCTCGTTTGAACGAACCCACAAAAGGCAAATTCCCTGAAACTTTAGATACGCTGGAGACGTAAAGAAACTAGGAGTAGTCTCAGAAATGTGGAAGAGAAATCCCACACGAATGGGGAGGCTGGGAAAAAAGCCGTTTAATCCGAATAAACGAAAGAACGGACGCGATGTACGCCCCAGATGCGCGGCCGGCGGCGCGGGGGCAGCGGGGCGACGCGGGCGACGGAGGCGAGCAGGCGTTTGCGGGCAGCGGCGTCGCGTGTCGCGGCCGCCGCATGAATATTCAGCACCCGCACGGAGCGCGCGGGGGCGGGCAGCGGGGGCGGGCGCGTTCCATCGCGATCGCGCGACACCGGCGGCGGTGGCTGCGGGGGTTGAAAGCGGCGGGCGCGGTTGGAAGGCTACGCGGAGCGGCGGTTGCCAAGAGATGTTTGTTTTGACGTGCGAGGCTAGGATTAATGGATTGTGCAGCCCAGCCGCCGCGCCTGCCTCCCTCTGCCACATCCGTGCCGCCGAGCAGCACCGTGGCGCCGCCGCCGCCCACAGGTACCTCGACGATCCGCCGGCCGAGAACAAGACATCACGCCGCCGGGCTAAATGGACGGCCGCGTCTTTTTGCTCGTCTCGGGACGAGATCGGCGGGCGGTTGGACGGAAAGGTGGGAGGGCGCGGGAAGTGGGGGGAAGGAAGGGGAGGGGGAAGGGAGGGCGCCCGAGCACGGACGCGTGAGCGCTCCACTCAGGGCTGCCCAGCGGGCGGTGGCCGCGTTCCGCATGCTCCAGCGATAAAGACGTCGCATTTCTCAGAAGAATTCTAAATCAGTATGCGTATTTCTTTTTCGCAATACTTTTCTATTAAGTATTGACCTATCGCAACCAATCAAATGAACAAAAAGCTACTATACTGCGTTGGCAACTCTGACCCTGGCAGGAATCAGCTGTTGACGGTTTCATCCAATTGGGAGCTTGAACGTCACCATAGTCACGTCTTGATGGTGAAATTCAAGCTCCCGTCTGAATGAAACTGTCAACAGCTGATATCTGCCAGGGGCAGAGATGGAAAAATCGAAGTACAAGCTAGTCTTAACGGCCGGTGTCCGTTGAGAACAATCAAAACAAACGACTTGAAGCTAAAGATGGTGGATGAGTACTCCGTCATGAAACAATACATCTTAATTTTATTACTTTTTTCCAATAAGGCTGTATTACAAAAAGAATTCAACGACACGGGCCAATGTCACAAAGAATACACACGTTCGCTAGTGAGTTGTTGCTTCGAATTTTGTGCTGTAAATGAAAAGATGACATTAGAACCGGCCATCTAATTCAAATAAACTGATTTGTATGCACGCTTAGTTAAAACATGCTGAAAACCGAGATTTATAACCAATCCTGTGTATTCTTTGTGGACCATTGGCCCGGTGTCGTTGAATGCTTTTTGTAATAACAGCCTATATTGAAAAAGTAATAATATTAAGAATGTACTTGTTTCATGACGGAGTACTCATCCACCATCTTTGGCTTTCAACTCGTTTGTTTTGACTTGTTCTAAAACGTGACCGGCGGCCGTTAAGACTGGCTGTTACTTCGATATTTCCATCTCTGCCCCTGGCAGATATCAGCCTGTGGACAGTTTCATCCAGACGGCAGTTGAATGTTCACCATCCACAGACGGTGACTATGCGTGAGTTCAAGTCCCAATGGGATGAAACCGACGTCAACAGCTGATTTCCTAGCCAGGGTCAGATGGCTTGGCCAACGCAGACTATTAGTGCCTTTTGTTCATTTGATTGGTTTTGCGATAGGTCCAATACTTAATAGAAAAGTTATTTGCGAAAAAGGAAATACGCATACTGATTTAGAATTCGTCTGAGAAATGTCGACGTATTTATCGCTGGGAGCATGCGGAACGCGGCCACCGCCCGCTGGCAGCCCTGCGAGTGGAGCGCTCACGCCGTATCCGTGCTCGGGCGCCCTCCTTCCCCCTCTCCCTTCCTTCCCCCCACTGTCCCCGCCCTCCCACCTTTCCGTCCACACCGCCCGCCATTCGTCCCGAGACGAGCAAAAAGACGCGGCCGTCCATTTAGCCCTGCGGCCGTGATGTCTTGTTTCTCGGCCGGCGGTATCGTCCGTACCTTGGCGGCGGCGGCGCGCCACGGTGCCTGGCTCGGCGGCACCGGATGTGGCAAGGCGAAGCGAGGCGCGGCGGCTGGGCTGCACAATCCATTATCCTAGCCTCGCAACGTCAAAACAAACATCTCTTGCAATGCCGCCGCTCCGCGTAAGCTCGCCACACGCCGCGCCCCGCCGCTTTCCACCCCCGCAGCCACCGCCGCCGCGTGTCGCGCGATTCCGCGATCGGAACGCGCCGCCCCCGCTGCCGCCCCGCGCGCTCCGTGCGCGGTGCTTGAATATTCATGCAGTGCGCGCGCACACGCGCCACACGCGAACGCCGTTTCTGCGCCGCGGCGATCCGCCACCTCGGCAAACGCCGACCTGCTCGCCTCCCTTCCGCACCATCTCTCTTTCTTT
>BOPP01000112.1:1989262-2008388 GCA_017312745.1 Gryllus bimaculatus | reverse complement strand
GTCCTTTGCGCTAGAATTTCACCTTTAGATACCGAATTTAAACAGCAGTCCGTTAATGTGAAATTTGGGCCGAAAAAAAGCGTATTTTCTCCAGATTTCCTCGCGATATTCTGAGCATCCTATAGTACACATCGTGGGGTATTTGATGTCGCTCACACACTACGAACCTCATTATCACATCAGAATGAAAGTTTAATTTGTCGTATGCAGTTGAAATGAAGAACGTTCTGGCCTCTTTCATCCTTCTGTGCTGAGACAGAGAATAAACAAGTTTAGTATTCCAGTGTTCTGAGAACTTATAGGAATGCCTCTCATTAACATACCATCGCATACTGCAGCGGTTACTGTCTCGTAAAGCAGTGTTTTTCTTCAATAGATTAAACCTCAGTAAAAAGTTACGAAAATGAGATTCTGATTTCTTTAATAAATTCAGTACGTCATTATCATGCATTGGACTAATGCGTGACAGCATACCCACTGGTTGAAAATTTCATTTCTGAAGCGAGCTGCATTTTTAATGAAATACTGCAACTGCGCGACAGAGAATTGCGTTGTTTGAGAGAAGTTGCCGTCTGCGTAGTACGCACATGGGAGCGACTGGTACCGGATTTGCAATATGTTAATGTAATTTTCTACACGTCAGATGGAAGTCAGACTTAGGTCTACAGAGGGATAAGTTATCTGTGAGTGCCATTCCATAGTCTATGACATACCTTAATTGCGATTGTTTCGCGCCTCCTTTACAAATGTGATTAGAATATACCTGTCTTTCGTTATTACGAAAGGCATTGAGTCCTTCGATTGCACAGTTTGTAGATAAACAGTAATACTTTTCTTCACTTAGTTTCAATGTCAACAGAAATTCACACGTAGATTTAACAAACAAAATTAAATATGTAGGCGGTACATTCCTTTTCGTTTTCATGTTTTTGTAGAGTAGTGATTTGAAAAGTCTCGGTTAATTTTTTGTTTTTGTTTGTTTTACGCGTGAATACAATAAATGCAAAATTCTTCTTGAGATGGCATCTTCAGAAGAAGCGAGAACGATCATGTGAGTGGTCGCGCCGGCCGAAGAGAGAAACGCGGTGAAGTCGCGACGAATCTGGAATCCACTGTGGAGAATCCCCTCTCCCGCTGCGCCGCCGCCCGCCTCTGTTGTATTGCCTTCGCCCCAGCCACTGACCCCGGTCCCACATCGCCTTCGCACTTTTCATACGATCCTCCCTCCTATAATAGCCGTCTCCGTCACAACCGCTCATTTCCTCGCAGCCAATTTCCATTTTCGACATCGCTTTCTTTTCTTTCGTGATTTTCTTGCACGGAATTACAACCATCAGACCTATCTTTTTAAAATCGTCTCTTTTGGTCGATTTTGCTGAATTTGAAACTGTCATCTCAGCTGTCGCCTCCACAATCATATTATCTTACACGATAAAGTGTACTATCCATGCGAGTAATCCTTCTCACATTCGCATGGCCTTTAACAATCAATTATACTAGCCACATTTACCATCATCCTGATATCATTCTGCTACAATTATCTTGCTTCCTCCAGTACCGTTAACATTTCAAATCAGCTGGGTCGAACTACTTCCATTTGCCGGTGAGCGATTATTGAACATGATTTTTCATCCACCTTCGATTAAGTAATTTCTTACTTGATAAACATGACTCTACTTCAGAAACTACATAATCCGTAATTTTCTAAACTTCAAATTTTAATCATTCGTTCTGATGTCTCAGGTTGCCGTTCTCGCTTCTCCAATCTTTTCAAACAAATTAGTCATCATCTTGCAGCGAAATGTCATCAAAACTAACTTGTCAGAAACGTTTCCTTTGACCACCGTTTCCGTCTTCACACTCTTCCCTCTATCCCATACGGTAGATTATCGCTATTACCATCACTCTCATCATCTCTTCCGTTAAATTCCCCACTACAGCTGAGGGCATTCACGAACACACCTCACTGGCGTTGTGCTGACTCATCTGGAAATCGAGTAATCGTGCATATTGGCTGCCATACACTCGGGTCTTTGTACAAGAGTATGTAGTGGTTCAGCTAAAACTTTTACGTCCCGTAGCTTTCTTAAAGTTTACCATCCTTCAAGAAGAGAAGAAAACACAAAATAAGAAATAAGAAAAAGAACAACATGTCCATTGAACAAAGGTGGAGCTTCACCGGTATCACGATGTGACGTAATAACTAAGAGATTGTAACTCACGAACGGTGAATACGGAAAGGCAATATACTCCAAGAGCAATGCAGCAAGAAAATTGGTCTCCAGGAAGCATTTTAATTCTTTATTTTTTTGCCGCATCCAAAAATACGGTGCCTTTGGGGGAAAAGGGTCGCTGAGGCTACGTCACTGAGAACATGGTTCATCTGTCCGCGCAGTCCACTTTGCCTGCGTCGGCAAAGCGGCGCTCCCTGATTGTCCCGAGAGTCGTGCATGAACCACCAGAGATTTCAGCGCTCGCGGCGGGTCATAAGCGTGACTTATCGAGTCGTCCGCTCTAGTGCTTCGGTGGATCATCGGTGAAACATGACTGCGTCCAAATGAAGAATGTTGGAGCATACAAGCGCTGCAGCCCTTGGACATAGCTGAAAGTCTATCTCCGCAGAGATCTTCATGAAAGGTTACGGTAGACAGATGAACAGACAAAAGTATGCGACGGCTTGAAGCACGCTGCACAAAACAAATGTAGTATAGGAACATGGGTGGACGTTCACATAAAACAATTTTACCTGGAAAGTGTTGAAAATTCTTCACTTCGACTCTGTGAGTATACAATGGCCAACTCACTTGATAACATTCCGGGAAGAAATGTAGTGACAAAAAATTAATTCCTAGAAAGTGACACAAATGCAATAATAATCATACTGCTTATGCGGGGAAGAGGTACTTTTCAATGTTCAAGAAGTGTAATTAGGTCTCTAGATTGCTGGAAAAAGTTGAAAGAGGCAGAGGCGAAAGTGGTGATGAAAATGATAGCGACGATCAGTCTAATGACCTGTGTTGTGTGAACAAGAAAAATACTAATGAATCCTAAAACGTAAATTGCATTTTAATATTCACTAACGCCTGAGGGGAAAATACTTAATTTTCTTTTTGACTAAGCAATTAGTATCCTCACGAAACTATTTAACATAGAAAATGTCGATGCTCAATATAAACATTACCGTAATAAAAATTACGTCGATGTCTTTCTCAAACGTCTCATTACCGTTCATCATCAAAATGAATTCATTTATGCTGTGATTTTGCTTCTGTTTTGTCTACTAGTAATTGTTTCATTCCATTTCAAGTTATCCAAATATGAGTCTGGATCAATGGTCAAAATGGAAACAGTCCCGTGGAAAATAAAATATTATCTGTTTATCATAAAATTCATTTGAAAATTGATGCAGCCATTGGAACTAGTGAAATAAAATATAAAATAGAATGATGAATAAAATATGATAAACCTAGCTTTAAAAAAATGTTATTAATAGAGAGACGTAGTTTTTCGAATGCAAATAAAATGAAATGCTTTTAACGCATTTTGCTATTTGAACTTTGAAAGAAGTAAATAGATGTAGGTTTATGTTAATTTTGTGTTGCTGAAATTTCAGAACTTTTATCGAAATTGTTGTCTAAAATGTTTATTAGTAGTTAAAGTAGAAACATGCACAGTCCAGTAGCCCCGGGCTCCCCCAGGGTCTTCGCGTTCTCTCAGGCGCCGCTCAGCCTGCGTGTCCTCCGGGCGAATCCGCTCGGGGCGACGCGGCGAGCGGAGTCGGCGACGGTGGCAATGGCAGTGACGAAGGCAATGGCGATGGCAATGATGTGGTTGTGGCAGTAGCGGTGGCGGAAGCGGAAGCGGTGGCGGAGACAGTGTGAGTGTGCGTGTGAGTGAGTGTGAGTGTGCGTGTGAGTGTGTGTGAGTGTGAGTGTGAGTGTGAGTTTGAGTGTGAGTGTGAGTTTGAGTGTGAGTTTGAGTGTGAGTTTGAGTGTCTGTGGCAGTGACAGTGGCAGTGGTGTTGTCGGGAGCGGTGACGATGATGGGAGTTGTGGCAGTATCTGTATCAATGACTGTGACGGTGGCGGTGAATGCGATAGCGATGGCGGTGGCCCTGACGGAGGCGGTGGCGGTGACGGTGACGGTGGCGGTGGTGTTGCGATGGCGGTGACACGGGGGTGGTAACGGTGGCGTTGATGAGGCGGTGACGGGGGAGCAGGGGTGATGTACGGTTGGCAATGGCGGTGACCGGGGGATTGTCACTGCGACGGTGATGGGCGGGGGAGGGGTGGTGACGGACGCGGGGGCGGGGGTGGAAGCGGGGCGGTGGCATGGGCGGGCGATGTGCCGCACTCGTAGGGGGGGGATTTCCCCGTGGGCGCCACTGGCGTGGGCGTGGGCGTGGGCGTGGGGCGGCGACGCGCTGGGCGCCCCCGCGCGCCGACACGGCGGCGTCGCGCGCCCCCGCGCATCCATCACTGGCGGCGAGCGTGCGCGCTGCCCCGGCGCCGCAGGGCGAGCACGCGGTCAGCAGGTCAGCCGCTCCGCAGCCGGCGATCCAGGTGCGCTCTTCACTGACTTGGCCTGCGTTACAATTAATTCCTCACACGTGCAGGGCACCTTCGCTGTAAATAGCGATAACACAACCAATTTGTTGTTCTTCTCCTTTTTGTTGTCTCAGGTTTCCTTTTCTTTGCTGACGAGATTGTGAATCGTTCCTTTCATTATTTCATTTCTCTTTCTCGTCCTTTTTTGCCTTTGAATCTCTCATGCAAATAGTGGCACAAGTTTAAAATTGATGATTTAAATTGTGATCATGTAATTCGCAGGCCTGATAATATATGTACACATATTTCATAAGATACGAGACATCTTTACAGGGTCAGCTGCTAAGTAGTGCGTTCACATACTGATTGACATAAGAACTGAAGGTGAGCTGTTGGATTCATATTGGATTTTCTCGGTACTACTAAATAAACTACACTACACTATACTACAACTTAAAACGTACCACGCTTTGGAATGCAGTTAGCAATGTTTTGCGTTTTTCGATTTATATGACTTTTCCATCTACCTTTTATAGGATACATTAAAGATTTGTATCACATTAAATAACTAAATATATGGAAATAAATCGAATGTGTTTTCTACTGAAACGACGTGAAAATAATTTCTAAGACAACGAAACGCCAGCATTTTTTTGAAAGCAACCTTTGCAAAATAAAATAGATTGTATCCTGAGCAAAAGCCACTGACAACCGGCTTCTAATATGCACAGGTAACCTTGAGACTACATAGATTGCATCCTCGATACTTACAGACCACCGGCAACGATCTTATTGTGTTTCTCTTGGCTGATTTCATCTCACATTCTTCGTAACTACTCTTCTTTTTTTTTCCTGCTTACCTTTGTCCTACTTTCACGCATACAGTTATTATTGTACCTTTGTCGCTTATTCATTGATTGCTTTTTTTTCGACCGTCATCACAGCCTTATTTTCCCCTCCGCTTCTCGTGAAGCGGTAATAACCTACATTCGTGTCATTTGCCTTCATGCACTTCTTCTCGCATTCTAAGACATCCTTCTCTCTGCTGTGTTGTGATCGATTTCTTATAATACACTGGTTCACGTGCTCATTTCCTAACGTCCTTCTGCGGACCACCCTCGAAGACCGCTGTGCATTTATTTCTTACCAGCATTTTTTACTCGCGTTCTCCGTTATCCTCCCCGTCCGCTTCCATCCCTCATCATTCACCGCCTGCACCATCTCTCCTCATTTCCCTCCGCCGCGCCGTGCCGCCTGCGTCTCGCCTGTAATTGCCCACGTCGCGCCTCCGTTGGCCGCGGAGGGCCGCTCGACCTTCTGTACCCCCTCCTCCTCCTCGACCTGCGAGCTTCGGAGGCGCGAGGTAATTAAAATGTTCCCTGGCAGCTGTGCGATGGGGTTGTTGACCGAAGGAGAAATAATCGAGATGAATTTGCGTTGCGTCCGCGACGAGTGTAATTACGCGTACGTCGTACGAGCGCCTGTCTCGCCAGCAAACAAATAGCCCTTTCGTTAAATACGACCATTTGCATCGCTCGGACTACGCGGCCGCTACCGAAGTGTATTATAAAGTGTAATTCCTCATAAGCGAGAACTAGAACGTAATGGAAGTAATAAGTGCCTTTATTAACAATTCATTCTGGATTCGTCGTCAGCACGACATATCAGTGTAAAACGTCACCTCTTTTCACGCGCCTCATTCGCAACTTTGCCTTTTCATACACAAAATTCGTAGTTGTACTCTGGGTTTTCATCTGGCAATAACCGACAAAGCATGCAGTGCATAATACGCTTATTCTATTTATGCATCTTCCTTGCATGTTTGAGTTTAATCGCAATGAGAAATGACTTCCACCTGCACATTTCCTAGACAAATTTAGAACTCAATTACCCTGACTCTCTCCCCGTCGTGTGTCCCAGTCGCTCTGAAACGTGCACTGCAGTCTTACACAGGTCATAACAAATGATTTTATCGCATTTTCCTCACGCTCAATGCAGAAGTAGAAATCCGAATAAAATTATGCAAATGAGATGCAAAAGAAGTTTGGTGAATAACTTGCACTTACTCTTTATTTACATAGGTCACTTTTCTAATATGGAAAGATTCGTACATCTATAATAACGGGCTTTGTTCGTCGGTTAATATTTCTAATGCAGAATAAATTATCTACAGGGTGCATTTTCATTTAGTTTCAATGTTCATACGTGTTGCATGATGAATGAAATTTAACCTTAAAATGCGTTCACCTAGCCTCGTTACGTTTCAAACCGGATAAAGATGTCATCTGTGATATAAAGGAATTAAACAAACGTTAATAAATGAAAAAAAACAGACATTAATATTTAATACATATTTCTTGTGATTGAATAAGACAATTTTAAATATTTATATCACAAGATAACTATGTCTTAAGGGAAATCCCGAAATATTTTTTCTCCCCCCCCCCTATTTCCAATAGATATGAGGGTACAAAAACAGAACCCTTATGATGAATATACTTTATACACACTGGAAGGCATGTTTATCTACTCTTCAATTGCTAGGAAAAGAAGTATCCATGCATATTGAGAGGCAACACTTACAAACAACACCAACTATTAATAATTTCTGTCGCAGGACTACTCTCCTACGTCAAAGGGGCACCCAATTTCGTCGCGTAGATTAATCGATGTAGGAAACCAGTCGCAGCATATGCACGCAGGACAGCGCGGCAGCGTCTTCAGAGTCTCGCATGCAACGCGTCCCTTTGCGGGCGTGTCGCACATCCCTAGCAGGTGCCGCGCCGAGCCGCCGCGCCGCCACCGCGCCGCCTCGCGTGGATGGCGCCGCCGTTGTGGCGGCGGTAGTGGGCGTTCCCGTAACGAGCGTAAATTATATCACGTCCGCCAAGATGGAGGTGGCGATGTCATTTGCGTCTCTTCAGTAAATTTGGCCTTGGTGC
This sequence comes from Gryllus bimaculatus, assembly GCA_017312745.1. Lineage (NCBI taxonomy): Eukaryota > Metazoa > Arthropoda > Insecta > Orthoptera > Gryllidae > Gryllus > Gryllus bimaculatus. Next base: position 2,000,899 of record BOPP01000112.1, on the reverse strand, counting down.
TGGGTAGATGTGACATCCGTCTTGATTGTTATTTATTATGAGTTCTTGCTCTCGTGCTTTCGTTCACATAATGAATGGTGTATGATGATGACACTCATCATTTTTGGCAAGAATTACTCTTTTTTAGACTATTTATTACCGAGTATTTGTTTTATTTTTAATGGTTTCTCTCTTCTGTGCGCACCCCCCTGTTTCGTGTTAGGTGGAAATTTGGATGAAATATTGACTTGAAATTACCATCTTTTGAACGTCCAGTAAGAAGTTGAAAAACTAATAGACATTTATCTTGCAGCGATGATATTTATTCTTTCATCTGAATATTTATCCTGTCGCCTCAATGTTAACATTTTTAGAAATTATTTTCGCCCATGCTTACGATAAGAATATTCAACATGTCTGATAATCGTTTATTCCTTCTGTTATGTTTCAAGACTAAGTTTGTTTCATAATTCATGATATCGAGTTTTTATGCATCTTGAGATAAAAGACAGTAACCTATTTCCGTAACCATTTTAATGTGATTTGTTTCATCACAATTTTGATGTGAATTGCGATATGAAATTAATTCCACGAGAAATGGGAGAAACAGGAGACGTCTGAGGAAAGTTACTATGAATATGTTTTAGCTAACAGCAATTTTACTGAGATAACAGACACGTGAACCCATAGGTGGGTAGCACGCAAGAGCATTATAATGAAATGTGTTCGATACATTCATGATTTGCAACGCAGGAATTGTAGCTAAACATTCCTGGATTATAAAATATGTTTCGTATGCAAATTTAGAGTGAAATTTGGATAAATACCGGGCGTTTCTGGTATTTCGAAATAATTATTATCGGGCAATGGAGTTTCGGCATTGTTGCAGCAATGGGAGGATCATGTTCCTCTGTCAAAGGGTTTGGCCATATATTCATAGACAATGGAATTTCACGAATCATTAGCTTTCATATTAACACTAATTTGAACTTTTCATAAACGCAAGTTAATCAAACTTAATCGTTTTGTTAATTTTCGTTACCACACGTTTAGCAATCTTGGTGTGCAAATGCCAATTAGATAACATATCAGCTGTTGTTCAATGTATCAAGAAATTGTTTTAAAAAAAACTTAAAATTTGGATCATTACCCCAGAAGCTGATTAAAATATTTAATACAGCCACATTCAGCATTTTAGTAGAGATAATAGATCCATTGGTATATTGGATATATTGATACACATACATATATTACAGACTATAACAAATATATTGTATATATAGTACTGAGCATCTCTATGTTACTCACGTTGTCATGGTCCTCGTGTAATTCTAGAGAAGAAAATATATGAGTGATGGTTGAATTGGAGAGAACTGATGGAGTGGAATACAAGATGGTGCATGAACATATGTTCGCCTCATGTCTCTCTTACCCACCCTCCCCAAGCGTGGGAATTAAACCAGGCATGGGGGAAACCATTGGCTAGCAGGCAAAGTCGAGCAGACGGCCCAAAAATGTCAAATACATCAATATTATGAACGCGTTCACAGCACGGCCGTTCGGAGTTGGGTTTCAGTACGAAGCTATTTGCACTTTCCAGACAAAGAGCGGAATGTTTGCTCGAGTGCAACCATTTCTCCTCACAGCACGAAAGCCCACTGCAGCGGCGGCGCGAGAGGCTGCTCCCGCGCCGGGAGGTCGAGGTCTCTCCCCCGACTGACGCCGCTGCGGGTCAAGGCCGGCGCGCGCCGGTGGGCGGGGCCGCCGCAGGAGCGGCACCGTCCCCGTCCCCGCCCCCGCCCTCGCTGGCTCGCGACATCGCCCGCTCTGCAAGGAGGGATTGGCGGAGCAGAGAGGGCTTGAACAATCGAAAGTCTCCGTCGTTGAACTGTGCTGCTTCTTTGATGCAGATGAGCGTGGTGATCAATGAACACGTGACAATATGAACCGCCTGTAGGTTTCACCACCCCAACCACTAAAGAAACTTTTTTTTTCATGACATGATCGTACTTTTGTTATAGATAACTGAATGTACTGTAATTTAATATAAATTAGTTCATGATTTTTATTTTTTATTTTTTACTGATACTTTATTACCTTCGATACCGCAGATCGATAACTATTGCCTAACTTACATGGATCGAGGGGATCGTAGTTACAAAGGAAGTATGAAAACATGATGCTGCATGTTCTCTTATGAAGGGAATTATGAAAGGGAATTATGGGAGAGTAAATAGGAAAATACAAACCAAATCAAGTTAACATCTAGTTAATTAGTAAATGTGATCGTTAAAATAGGTAAAAAAATGAAATCTTGTTTGTATCTCGGGCATTGACTGGTTATAATGATCTCGGGCGACAAAAAACCCTCGGGTCAAAGGCCGTCGGGCTTTTTGTTGCTCCGCTCTATCATTATATAGCTTACAACGCCCGTGGTGCAACAACTATTAATCAATGCATACTAGATCTGCTAATTTCACATTTCATTACTGGCCTTACTTTTATATCATTAGTAGTTAAATGATTAGCGTAATTCCAATTAAAAAGACCTCAAAATCCAGCAAGCAAATTAACAACCAAACAAACCAAGCAATTTAGTTTTTATTTTAGAAAATATTGTAAACGTATTTGTTTTAGAAAGAAATACATCAATTATTTGTAGCCTCAAAATCATAATTCCATTGAAAAGACAAGAGTTTTGTAAAAAAGTCGTCTTCTGTGTCCTTAAGGAGGAGTTGGTTTATTATAGAAGCAGTGGAGGAATGTTTTAAAAACACAATACATTGCTAACGAAAGAATACCACAATAAAGAAGTGTTCAACTTAGTGACATTCTGTGTCCCAATCACCAATACAGATCGAGGAAAGAGCCTTGGTAAACGATCTGGAGCCGGATGCTTTCTTTTCAATACCTTTCCGCAGAAAAAGGCTCGCCAAAAGCGCTTCAGAACGTAACCATAGAATAGAGCATTTCTTTACGTGCTGCATCGCCACTCCACAAATGCCACCGCGCTTCGCCCGAGTCGTGCGCAGAACGGCTAATGAAAGCGGGAGCGGCGGCAACCCACGACCTCGAGCGCAGTCGATAGCCATAAGTAGTCCTTAACGAGACGAAGAAATGATCTCCCTGTCTCGCGCCAGATGACAAAACCACCTCTTGGGGGTCGAAATTAATGATTCCGAGCGGCGACGATGTACATAAACGCGTTTTGATAACGCCCGCAAAAACGCCGTGTCTGCCTCGCCGCGTAACAAGCCTCTTCCCGCTGTTCGCCCCCAAAAAGAACAAGCGCGCGCAGTCAGCCAGCCAGCCAGCCAGCATCGGGAGGCTGCTCATAAAACAAGACATCACAACGTATGGGCGTCCGCGCGCTTCTTGCAACTGTGTGCAGATGAAGACGGCCGAGATTTATGCCGCGCGCGGCGACGCCTGAACGCCGCCGTCCGTCTTCCAGCTCTTACGTGCGCCCGCGCGCCCGTACACGCTTATTACATTTTCATTCCCGCAGCGAACACACTGTATCTCGAGGCCGCATCGCACCGGGCGCCATACCTCCCACCCCCCCCACCGCTGCCACGGCTGTCGGCGCTAGAGTTGAGGCAGTCGCTGTCGTTGTTGTTGTCTTCGGGACTGATATCGTCTTCATCAACGCCGTTGTTTCACTTACCACTGTAGCCTCAGCTTACTTTCGTTTTCGATGTCGTCGTAATCGTCTTCGTCGTCATTGGTTTCTAGATACATCATCTTGACGATATTTTTCTTGGTCGACGTCGTGCAATTCGTCGCTATCGTCTGTTATCACCGTGGTTATCTATAGTCTACTTTCGCCTTCGTTTCCGATGTCGCCTATCATAACCGTCTTCGTTGTCATTGGCTTCTGGTTTGGTCACCAAATCTGTATTCTTGGATTTGATTGGTGATTATTTAAGGTTTTAACAGAGAAGTTATTAAAAAGCTATGGATAACTGATTTCATATTGGTATATTGGTATGGTGTGATGGTTTAATTTACCTCCTACATAAAGAGCATAGCGCCAAGTCCGCTCAATTCCTGTGCGACATCTACAAATATTGCTAGTACGCAGTAATTTTCTTCTGAAGAGCTGGGTAAAGGTGTTCCGAGATTGTAAGTAATTCGCGCTCTGCTGATATTTTATTCGTGAATCTTCAAAAACTGTTTTTGTCATGAGGCGGTAGAAATTCTTGTTTTTAAAACTATTTTTTCAAAGGTTTTTGAGAAATAAGCTTATTGCATGATAATAGTATTTTTGTTTGGTTGTGAAAGAGGGATAATGATAAAATGTTTACAAGAGTGGGAAAGTAACCGGTTCTGACACTTGAATTGCAAATGTTCGTTAGTGATGTGGTCATCGTCGTATCTCAGCTAAATATGTCATAGACTTGCAAGACCATGTAGTCTCTCGTGTCTTTTAAGATAACATGGCAAGGAATTTTCAATTTTCCTTTGAATTAAATCGACATACTGGTATACTCTGTGTTACATAATTGTAACAACTAAGCTCAGCTCTATCTAATACGTGATCTACTGATTTGTAATAGTATTAGAACTAATTCTCGTAACAGTGAACTACATCCGGCAATTCCCCACATTTCCACCTCTGCTATGCAAAAAACGTCATTTTCTTTCCGAGTAATACTCTCGATGTGTAAAACAGCATTCTATACAAAACACTCCAGCTTTCTACACCACGATTTCTTCAAATATTCTCTCCTCGGGCAACCAACTTTGAAACACAAGAGACTAATAATATCTCCAAACATCCTGAATAAAACGCAACCTTATGAATGCGTCACTGGCTCATTTGCACCCCCCCAAAAAAAAAGAAGCACGTTGTAGGAAAACCCACATCGGCCTCTCGAGCCGCGAACGTTGAGCGAAATTTATTCCACGTGGTCGCCTCGCGGCTGGTCGTAATCTCGCGAACGCACGACACGGGAGCAGGCTGGTTTCCACTATTGCGTGGTTATTTACGTAAGACGCGGAGGCGGCGGCGGCGGCGGAGGCGAAGGCGGAGGCGTTTTGGCGGTAGCGACGTTGCAGGCGCATGAAAAATTTAGCGGCCGCCGCGCAACTCGCCAGCGACCCGCCGCGCGAGAAGCGCGCAATTTTTCTTCCTCCGGTCCGCGACGGATTTCGTCGTGAACAATGAATGAGCTTCCTACAGATGTAATCCCGCCGACGAGAGGCGGCAACCGTCCAGACTCGTCTCGTCTCGTCTCGTCTTGTCTCGTCTTGTCTCGCTTCGTCTCCGTTCGCACCATGCCGCCAGTCTAGTTGTCCGCAGGCGGCGAAGAACGAGTGACGAAGGAGAGGCGGCGGCTGCCGAGAGGTAATACCCGCCACAAGACGATTGGTTGTTTTCAGGCGATGGCCATGGTTATGTCAACGTACAATTTGTAGTTACAACGGACATGACTATATTATGGCTTTAGTTGTCGAAATAATATTGATGTTTGCAATCAAACCATCAGCATTTCTGCTGATTCCCCTGTCCTTAATTCAATCTCAGACACTGATTCAATCGCTTCTAGGTACTGGTGGTCAAATTTTATGCCAAATTTGTTGTTAATAGTTTGAAATATAAAATAACTTTTCCAAAAATACGAATTGGCCTTTTTACTTAACGACCATTGTTTCTCATATATCAATTATTTGGAGTTTAACAAAATAAAATAATATATTTTAGATAAATCTGTACTAATAACGCGTTTCATCCCTTAACAGAATCTCATTAGAATATCAAAGAATATCCACACTACTATAGCTAATTAAGCTCTACCTAATCCTGATAAGAAGGGTATAATGCAGATAAGTGAGTTTCTAGTAGTAGATGACGCTGAGGATGCTGTTGCGGGGAGGGGTGCGTGGTTACAGGTGACGGTGTCGGTGTCGGTGTCGGTGTCGGTGCCGGTGCCGGTGCCGGTGCCGGGGACGGGGACGGCGACGGTGTCGGTGTCGGTGTCGGCGATGGTGACGGCGCCGGCGACGGTGACTGTGTCGGCGACGCTGACGGTCAAGAGGCGCAACGGAGGCGAAGATCGTGGCCGCAGTGGCCGAGGAAAGCGCGGCGGTAACGCTCGACCAGGCCGTGAAGCTGTCACGGCCACTCGGATTGCGCCGTACGTTTGCCCTGGGACGGATTTATAGGTGACCCCCCTTCGGAGACGGCGAGTGAAGAACGAGGACGCCAGGCACGAGGTTCTTGTGCCGGTTTCGCGTACATTCCATATCCGTTACGGGATCTAGTTAGAATTTAGTGTTGGCGGAGCCTCCGAAACACAGACGTATGTGAGAGCGGCGTCGCTGCCTAGGTGGGCGCGGTCCCGTTTTGCTTAAATAAAACGTGGCGGCGTTCATATTTATTTCATTCGCCGTTTTTATGATTGCCAGCGTCGCCGCTTTATGCAGGAGCTTCCGTTACCGCTTTTATACGTTTATGGAGTGTTCCGGTGCCGATCCGCGGTGCGAAACGAAAAATGAAATTTCGCTGTTTATGCGATGGAAGCTTATCCTGCAACTCATGCCAAAACTGAAAACATAACATTGTAAGCTAGTACTTTTTACACAATAAGCGTTAAAAATTATATCTTCGTAGTTTCATCCGTGTCCATAGATTTATGTACTATTATAAAATCATTGCCAAGTGTCAGCTGGGAGTGCCAAGTTCAATGTAATAAAATTGTCATGAAATTTAATTTCAGATTATTTTTTTTGTTCTTATTGTGACGGAAAAGTGCTTCAGTAATTACACTTTGATTTCATCAGAGATTCTTAAGTGTTATTTGAACCTTTCAGAAACTGTAGATTCCATCCGTTGGAATAATATTCAGTGACAATCATTAATGAAATGATGGGTTAGGAAATTATAATATATAATTAATTATAATTTGTATATAAAAAATTATAATTCGTTAATAGTCCCAAAATATGATAGTCCCCAACTGATAGTATGTTTTTATTACTTTTTAAAATATTTTTAATTAATTCCAGAAATTCCAGGTTGTGATGTTTAATACGGTTTATTGTTTTAACTGAATTTAACCTAAACGTCAAGAATAGTAGTTTACTATTTCAGAGTAAATACTTCTGCACTAAATCAAATTATCGGTCCTCGTAACGTAATGCACTCCCAACGAACTGCTATTCTCTAGGAATATCTCTGTCACCTTGCTTCTTCTTTAAATCTCGGAACGCAACGTAGGCTACCAAATACTCGGCTCTCGTTTTGTTGGTAATCCGATTCCAGCGCGAGCAGAACATAAGTGAAGTCTTCTTAGTAGAAAGTGAACACAGGGCGCATTTCAGCGGCTGCGTGTTCCCAAAACAGGCTAAAACCCGTCTTTGTACGTTGTGAAAGAAAGCGAATTAAAAAATAAATTAAGGCGCAAAAGAGTGCGATTCCTTCAAGAGCTCCCTGGCCTCGTTTCCTCTCGGAAGCTTCCTTTGAACGCACTGTCGGCCCGTGGGCTCATCCTCCATTCCCACCCTCGGCTGTTTTTTTACATTTGCGTTACTCGGAGAGCTTCAACCCAAAATATCACAGGTTCGAAAATGTGCATACTCAGTATACTTTTTATAGATTTCAATATAGATTAAAGTTGTAATAATTATGACAATCGCATGCTCGTCTTAAGTAGGTTAAAGATATACATATTGTATGAGCGCAGTCATCTTTGCATTTATGATGACAAAAAAAACATTTGATGAAATGTGTATATTCCACGAGGAGATATTTTTTTAAAGAGAAAACTTTACAAGTAGCACCTGCTTAATTTCCTTTCAATTTACTATTAGAGAAATTAGATTCTCACTATCAAACAATCTGTTTTGCTCAATTATCTGCAGCAAGTCTCCTACTTCTTTTACAGCTATTATTTTATCTACATATTGTGCACGAACAAGACCCCAAGTTTTATGAACATTCCTCCATCGAAAACGTCCCTGGTTTTTGTCCTACTTTGTGATCAATCCATATTGTGAGTTTCAAAATCAACTGTCAACTCCATTCTCATTCCATTCATTATCATCATCTCAACAGGTCTCTTTTCATTACAGTTCACACGAGATACCTGTACTCTCAACGACCATTAAAACGCGAGCGCCGGACTGTATAGCTGAGGTTTCTAAGGCTGATATACGTGCCTGCTTCGACTCAAAGCGTTGCGGGTTCGAATTATGTTCGGATATCGATATTTGCGGGTGTTCGTGTTGCCCCTTCCTATTCTTTCCCTTACAGTTAAAGCAATCTCAGTGGTCGCTATATTACCAAGTTGTTTAAACGAGACCTTAAAAAAAGCAAGCATTAGCTTGCACTACAACCGTCTTCGACTGCGCAGATACGAAATTGAACACATCTTCGACATCGACCCACAATTGAATTGAATTGAAGCCTTATTTTACGTGGCGAGATTCAGGCCATGAGGCCTGCTCTTCCGTCTGACCACGCAAATTTTGCTAGGTTTCTTTCACCAACTAGCAGAGTAAGGAGGTATTTCTCGTGCGAGAAACAGGCGATTTCAACTTAGCTCAGAGGCGTCGTTTAGGCTTGAGAATCTTTTACATGCAAGTAAATCTACAACCATGGGACAGCCGGCTTTACTTCCCTTACGAAGAAAGGCATACGAAGGATTTTTTTGCCCTTAAAAATCCACGTCTTCGATCGGGTTTGAACCCGCTAACTTGGGTACGCTAACCGTTACACCATCGCCGCGCGCACAATCTCATTTACAAAGATGCCCCCAGTACCGTGCATTGAGCATCGACATCATTAGATCTACAATCGCAATATCTTTCCTTCAGCATCCAACGGCATTCTCGCATTCACCGTCCCTCCGCGGGGCCGTCGCGGCGTGAGATAATTACAGCCAGTTTGTATTCTTCGGCCGAGTGCGGCCCGCGGGACAGGAAGCGTCGGCGGGCAGCGTACGCGAGGATGCATCACGGCCCGTGCGGCGGCGTCCCGCAGGGTCGCCTTCGGCGCCGCCATCCGCAATTCATTAGCCAGATAAAAGGTCCCCAGCGCCTCCTAGCGCGATCCACTTGTCAACCTCCAACCTCCACCCCACCCCCCCGCGCCCACGCACGGCCGCGCTCCCACAGCAGCGCGTGGCCAGTCGTGGAACTGGCGATGGAGATTCTCGCCTCAAAACACCCACCACACTTGATCGCAAACCTTTCTCTTCTTCTTTTAGGTGTACTCGGTTTGACTGAGGTATACTGGTACTTTAACTTTTCAAGTTTTTTTTTTTTCATCACATGTTACTCTTCCACAAACACTTTTTCTGTGTCGTTTCATGAAGATACTACTCTGAAGCAAAATATTCAACATGACTTATATCTAAGGTCTTATACCTAAGTGCCCGATATTTGATTAGATGCCACGGCAGATTTCTAAGCATGTGTGCATCGCTGACCCCTCTTTGATCTCTTTTGGAGAACAAGTATGATTAAAGCAAACGAAATTCAGTTTTTTAACAAGTCATTGCTATTACTAGAACAAATAAGCAATTCCAACCCTTTAGAACGTTTCTCAATGAGCATCAACCGCAAGCACTAAATATCTCCACCCCCCGTCGCCCCAAGCGTTCTAACGAATAGCTTGGGTCCCGTCGATTCGAAGTTATAGAACACGTATACAAAATTCTGATATTATTCAATAATTTGTGAATGTTTTAGTAAATTACTCTGACAACTAAATGTCAATTCTGAACAACGGTAACTATTTCTGGAACGAAACACTGCTAAAATATTAAAACTGAAGTCAAATTGTTTTAAATTCTCTCAAATAAAAAAAATATCTGAAATAAATTCATAAGACCTAAAAGTTTTAAAAATGTCTATCACATGCATTAATGATTTTCTCCATAAAAGTACACATATTATAAAACATTATAGCCAATTAACAAACAGCAAGAAGTAGAGTGGTATTTTTGTTTCGTTGAATATGAAGATTCTCATCCCACGAATTCAATTCATTTTCCGGGTGTACTGCCCGCATTTTCAGCACAAGCGACCCGCAAAGACAGTCGCAATGCGGCCGAAAAGTCTTTTTAAGAATTCCAATACGCACACACGAACATTTACACGGCATATTTACGACATTCCGTTGCCACCCCTTCCTAACATACGCAGGCGGGCCCTTCCATCGATAACTCCGCAATGGGACCGTGGGTATTAATCAGGCGGGCCTCGTCGGCGCGGAGGGGCCGGTACTCACGCGCCGCGCCGGCAGCTAATGACAAGTTTGAGTTATAGGCTTGTTTTCTTGCCTTTACAACGCGCCGCGCCAGCCCGGCCGCTGCTCAACGTCTTCGCGGCTTTTATTTGCCGACCTTTCGTTTGGCGGCAACCGCGCGTAGTGAAGAGACGGCTGTGGGGTGGCAGCTCGCGAGTACAGGCGCTCAGTGCCGAGCGTTGCCCGCGACGTGCGAGACATCTTCGGGTAGTGTGTCGGCGCGATTCTACGAGTGGTTCATTTCTTCTTGGAATGGAACGCTGTTTTCTTTTTTCTCTCCCCCCTTCCTCAACCACTCTCCGACATCACTCTCCTCTTCACTCCCTCACCGTTCCTTCTCCCTCCCTCACCACTCCCTCTCCCCCCACTCCTCCTTACCCCTCACCACCCTCTCTCTACCCCTCACCACCCTCCCTCTTCCCCTCACCACTCTATCCATCACCACTCTCTCTATCCCTTACTACTCTGTCCCCCTTACTACTCTGAATCTCTCATTCTCTGAACATACATACATACATACACACACACACACACACACATTGAATTTCTTCGTTTTCACAGCCAGGTCCATTAAGAATAAAACAAGATAATTTGTTAATTAAGAATTGCCGATCTTGCTCTATTCTTCCCTCATCTTAAACATTTCATCATTCTTTCAAACTCTTCGCCCATTAATTACACCTTCCTTTTATTTTTACACTTTCACTCACATACCATTCATTTTAACTTTGAACTTTTATTGTTTTCTCTTTGTCTCAGTTTCTTTTTTTTTATTCTTTGAATACTTTTCTCTGTTGTACGTATTACATGAGCGTGTACATCTATGCAAATGTTCATCGACCCCCTTTATGACAAATGAGAAACGAAACGATCAAGCTGAAAATAAAGCTGCAAAATTTTTGTAATCCACAAAAGCTGGTTGTTAATATATTAATAAAAAACACTCAAACTTTAATAAATATTTTCCCATTATAATGAAAAATATATTTCAAAGCTTCTCCACCTCATGTAACAAATTTTCAAATATTGCAACTGAATTAATACGAGAATTCTCCAAACCAAATGCGCAAGTTTCAAAAACCTGAAATCGTCTCGCACACGACGCAAACAATTTACCTTTTATAATACTGACTGTAAAGCAACATTTCACATTATTTTGGAGGCGAGAAAACGCGTGTTGTCTTCCCTTCTCAACGGGAACAGTAGCGCAATACATTTCCTTTTACGAGCAGCGAAGGAAAATATTGATTCGTCGGAGCGCACCATATCGAGTGTACACGGATGCGCCTGTTTTTATAGGACGCTCCACGCTGTATGCATACGAGAGCGCTACATCTGCCCATCAGCACTCCGCGGCGGCCGGCGGCGAGAAGCACGTTCCGGCGCGGGTGGGGCGGGGGAGG
>BOPP01000112.1:1977024-1989135 GCA_017312745.1 Gryllus bimaculatus | reverse complement strand
GAGAGACGGGGTGGTGTCGGCGCAAGTGGACGATGTGAAGCGGGCCAAGAGCGGGAGATTGGGGGAAGGGGAGATGTTCGATAAAGTGGGAAGGAAGTAGGGTGTGGTGAGGCGCGGTAAGAATGTAAGGTAAGGCGCGGTAAGGTAAGAATGACAATGGAGATGGATGGAGACGGTGGTGAGCATAAGTGTCGTTACAGCGGTGTTGGTGATGATGAATTTGATGGCAGCTTGGCAGAGGCAACGGTGACTACAGAAGATGACGAGCGGCGGGAGGTGAACGGCAAGCGATGGGTGGTAGGAAGTGGGCGGTGACACTGAGCTTTCGAGTGATGGTGGAATTTACAGAAACCTAAAAGAAGGTCTGCTTTGGTGCTGCAGGTACTGATATTCCTGTGTATTGAATCGCGTAATTCGCGAAAATATAGATACACATGCGTGATTTTGGTTTATTTAAAATTTCCTGTATCAAAATTGCCTGAGATTTGATTGTCAACCGCATCACACTTAAGAACTAGTGCCTCTAAATATTTTGTGATTTAAGCATTCTCTCTCTACTGACAGTTCATCTCACTACCGTTAATTTCCTTGCAGTTTTAAATAGTTTGTACATTACCCAGACGATCATGGTTTCAGCATAATATTTTGTAAATTTTTCTCGGTTTGCCTTTTTCATCAAGGTCTACGTTCCGCAAATCAAACTACTTTATATCATGTAGCATGAAATAAATCCTGTGTAGCTATGCAGCAGGGTATCGTGTTTCCCGAGACACGCAGCTCACAATCGAGTTTAATGGTCATTGGCCAAACTCTCTTAACCCACTCGCTGACAGTGCACCAAATCAAACAATGCAGTTACCAATACATTAAATCTATTTTATCTTAAATTACTGAAATGTTCAAATTATTTCCGCGAAGACGCTCGTCGGCCGCGTGTAGGCAAGAGAGGTCGCGGCGCGCAGCGGCGCGGGAGCGCCGCGGCGTGGCGCTGCCATCGCATACATAAATCAAGGGGATCCTGGCACGGAATTCACATATTGTGTTCGTGCGGTCCTGAAATTGAGTTCCGTAATAATTCGATGTATTTATTAGGCTATATATAAAACCCCACACAGATGTAATAATACGCATTATTCCAGCTTATGGCACATTCTACGACCGAACCGGGATCGTGTTTCCACCGTGAGGCAGCTCTTTCACATTATTTCACGGACACTGGTCCGCGCTTTTCCCTCCTCGCTGATAAATTAGGCCCAGGTGGAGTCTCCCCCCTCCCTCGCCCGCTCGCCAGTACATAAAAAGCGCGAGACATAACTTTCTTCGATTCTTTTCAACGCTGTAATTTCGTGCTCATTCCCAAGTGCGCGGCCCACAACATCCGTCACGACGTCGACTCTCCGAGGTGGGAATGAAGCGCTTGTCATCACCGTACGTTGACCTGTGGTCCGGCGGTCCAGTGGTCGAGCGGTCGGGAGGGGGGCGACCCTGCCGCCCCCTTACGAGTGTTTTTCTTGTTCCCGGCCGACGAGCGCAGTCTGATCCGTCGGCTAGGCAGGCGGCGCGCGGCGCTCCCTCAGAGAAAACAAATCCTACACCGGGGGCGATCTGCCGGGATATGAAGGATTACACGAGCCGCCCCTTGGCCTCCGGAACCCACCGGCATGTAGCCTGCGCCCGACTGTCCCAGTACAGCGGCTGAGGGCAGACGCGATGTTCATGGCTCCGTCTGGTGAATCGATGCCGGTGATGCGATGCTCAGGGGTATCCTAGATGGAAGCAAAAATATTGTTGCCCTTTCTAACTGTTTCACATCCAGATTTAATTCGAATCTATATTGAACACATCAATTTCTTCTACCTTTATCATTCCTGAAGACAATGCAGGTATAGGAGAATCGTAGAAATCCAAACCAAACATTTCATAACTATCCATAATCATTGACATAAATAACTAGGATTTTTTGCCCTGGGAAAAACTCACAAAAGCATATCTGTTAAAATCAACCCACATTCTCGTAAAATTCATTTTTTTTTCAAATATGTAAAGATAAACGTTCCAAGAAAAAAACTATTATCAAATAACTAATACAAGTGTCCATTATTCGTATACGTTCAGGCATACTGATAAGATAAATCACACCGTTGCTTTCCTTTGTAATAAAAGCAAAGAATTCTGCGAAATAGTACTGGTGCGAGCTTATATTCCGTTCGGGCAACTAGTAACATCGAGGACATACCCCAGTTTCTAAAAGTTTTGTGGTACTCAATAATTACGATCACACATCTTAATGTTCATTACATACGTACACATGAGACGCCAAGGAGGGAATATGCATCTCAGCCAATGGGCAGTGCAAGGAATGCAAGGTGGCTCGAAGCTGGAATCTGGATGTGTTATTCTTTGCGAGCGAGACTTCTTCCTCCGCGGTCAGTCGACGTGCCGGTACGTCTTTAGTATGGGCATGTAGCGTATCTCTCAATATTGATTACCCGCATTCTGGTAAAAATGTTGTTTTCTGTAATGTCACATAGCAACTATGAAAAACTAATTTTAAAAACCAAAGTTCTTAAAACTGAAAATCTGTTGCACAGATGCATGCAACTACTCCTTTTCCACTCCCCATCGAAGACAGGTTCGTTTTCTGACAATAACTTATTTCTATCAAGCGTCTTCATTATTAACTTACAAGCAAGAATCGCCGTAGAGAGAACGGAGTTGCAAATGTCGCTGAGAGGTCGGATGCGAGCGTTGCTATCTCCTCGGCCATTCCACGCTCCGGTGGGGGCGGCGGCGACGGCGGCGGCGCCCGCATGCGCGCGCATCCGCGTGCGCCCCACGTGTCCACCGCTCTCACTCGATCGGTGCGCTCTATGCGGCGCTGTAAATCGCCCCGCAGCGTACACGTTCTCGAAAAAATTCCCGTGTCTCACAGCCATTTGTTGCGAAAGCAAATAAGACTATTCGTTTAATGAAGACGTCTTTCAAAACACGACGTAATTGACGGGGTTGTAGTGCATGGGGGATGTGGCACCTGCAAGAATAAAATCCATATTTGTAATGCGATTGTTCATTCGTACTTTTATAAGGATATGAAAGCACGGAAAGCGTGTTTAAGGAATGATGTATAATTCCGTAGAATTTCAGCGCAACTTAAAATCCTAGAAAAAAATGTGTTCCATGAATTCGTGACCAATGTAATACTGCTTTCTCTCATGCAAACAGAGAATATGCCAATTCATTTTGAAAAGGTAGTGATAAGACTTTTCAAAACCACACGAAGTATTTTGTCTGAATTAATGTTTTACGAACTTTCATATATGATTATGGATGTAATTCTTTAAATGATAGAATGGAACTATACATACGATATATTAAAAATCATACTTGTGATAAACATCAATTAATAATAATCATTATTACCTGCATTACAATCACGCTGTCTTCTCCTATGACTACAGATTAACCAATAAAATAATTGCGGAAATAGAAAAGAAATATTTTAATTTTTTTAAACATAGATATGATCTTTACATTATACCCTTCGAGGAAAATTAATTAGATTTTAAAGATGATATGTGAATAAGTGATTCGATTGGAATTCAGAGAACTATATACATCTTATCTCTCTTATACTTAGTCTGCATTTCTTTAGGGAAATAAACATTTCATTATTTTTTTCTATTATTCCGATTATCGAACTTTGTGATACATTCAGTGTCCCGGGGAACTGAAGAGCAGATCGCTTTTTCTCGGATCTCCGAGGCTTGTTAAGCTCTTTTTTGGGGGTTGTCCACAGCCCACTGTCGGCAGGACTGCTCCGACATCCATCTGGTATTGTTAAGAGGGACCTCCGGAAACGCCCAATCAGAGCACAATCAGTGCAGCCAGCCTCTAGAATTCTCCTCTAGAAAATGGTAGATTGCGAAAAAGCTCTTTATCTGGGCTCTTTGGCTATTCACAAGTACTTGCTATTGAAACAGGTTTGGTATGTCTTTGCACTTTCAATACTGGAAGTAATCTCAAGAGAAAAAAGAAAATTAAATACATGCACTTTATTTGAGAATTGTCTGGTAAATGTATTTGCTAAGCTTTTTATGTCGAAAATAGAAATTGTCAAAATCTGGCGATAATTGCTAAGTTATCTAAAATTGCTCGCTTAATGAAAATCTCGGCAACGACGATGTTAACTTACATTTCAGCGAATCAGTGTTTTTTTGGTAACTTTTCAGGTATTATCTCTTGGCTCCCTTCATTTCGTTAATTAATTTAAATTTTATTTTATAACCTATGTACGTTTCAATTTAAACACTCCTTACATTTTCCTGCAATTCTCTCAATTATAATTTTCTAAATATTTTAGCACTATTTTCATTTTTAAGTATCTTTCTCGTAACTTTCGCAACCGTCTTTGAAACGACCAGTTTATTTTCAACTCAGTAAGTATCTGCTTATTAATTTCCAGCATTCCTAACCTGTCTTTTAGTTTCCAAACTCCAACAGACAGCTGAGAATCGTAACAACTTTACACTGCCTAGGACTACAGTTGCACTTTCCTCGGAACGCATTTTCACGCGACCCGCGCAGCCCCTCCCCCTTCCAACTCAACTGCTTCTCTCGCGCCCTCTCGTGCTTCTTCGGGCTCGGCCGCCGCCCGGCCCGCCCAGCGAGACGCCGCCGCCGCCGCCGCCGCCGCCGCCGCCGCCACGCCAAACGCGGAGATGGATGGGAAACCCGATAGCATCTTTACCCAGGGCGACTTCGAATTATGGCGAAATAATTAAGTCATTACCAGAACAATCCCAAGGGGATTCTCACAATCTTCACGTTTCACGAAGTTAACCTCTCGAAGATAAATCTCGGAAAAGGGAAATTCGGCGTTATATCGACCAGAAAAAAATACTGTTTTTTAGATGCCGCATAATGGATGGGCTCGGAGAAAAACGTGTTGTTATTTACGTAAGGACGGTAATTTGCCCCGAGGAATTCTCGGCGACAAGCGACGTTGTAACCCCCTGCAGACGGACTGGTTTCTCAGTCGGGAGATACAGCCCACGGTATTAAATTACTACGGAATAATTAAGCCGTGAAACGTCCTGCGACAGTTTCTAACAATATCGTCGAGCCAGAGAGCAACGCTGGCGGCAGCGGGCGCGGGTCTCCGAATCACGGAACATACATCACTGGCGGCCGCAAGGAAACTTTATCTCGTCGCGCGAAAAGCACGCGGAAAATTTAAGCGACAATTGTTAATAAATGCGGAGCCGTATCAAGGCACTTTGTCACCGCTGCGGCGCGCTTGCAGCCATAAACGAGTCGCGATTATAACGACAAGATGGCGACACCGCCGGGGCAGCGTCGTTTGGCGCGGCGTCTACAACTTTCCCTTAAACGGCTCGACGAAGTAAATTTGCCTTAAGGTATTTCAAATCAAAAGTTCATGAAAGGAAAGACGTTCAGTGAGGAAAACAAATTAAGGAATAAAAACGTCTTCAAGAATTCTGTCTGCGATTTTAAAGAAACCTTTACTTTTAGGTATGTAACAGATTGCAATGAACCTGTACAAGAGATATCCAAAGAAAAATTTCATAAAGAAACAAATATTGAAGAGAATTTGAATTAAATGTAGGTCTTGTTAATTTTTAGTCTCAACCTCATTTCGCTAATAATCTATGCATTTTATAAAACTGACAGAATACTTTGGTCGATAAATTAAAAAATCATTCTGATTTTATTACCTAATTAATCCGGAATTAGGTTTTAAAGTGTGTGGAGCTCCAATGAAAAAGCACTACATCAAATACTATAGAGACAATTCAGAACCCTCGGCGATACAACGGGAGACATTGCTAGCGACCCTAATGGCCTGACCTGTCTTAACCATTGTGATATCAAGTACGAAGTGTAGAAGTTCTAACGATTTTTACTATACTTACAATTATGTTTACTTACGTTTCGGAGAGTGATTTGAAGCTATTTTATGTGATGATATTTGATTTAGATGCCGACTTTCCAGGTCACGTCACCAGGTTCGCTAGTTAGCAGTTGTCTCCCATTAAAAGTACGAGAAAGGTTCAAAGTATCCCCTATTGTCTACATAGTATTTAACAGCACTGAGGCAAAGTTTTTCAGAATTGGAGAAACCGATATATCATACATCCATTTAACGCATCGAAAGAAGGTGTTGCTGTAATTGTTGGAAAATAGAATGTATTACGCAAAATGAGAATTCGTAGCTTAGTAGCTTGAGCATTCGCCTTTCACAACTAGGATTCGACCCTGACCAATTCATTTGGCATTTGTGGTGGACGAAGCGTCATGGCAGATTCTCTCGACTCGTGTCCCCTGCTTTCTTCACTTCTCCCGAATTCCATAATTTCTCCATCATCATTTACTAGATCATTATCGCTATAATATACTCAGTTATTCTGTACGGTATTGTTGAAAAGAGTACAACGAACAACGGTGTGAATTCAAAGAAATTATAAGTAATTAAATTATAATAAAGGTATATAATTAAAATAAATAAATCTAAAACAGTACCATCATGTAATTTTCTCTGAAGTTTAATAGACTCAATACGTCACAACCGAGTGAAACTTATTTCAATTATTACATTACTTCTCCTGGTATTTAATGATTTAATAGAATGTGTAAATCTATATTAATTATTTTGTATTTTGATACACAAATAAAAGGAATATATGTCGTAAAAGAAAAGTAAACTTCTAGATTTTATTGAAAGACTTCCCGTCACATGGTTATATATTTCACACCAACTCACTACAAGCATCACTTCAATAAAGTAGTCGCAAGCAAGTTGTTGGAAGATAAACAAAGAAAGTAATCGTGCAGAGTAAAGTTTCTCATAAGTAACTACTAAATAAGAGAGGAGACTGCCAGTTAGTCACGCAAGTCATTCGTCTACATCGAGGAACAGTATCAGAGGAAGCACGCACAGAACGAATAACACAGCACATGACACTGGCACGCAAATCACTAGCAAGAACTACTTGCAGAACACTGGAACATTTTCGCTCTTGCTCTACTGGTTGGTCGCAAATACAAACGATGCAAACTATACACAAAATATTCATGCGATCCGAAAACACATAACAAGAGCAAAGAGATTTCCAAACTGCATTCCTACGAAAGGTCGGCGCTGGCCAATGTTCTGTGGAAGGAGAAACAAAACGTGCCTTGACAAAAGCACAGTGCACGCTGGTAATATTGTTCGGCAATAAAATCGCGATTGTACATCTACAGATAGATAACTAGTATTTTCGTTCCCTTCTGTGTCTTCGAGAATATCCAAATCCACTTCGGATCCCTTCTTAACATTGATCCGCATCGTCTCCGATACCGTCAACACCTTTAGCGTCAATACTGTCATCAACCACACTGTCACCGATCTCAACCTCACAGCCGCTCAACATCGCCGTCACAGGTCTCAACCTCACCGTCACCGATCTCAACCTCACCGTCACTGACCTCACAGTCATCGATCTCAACCTCACCGTCACCGATCTCAACCTCATCGTCACGGTCGCAACATTCTCACCCGTTTTAACATCACCGTCGCCGGTCTCAACATCACCAACGCCGACAGTACCTCATAATTAGCTCGATTGTTTCGCATCCCGGAGAACCCACAAATATTGCTATTTTCCCTTTCCCTTTCATTTACACTATTTTCCTCAATTCCCAACACAGCGCCATTTCCCTGCGCACTGACCTTTACACCATCACCATCACCATCACCATCAGCGAGAAGAGAAGCGCCGCCCGTCCCGCCTGCATCGCATGCCTCCGCCGCCCACTCTTCCACCTGCGCGCGCGCCAGTCTTCGCCCGCACCACGACCCGGCCGCACAAGGCGGACGAGCGAGCGGGGGCGGGGTGGGCGGGCGGCCGCTTGCTCCACGCGGGCAACCAACGACCGGCGCGCGGGGAGTGGCAGACCTTTCGCGCAGCCCACGATAAATCAATACAATAACATATTTATATACGACCCTCAACAGTCCATAAGCCCTAATTTGATGCGCCATTTGTGTATCGGATATTTATGACCCCCGGGAAAAATATATGCTTCGAGATATATACGAATGCGAGAGCGTATGGGTCCGTCTGTGTGAGTACGTTTCGGCTCGCTGCTCTGCTGCCCCTCCGCAGATACGGACCGCACCGCGCCGCGGGTATCGACCGCGCGATCTCGCGATATCTCGAACTCGCCAAACAAAACACTAACAGGGCCCGCGATAGCGAGCGACTGGCCGGCCGGAAACGGATTTTTCACTTATGAAACAATCCGAGGGGGAGCATGGAAATCCGCGGCTTTCGTGCGCCCCCTGCATTAATGTAAGCCTAATTTATCGGGTGCCGGCGCGCGGGGGCGAAAGTAGAGAAATTGCGGGTAACTAAATAAAATTCAGCGTAATTAAGCACGGGGGAATGTGAATAAGTTCGGAACGTCCGATGCGATGCTGCGATACGAATGAAAAAACAGCGTGTGCTTCGCGGCAATCAGGCTCTTCCTGAGTCTGGTGAGCATTGGACTTGGAAATGAGGTACTGACGGTCCCAGTGGGAATGGCAGCGTATTCCGTGACGGTGGCAGACTAGAAGTGACGATGGTGATTTACAAGATAATGCGATACATGTGTCAATGCGAATTGTGTCAGAAATGGTAACGGTAGTAAAACATAACAGTAGTAGCGTGAAAATAGCATACGTAGCATAAGTTGTGATCATGAGATTATGGGAAAGAAATAGTAGTGAAGACACGTCTAAAAACCTAACGTTTTAACAGTAAATAAAAAGTGTTTGTATCTAAAACCGAAAGAGTACTAATAGGAACTTATCACGACATTGGATTTACAAAGCAGATTTTCTTCTGTAATGCAGATATGACAAACACGACAGAAATATGAAAGCAGTATAATGACCAATGAAGCCCATTCGATCGGTAGAATTGGCGAAGCAGAAATCGGAGGCGGTGCGTCGAAACGCGGCAGCGCCGATAGAAGCAGCGATTGCCAGGATCGCACTGGACGCGTCCGAACGCAGAGGAGGCAGCGGCGCGTCCGAGATGGCGAGGCCACTGGACGCAAAACGCACGCGGCAGATACGCGCAAGGGGCGGTCGATGGGCGCGGCGTCGCGACTCGGGCAGGAAGCATAAAACTCGCAGTGCGGTAATTACGCGAGATGAATGGTCGACCGAGTCGCGCCACGCGTTTCCTACGCCTCCCCCCCCTACCCCAAGTCCTCCGCAAGGTCCGTGACCACTACGTCGCTGCAGCGGAAATCCGTTCTGGGGGCAGACCCAGAGAAAAGGGTATTTTATAAGATTCAAGATCATCCCTATGACAAAAAAATAGAGGAATTCGTCTATTTGTCCGTCCGTTCGGTCCGTTGTACGGTTTTCGTAATCTACGGCAATTTTCCCCTCAAGAATAAAGAGAAATATATTAGGAAAGAGTACAATTCTCTACGATAGTCTGAAAGCCTTATTTAGATCAAGATATTTGTAATGCTGAAATATTCTCTAAATGTTTGTCTCATAAGGTTTTGTCAAATGTTCGTAAATATTAACGAAAATGTTAATATATAGTCTTCGAACACAGGTGGATACACAACTGGTTACCATGAAAAGATGATTGGAAAAACAATATGATTATTTTGAATATCAAATGAATAAACGAACATGGCGGGGGACATGTAAGAACTGTACAGTGATTACAGTGGTTCAGGTGTAGAATAATGCATGAATAGTAGCGGTACGGTATATTTGTCCTCATAGTTTAATACTTACGTTGAAACGAATTCAAGTGCGTTAGTTGGAATCACTTAAAAGTGTTGCTTCAGAGAGAATATGACTGACGTGACGCTGGCAACACCGCAGGGAACTCTCAGGCATCTAGTGTATCCGGGTGGGCAAGCCTCCAACACTTGAAGTGTGGATTAGCCTCGGACGCAACCATGTGAAGAAATGTAAGTAGTACCCTAGATCGAAAGTGTAGGTTAATACTGCCGGGTTCCGACTCCCTTGAGAGTTGAATGCAGCCTCTGGCGTCTGGTCGCAAAAGGTGTGTTCCCTTTTAAAAATACATTGCCGCCGCGCGCATACTCCACGCTGCGAAGCAACGGCGCGTGCCTGCTGACTTGGGCGCCGGCAGCCAAAGGTGATAAAGAATTTCTCGACACACAGCACATTAAAATAGCTTTTTTTCATTTTCCATCACAGAGTAAAGCCCAAAAAGCGCATTTCCAGCGAACAGATCTCGAGTATCATTGGATTTTTGGAAAACATCGACTAGTAGATATTTGGGTAGTCAAATTGTTGGGGTAGTCCATTTTAAGAACATTCCAATTTACTTAAAAAAGAGACAGAAGAACAATGGATAAAACAAGTATACATAGTAAAAATTATTTTTAAAAAGGAATAAGGGCGCAGGTACTTCATTGGATAAATGGAATTGTAAAAAATATTCTGATGCCTAAAATGAATTAAGAAAGTAGGGATAGATACAGAAAGGGGATGAGAGAGACTTATAAAGAATAAAAAAGAAGAGAAAGAATGTGTAATGGCGTGAACCCTAGTTTCGAAAGAGTGAAAGAGAACTTGCTAGAATACACATTGGTTAAACCCGATAAAGGTTTCAGCGGGGAAAACTCCACACGTGCTGGTGGATTGGCGTATAAGGATCCGAGCGGCAGCAGCTCGCATGTGAGGAGGGCGATGGAAATTGCATTGGGTGGTGCTCGGAAAGTGGCCGTCGAGTTCCGCGAGTGCGACCTTTGGCACGGGGCGCCGAGGCGCCATCTGCATTGAGCTCCGTAGGCGGCCGTCAATACCTTCGCCCGCAGCAAGCGCGAAATGGCGCAAAGAAAACGCCGGCGGACGACGAGAAAAAACGCGCCGTCGAAAGCGAGTGTGGCGGGCGAAATGCACAGAGCGCAGCTCTAAAAGCTTCTAAAAACCCGTGTATGCACAGTGCCTAGCCGTGAAAGACCTAATTACTACTTTTGTGTGTGTGTGTGTGTGTGTGTGTAGACGCTCACAGCTCTTGGTACCGTCGACACCGCCACTGGTGTGCCCACTCCACCTCACCCCGCCATCGCGTCCCCGCTACCACCCTCCGCCACTGTCGCCACCAACCCCGCCCCCGACAACGTTTCTTCCACCGCCTTACGCGACCTACCCCAACAAAAACCAGGGGGGGGGGCTGACACACATCGAAGCTTTCCGGAGAGCTCATTAAATCGCCTTCATCCCTTTCCGCTTCACAGTTTACTTTGACACACATTTCGACTTCGCAAGGCTTTCGCGCAGCACCCCCCCCCCCAAAAAAATCCTGCGGCATAAAAAAAAACCTGCAATAACCGCGCTCATTTGGCTCAGTAAGTTGAGCGCCGAGCGACGTTTGGGGTCCGCGAATAGAGAAAAGGAGTGGGGGGAGGGACTGGATACGCACTCGGCCGCGACGAATCCGCGGACGAGAACAAAACACACACATGAGCTACCTTAATTAGGTCTATTCTGGCATTGTTCCGCACCCAGAGGGCGGCGAAATGGACGCGAGCGCGCGCACGTTGACTTTGCATCCGCTAAGCGAGCTACTTTAGCACAAAACCCCTTTTGTGGCGGCCGGCGGGAATATAGTGTGTCCTTCTATGAGCTACGTACACACCCTGCGCGCGCGCGTATGAGGTAATAACACCTCGCAAAACGAGAGATTGCCTTATTTCATCACTTGGAATGGTCCACAAAAATCCCAAGCGGGCTTTCAACACTGACGCCAGATCTTACCACGGAAATACATAAATTCTCCTTCGCGCCGCTTCTCTACTGAACTTAACAGAACAAGTTACAAGACGCATCTCCGAACACTATGAGGAGAGTCCACATAATCCGGCGCACGCGACCCTCCAAAAGGACACACTCTCTCTCTCTTGTCTCTCCCTCCGCCGCCAACTAATCCCGCAGCTCTTGTACCCTTCTAGTGGCCCTAAGAGCTCGTCCGACGCACGCGTGCCCCGGGGCGCCCACAGATGAACCGGCAAGCGCTCCGGGCCAGTCTTGGCGAAGGCGGGGGGGGCGGCGGGGGCGGGGGC
>BOPP01000112.1:1936514-1976999 GCA_017312745.1 Gryllus bimaculatus | reverse complement strand
GAGACGGTCGGGTGGGGTTGGGGGCTGGGGGGATGGGGCGGTTTCAATTTATTCAGCAGCCGCCGGAGAGTCTTCGCGGGTCGCCTGGTCGGAGGAGATGGGTTTGCGCCGGAAATGACGTCACGCATCCGCGGGACTCTCTCGCGGGATGCGGTCGAAGAGCGCGATTTTACGCGCCGGGCGGAGGCGAATGGAAGTTTGCGGCGGCAGGCGCGGAAGGACAACGGCGACGACACGAGCGGAAAAGACACTACGCGGCGGCGACGCCGCCCCCGAACGCGTAATGGTCCGCGGGGGGTGGGGGGGTGGGGTGGAAGGGATAGGGGCGCGTGAATGCGGAAAAGCGCCGAGTGCACGATGGAGGACTATAATAATAAGTGGTCGGGACCTACAGGACGATTTCGCCCTAACGGGTGCCTGTGGGCATCAGCACTCCGCTCACGTTATACCAGGTAGCTTTTAGAAATGGGTTTTGTGGTGTGGGCGATGGGTAATGAGCGAGATTTGGATTAGCAAAGAGTTTCGACGGGATGAGGGGGTGGACTGTGAGTATATAATGTACGAATTATTTCCTATTTTTGAAAAAACTGATAAAAGATGAAAATTAGACGGAGATATCTGACGTAGATGGTGAAAATGGAGAAGAAGTAAGAGATACGAGACCACGAGGAATCGTCAATATTACGAATCGCATTTATCGGATATCAGTATTTCTGGATATCATATACATTTAGACACTAAGGGGTTTTTCACATAGAAAGATGTGTTGCCATTTTCTAACTCAACAATTACATGATTTTTTCTCTTAAATGCCAAAGTAGGTGCTCATTTTTCTTCCATTGCTCTAATTATCAATCAATTTTATAGTATAAAACACGAAATTCTTATTCTTCTTAATATATTGAATAATTATTTCATTTTTATTAATATAAAAAGCTTGTCTACTTGCTCATTGATAGCTAGTTGTTTATTACTTTCATTGTGCGAGATGTAATGGCATTTTGAAAGCGTCGAGCGGGCAAACATTTGAGCTTGGGTTATTAGTTGGTGAAGGAATTGCAAGTTTCGTACTTTCGAGTGTTTTTTAATGCCAAAGACTCGGTGACGTAATTTATATATTAAAGTAAATTCTAGAAATTAGTCTGACTAATAAAATCCCTGAAATATTTGTGAATGGTTATTAAGTCTAAATGAATATGGTAAAGTGCAGGTAATTATTTTGCGCATTGTTCCAATACAATGCACAAGTACAGATGACTTAACAACATTTTTTCATGACGCTTCGCTGCACTATAGTGACAAAACCCCACATAATCAGTGGACGTGACCCCCCAAGAAGACAAGATCAACTCATATAAATCACAGACACCCTTTCCGAGCCCAATAGAAATCTCCCTAGTCTCAAGTGATCTTCGATATACATGTCATGACGTTTTACTAAACTTCTTCAAAACCTCTCATATTAATAGCTCAACAACAAAATAATCAGGTGCTTATTTTCACTTGGAATGGTCCACAAAAATCCCAAGCGGGCTTTCAACACTGCGCCAGATCTTACCGGAAATACATAAATTCTCCTTCGCGCCGCTTCTCTTCTGAACTTAACAGAACAAGTTACAAGACGCAATCTCCGAACACTATGAGGAGAGTCCACATAATCCGGCGCACGTCGACCCTCCAAAAGGACACACTCTCTCTCTCTGTCCTTCCCTCCGCCGCCAACTAATCCCGCAGTCTTGTACCCTTCTTGGGGGGCGACCCCCGGCGCTGCACGGATGATGAGCTTCCCTTAAAGGAAAGCGCCCGCCCACCCGCTCGGCCGATCTCCTTTCCTCGGCGGCTGCCTCACTCCCTTTCGAAAATTAATATCTTTCCCAGGAGATCAAACGCGGATCCGTCCGCCCCGCCTCGCCCCGCCCCGTGCCGCCGCTGGAAAGGGTGGCGAGGGCGCCCGGGAGGTGTGGAGGCGGCGGGCGAGGACGCCCGCGGCGACCGAGAGGTCTGAAGGTGGCGGCACGGCGGTGGGGGGATGGGGGGAAATGGAAGGGGTCGGCGAAAGAGGAGGCGGAAGCTGCGCGCCCGCGTGGCCGGGACATGCAAAATGGCTTTCAGCCTTCAGCATCTGGAGGCATGGAACGAAAAAAAAGGAGATGTGAAATATTTCGGTGCGGAGAAATTCAACCGTCCTATCGACCGTGTGCAGCTCCTCTCGCTTTATATGATCGTCGTTTTGAATAAGATAATGAGTTCGTTATGGAACCTGTAACACAAAATGTCAGAAGTAGGCATGACGAACATATACAACAGACCTTTCATCCTTAGTGACTGAAGGTATGAAACGAAAAATGTTGACAAATATTTAAGTTCGGAAAACCTTAATTTTTGGCCTTATAGTCCCCAGAATTCATTTTTTATGATTGACATTTCAAAGAGGATTGGAGGAGTTTCATTATGGATACCATTCCACAAAATATCAAAAGGAGGTGTAAAGAAGATATGGAAATGTCTCAACAGTGACAAAAGTTATTAAAATGAGAAATATATAATTTTCAATTTGAAAGCAATTTAATTACATTTAAGTTTCTATGGTCTTCCTGACTTTTAGAAATCTAATTGTGATGACGCCAGAACAGCACTAAACGAAAAGAGACAAAACAGACAGTGGTAAATGAAGTACGGAACACGAATAATTGTTCTCATCTTTCACTTTTAGGAGATATTAAGAGAAAATTAACACACGTTTGTGTTTATTTCGAACTTCATTTTAGAGTACTGACAAATCGATGAATTGAACTCAGAATACTCACGGTCCATATGTTAGCGTACATAAAATATTAATGTTACTGTAAATAAATATGGAAACTCACTTCAACAGGGCATGCATATAGATTGAACAAAAAATCCCCATGCTCTTCCTTAAGTAGTTTCAATTAATTCTCTTATTCAATTCACGCATTTGGACACAATATGAGGCATATCAGTTTCCCATCTCCCTCGTACACTCATCGCGCGGCAGACAAATACAGAAGTTCCACACCAGTTCTGCCTCCCTCCCCCTCGCCCAGCAAAATTGACTTCCGCGCGGGCGATTATTCAACTCAAATTAGTTCGGAAGCCAATTTGCCCGCGTCTGGCGCCGAGGTCCGAACCGGCCGCCGCGTCGGGCCGTCCCGGGGCGCGACGCAAGCCGCCGGCCCGACGCGGGAGGGCGGGGCAGGCGACTGAGAAGCGGGGCTGACCGGAAGGAACGCAATTACGAAATTACCGGCGAGCTTCGTTTCATCAGGTAATGCGAGGATTCGCGAAGGGCCCCACGGCAGAGTACCGCCCCCTCGCCCGGCCCCACCCCCGCGCGAGTCTTAGCGACGCCGGCGCCAGCTGCCCTGCCCCGCCCCGCCACGCCCCCCGGCGACGCCGACAAGTCCTTCGGGAAATTATGGCGGGCCTTGGGCTCGCGGGACAACGCGACAGCGCGGCGCGACGCGGCGCGGCGCGGCACAGACCTCGCGCCGCGGGTGGAGGGAGGGGGGCATCGCCACGCCCGCCGTATTGCGCGCGGGCCGCCCGGCGCGACGCGGCGCGGCGCCGAGTTGGAGAGACGAGGCGACTTCCAGGAGAAAGGACAGTTCCGGAAAGACAGATGCATGGGAATTTGGACCAATTCTATTTGGCTGTCGAAATAGTCGATGGACCTCAAGCTTATATATGTAAAAAATTAAAGAAAAACTCTCTGATTGAATAATTTAAATCAAATTATTAATATGATTTTTATTTCAGTTTTTTTATTCACTTTGGTTATATAAAGTTACATTTCAAGACACCGAGTTCAGTTTTGTTTCTCTTACACTCTTTTGTCTAATTTCAGACACAAATGTTCTAACAACCCGTGACCAACTATTACCAGTAACAATCAATTTTGAGAAGAGGTGTGGCGACTTTGAGGAGGAAGGAGATTTCCGGAATGACAGATGCCTGGGAATTTGGATCAATTCTATCTGGCTGCCGAAATAGTCGATGGACCTCAAGCTTAGTATATATGTAAAAAATTAAAGAAAAACTCTCTGATTGAATAATTTTTATCAAATTATTAATATGATTTATATTTTGTTTTTTATTCACTTTGTTGTATCACTTGGTTGTATCAAGTTACACTTCAAGACACCGAGTTCAGTTTTGTTTCTCTTACACTCTTTTGTCTAATTACAGACAGAAGTGTTCTAACAATTCATGACCAACTATTACCAGCAACAAACAATTTCGTAATGTGATATTAGAATAGACCAGAGCTCCTATTAACGTCTATGAACATCAGCAATAAGTGATCTTTTGCTGAAGCAACAGTCAAATTTGAACGAAATTTACAGCATATAGGGATTTTTACAAAGTGTACAAAAATATATTTATCGTACGCGGTCTAATAGTCTCATATAAAAATTGTCTAATCTTTTATTGTAATAAGACGGTTTTGATGTTCTTGAATACTTAGTACTATTATACGACGTTAGAATTTCTGATCAATTATTTCGAAACGATTGTGGCGTGATTTCCAACAAGTTGAGGGAATATACGCAACAGTCCATGGCAGGGTGGGGATGAGTCCGCCCCACGCAGAAGAGGGGGCCACGGGAATAATGAGGGACTCACAAGGCAAACGGGGAGGTCAGACGACAACTTTTGAATGAGAATTTGAGATTTGCTGTACAAGTCAGTAGGAGCAGTTCGTGTTTGGGACTCTACTACATATGAAATTATAAAGAATATAAAAGTTTAACTGAGTTATCATGAAACAAAATAATTAAAACTAGTATCAAAATTCGTATATATATTGTTTGTTTTTTCTTCAAAATGTTTCATTACCGTTTCTGAGCTCTAGTCGGTTCATAACACATGAATTTACACACACGATTTTCAAAATATATTTAATTGCTAATTCATAATGACATTTGATAAGAAATGCGAACTATGTGTGAACGTGGGATGCACTGTCGCGAACCGGCTGAGTTACTTGTACACCAGAGACAGTACTGCCATTCCCTCTGCGACTGACCGCGACGTCCAAGTGGTCGAGCTCCGGAGGTCGATTTTAGACAATGGTTAGATAGCTGGATCAAATTCATCGGTAGTTTTCCGTCATTTCTCGGATCAATACCAGGCGAATGCTAGAGGAACACCCTAACAAACGTGCCACGGACCGCGCGCGGTCTTTCCTTGCTCTTCCACACACACACACTTATATGAACTGCACTGCAACACATGTCAAGAGATCAGTCTGGAGCTTATGCTTTTTCTGGTACAGAGCCTCAGTGAGAGGAGACACCTGGAACAGGAATCGGTCGCAGGTCGACATCGGCGCCGGATCTCACCATACAGCCTGAGGAGGAATCACCGCCTCTCGCGGGATACAACATTAACTTCTCTTAAGGGAATAACGACCGTAGTAGTTGATGTTCTCGGAAAAATCAAATGCGCGCAGCAGAAGCCTCCGAAAATTTCAGGTAGAATTTATTTTGGTGGTTCCAGAAAATGTACTGAGTCAAGTGCTATCTATACGTTTATACCTAAAGACCAGTTCCCTAACGTATTCACTTTTTTCTTCATTTATTGCAAATTATGTAGCATTATTAAAGCATGAGGTTAAAGCGACAAAGAAGACGAAGAAAAAGAAGAAGATGATGATGAAGAAGAAGAAGAAGAAGAAGATGATGATGAAGAAGAAGAAGAAGAAGAAGAAGAAGAAGAAGAAGAAGAAGAAGAAAGAACACCACACCAGAGCTCGACAAGAGCGAAACGGGGGCGTGGTGTAACCTATAGTACAGCGCCTTCTCTCATTGCGGAGGCGAAATAGAACTAAAAAACGAGGCTGAGGGGTGAGCGATGTTCTTTTCGCCAGAGAGAGCGACTTCGTGAAAGTGCCTGGTGAGAAAGGAAGGTCCCCAAAGTATGTTCGCGCGAGGGAATTCGAGAGAATACCCATATCTGTTGTGACAGGGGTAGTAGGTACTCGTATATTTGGACATAATGAAAAGTGGTCATAAATGGAAACGATGACTACATATTTAACTAAACTAATGAAAACATACGTAACAAATTTAATTTTTAGTTGATGTGTGAAAGCGGCAGTATCTCACATTTACTAAAGTAGTATTATTTTTTTTAATCTAATCTCTTTATCGGCAAAAAAATACAAATCTATTGTTTGTTTTTTTTTCATAAATGACAAAATACGTTTAGAACATTTTTTGACTATACATTTTTAACTTTTCACTTTTAAATTTTCAAGTCAGCATCCTGCTTTGAATAAACTCATGAAACTCATGAATTCAACATATATTTCTTTAAATCTCAAAAGCCAAGAGAAATTTAATCTTCGTAACAAAATTGTACGTTTGACTCACAATTTCCAATTCAGGTTCATTCTCCCGCATTCAGCAACGGCAGTCAAGCAGCTTACCTGGAAACAAAGAAAAAGACTTAAATACAACTCACAGCAATATTAAACAACGCGCGGAGGGAAAGATCAGGCGAGGGGGGAGGGCGGAAGACAGCAAGGTATATGAGCGTAATATTACAACTACTTAGTTTGCCGCGCCAGCAGACAGTCGTCGCGGGGGACAAAAGCGTTGCCATCAGCGCCCTCCCCTACACAAGGATTATCCGCCACACGCGTCTCATACGCCCGCCCCCACCCCCGCCTCCGGCTTCTCCCCTCGCGTCGCCCTGACGACGTCAGCGGAGCGGCTGCAACACCGAGATTCTCAGAACGTGACAGTCCCGGCACGTTGCACATAATGGCTTTAAAATTACTGCAATTTACATTTAAAATAATTTAACTTAACCTCCAGTCGTTTGCTTTAATATAAGTCGTCCTCCGCCGGCGCCGCCGCCGTTGCAGACGCGCGCGCCCGGGCGCCCCTAAGTTGACGAGATTGCATTAAGCGGTCCGCTTTGTATGCGCCGCCTCTAATTGCAGGAGGCGCCACCAGGAGGCGTCGCGGTAGCCACCGGTGGCGCGCTCCCTCTTCGCCTATCCGCTCGCGAACACCTCCCGATACGCAGGGCGAGGGGCTTCGTCAGCAACGGGCGATCGTGAGGCTTCGCAAGGACGCCGCAGAGGAACCATTTGCGGGAGGCGCTATGATGGCTACCGGTGGTGCACTATTTCCCCCCCACCAACCGCTCGCGAGCACTTCCCAACTCGCGCGGCAAGAGATGCGTTCAGAGCGCCGATCGCGGTGTTCCTCAAGGGCGCCGCAGAGGGCCCATCGGCCCCCGCTCGCGCCTCCTCCACGGTTCGCGCAGTCGCTGCAGCATCCGTCGCGTCGGAGATATCATAACAAATAGGCGAGATAAAGGCGGATCGGGCGCCGGGGAAGGAGAAGTCTTCACGACTTCCTCAACGAATTCTCGCGTTGAGGAAGAGGGAGGAAGAAATGGGGCAGGGGAAGGGCGGGTAGCGCGCGTGTGTCATTTGTTTGAGTTTTTCCTCCCCCAACTCGGAGAAGCGCGGAGGCTCGTTTCATTATCTCGCTGTTCGCCGCCGCCGCCGCCGCTCGCGCGCACGCAGCGAACCTGCAGAGAAATTTACTCATTTCATCTCACGTACAAGCAGACCCAGCGGAGGCGGCTGTGATGCGCTGCAGGCCGAGGGGCGGCTCTCGACGACTTGTGACTTGGCGCGGTTCTCGACTCTTTTGCTTCCCTGGCGCGAGCCTGCTGCTTTCTCGCTTCTCCCGGAAGGAACACTATACAAGATAAGGAGCGTCAACGGTTGGTTGCCGGTCAATTATGACCATTTCTTTCGTGGGCTATGGAATCTATCTATCTATTCTACTGGAACAAGCTAAGGAGACAGCGCGAGATTTTGTTGAAAAATTGCAAATATTAATTTGAAACAGAGAATTCAGCAAGTAGATGGTAATTTAGAAATATAACACCAATGTTTTTGTTTTATCTTCTACAAAATAGTTGAAATAATAGCGACTATATTCGGGAGGAAAATCACACTGAATGAGTCACGCATCCTCGGAACAAGTTACGAACACAAAAGACTTCTGCGAGTAATAGAGTTGTAAGGACAGATGAAGAGGAGGAGAACAGTTCTTGGCATATTTGAAGAAAGGGCGATTGCAGACCCTGACCGACACCATAGAGTAATGAGTAATGACACCGTAGAGTACCTTCTTAGACTATGCCAACATTTACGGATGCCTGAGGAATGGGCAGTCCAGTGCGAATATGACGGAAGGGGAAGAGTCAATGACGGACGGGGAGCAACCAGAGAATTAAAAACATACCATGGAAGACATGAACTCGACCTAGAACAAGATTTGCCCTTTTGTTTGAACAAAGGGGTACATTAAACGACAGGCAAAGCCGGGGCTCGCTCGGTAGCATTACGACACAACTGGACCAACGGGCAGAAGCAACCGACCAATCAAATCAGACGTGTGACCGGATGGCAGTGGCGCTTCAGCTAATTACAACACGCGAATAGCAGGTGGAAAAGGCGACGTACGTCGATGGAGAGAGTCTCTATTTGCGGAGGTGCGTGTACCGCAGAGTGGCGGGTACTGAGAAATTGTGCTGCCAATCAGTACTATGACAAGGTGATAGCCCACAAAAGTAAATTGTGACATTGGTAGCAGCAAAGCGGGCTCAATAAGCTTGTTGCCATGGACAGGGGGTGAGATTAACGCTCATAGGACAGCGTCTGTTCGGGCTCAGTGAATGGCGCCAAGATGGTGGCTTCATGCAGCACCTTCTGTCCGTGCCCCCACGATCCTAGCTTATAAATAATAGAAGTTCACTCCGGGGGCGCACGGAAATGCGGACGTCGACAAACGAAATTCAAGTTTTTTGGCGGTTGCGACAACTCACAGCCTTACCCCTCAAGCGGCGGCCTGGTGATGACTCCCTTAATTAATCGACGCTGTCAATGCTTATCGAATGATTTATACAACAATTAGAAACAGTTGCCATTCGTGAAAACTCGGCATTTTCTTACAGACAGACCTACTAAAACGCATGTTGGGATCGTATTTTAGTATCTCTCTATGCATAGAACAGTTGCACATGTAGTAACAAGGTGAATGTTGAACTAGTTCTTCAAAATAAGACTTTGTCGTCAGTGTCCCCGCAGAAGGGACCGCCGATACTGAAAATGTTCAAAATATTCTCGTGCCATTTCTCAAAGACGGAAAATATTTTGACACATAAGGAATCGATAGTTTTATATTGGTAGTAACATGCAGTATTATTTCTTAAATATATGGCACTAGGGGCTGCACTAGCAAAATGTTGCTGAACAAAACCACAGAATATTTTTTTCTAAATGTCGCACACATATTGCTCAAGAACAAATAAAATACTATCACAGAACAGTATTATATTATATACTCTATGAAATAATTATAAACGTTGTCATTGCCAACAATAGTATTTATAATAAGAGCAGCTTTCGATGGCTTAGCCATCATCAGTTGTCTGCTGAATGGAAGCCACAAAAACGACTACAAATTTTTTATACTATCAAATTTCTCTCTCTATTATATACTCTACTAAAAAACTCTATCTATTTATATTCCCTATCAAATATTTTACAAAAACAGGGTTCACGAATTTTGCATTAATGTTATATTATATATTCGGACAGCATTCTTTATATACCAAAAACATAAAAAAAAGTTCTGTAAAGCAACATGCTAAGAGCAAATACTTAATAGTGGTTGACCTTTTCCTTGTATCCTTACTGTCGCATGACGACAGCTATGTTTTAAGTCGTGACAGAAAGTATGAAACGTCTATTGGTATGCGCAGTATGAGAAAATGCAGAATAGCACAATCAAATGTTTGCATCTTTCAGACAAAACTGGGACGGTTTCATTGTTGTTTTTGAGATCTTGGGCATTTAACGAAACCATTTACAACTCTCAAATGGCCTTGGGCTGCTTAGTTATCTCTCAATGTTTTGCGCGTGCAAAAGGGTCATAGATTTCTTTTCAATTTTGCAATTTATTCTGAGATCCGTCGTTCACCCCTCTGCCCACTGGTGTTTCTACAGGTAGCAGAATAGAATTGATATGCAATTGCTAATAATACGGCACAGTGCCCATTTTCATTAAAACTCTCCAATACTGAACCTTGCAAAAAGTGCCATTGTTTTCAAACCTTTCCTTCCCTACCAACTTGTAGAAGAGAAGCAAACTGAGAACTGAAGGTAGATATTTCTTAATGCAATCAAGTTGTCAATATTAGATCTCTAAAACATTTAATGTACTTTTTTTCAATGTATAAGCACATCTTTGGTCTTTCTCAGTTTCTTATTGTAGGGACCTAACTCTTTATTCACATTTTTGTCACCTTTCCTCCTTCATTTCACGTTCCAAACGTTACACGTTCGGCATATTATAAATTGTTCGTTCATGAGTGGTCTGATACATTGGATCTAGAATAGAGAGAATTAGAGACGTTGATTGGCGTGTAAAAGTAGAACGGAGTACTGAAGAACTAGATGTAAGAAAAGGCATGTGGCTCTATACAACTCACATAAAGTAATAAAAGAACACTGCTCACATATAAATTCTTTAGAACAAATAAACAAAATATTCAACAAAACTATATACAGATTTAAAGCCATTCAAAATATTTTTCTTCCACGACTCTACCTCTTGCAAATAGTTGGTTTCATTTGGGAACGTCGTGCAGGAAGGACGACGATGAGGACAAAAAAAATCGATAAAAATAAAACACCGGCCGGCCGCTGCACCTTGTTTCGAGCCCACAATGTGGCTTTGTTACGAGCACAGCAGCGGCACGACAAGGGCCGCCCCGAAATTTAAAAGCGCGTCGGGCTCGAGTTTGTGTTTGTTCATTAGCGCAGAACGCGAGCGCGCGCGCGCTACTGTTCAAACCGCGCCCGCAATTAACCTGTTCCGCGCATTCAGAAGTTTGCCCAGAGCGCGCCGCCGCATCGCTTTTTGGTGCAGCGCCCGCGCCGGGGCCTTCCTGAAACGCGCGCTTTTATATTTTCTCTGTCAGGCGCTAGGCCGTCGGGAGGGCGAGGTGGTACACCTTTATTGAAATCGATTTATGAATTAATATTCTGTGTACGCGAGGATCCCTTATGCTAACTAAACAGGTTGTGGATAAAATTCTTCGAACGGGGAGTTGTATTTTGAATCGCAACTCGAGAATAATTTGAAATTAAAAAAATATTTTTTAGGTCTTGCAAAATGAGGGTTGGTTGTAGAATCACAGAGCGCATTTAAAATATACTGAATGGAGCGTACCAAAGAATTGAAAGAGGATAAAAAATGATTTTGTTTGGTTTAACTCTTCGTGATATTTTTGTTAGGCATTTTATTACTTCTCTTTGCACGAGTGTATAGATGAATGAATTATCAACCCATTCAAATTACTAGGTTCTCGCAATTTAATTTTCATCATTTTGCTTTCATCTCCAATAATCCTACATATTTCCATTAGCATGCGCCTCCATCAACAAACGTTCGCTACGATCGCATTGCAGCGCATTTCGAGGCCCAGAGACTTCCGGGTTGCTTTTGTAGTTTCTGTTAAAGTGGAAGATAAAGCGAGGACGCGGATCTTTAATGAGGATTTGCACTGGTTGCAAGAAAATTACTTACACTGCTTACGCTTACATTCACAAAATTTAGGTTGGTTGATTGATTTGCAGGTCGCGTTCTTACAAAATAAATACAATTTAGAGATTGAGACGTAACAAAATATAAGGAATTCAGAATGGAATTATTGAGTGTATTTAAAACCTAATTAGGTAATGGTCTGCAATGTCAAATTTAAGAGTTAAATGGAAAATATTTAACACTACACATTTTATGTTTTGGAGAATATTACAAATTTATGAACAGTTTGAGGTTCGCAAAAGGTAAATGAACAATTTTAATTACGTACCCTTTCAATTACCTTTGAGCTATAGATATCTCAATAGAACGTACAAAAAGCAACAAAATCAAGAAGAAACGGAAAGCTTTTGAAGAAACACGATAAATATGAATGAATAGACTTAACTCGCAAATTGTAGCGAATGAAATTCCAACAGAACACGCTGACAAACATTTCTTTAGAACAACTGTTTTTCTAGATCACGGTATCAGAATGATACCTCTGGCAGCGAAGCAAAATAACATCATTGAACAAGAGAAGAGAAAGGAGTGTAAAAGGCGAAAATTATCCTTCCGGGAAAGCGTTTATACTTTCTCTATTAAAGGACGGGCCGATGGGGCGTGACCGATCAAGCGAACGCAATCCGCCATTTCCTCCTTTTCTTCCGAGGGGTGTCTCGACAAGCCTTTTCCATCGGCGCCCCCCCCCCCCGGCCGCGTGGGAAGGCGAAGGTGGGAGGCGGCGCGGACGCGACGGCGGGGAAGCGCGCTGGGTGGCACAGTGCCGAAACACGCGCGCAGCAAATGCGCCTCGCTTCATAACGCGCGAAGTTGCGGGTAAAAAAAATTAAAACTTTCATTATCTAGAAGAGGAAGAATTAAGGGCTTGTTATTTTTGTGCAACATAATGAAAGTACTGGCGATTTATGTAGAGATTTTAATTGATATAAGGGGGGAAAAGCATAAGTTCTTTACTCCACCAAGTGTGCGTGTTGATCAGAATAATGATAATAATAATACTGACAATAATAATAGCAATAATAACAATAATAATAATAATGTTTCTATATTGGTTGTTACTCTTATAACATTTAGTATTACAATTTGAAACAATATTGTTTAAATATACCAAGTATTTTTTATAATGTTCATACAAATTCAAAGTCTGAATATTATAAAAATATAATTTTGAAAATTCAATAAAATGTGGGACAATGAGAGTCTCACGAAACCGGAGTTCAGTCTAAGTGATAGAATTGGCCAACTTCCGTAAGATATCTTGGGAAGTGAACTATATTTGACGAAATATACATATTCATTTCACGCCATTTTATGATTTACATCCTAGTCTTCCGTGTTATCCTTGCTAACAATTTGTCGATTTTACTCTTTGAAGTTTCTGCATCTATAGTACGATGTATGTAGTAATGAACTTGACGTAAATCAGCTGTTGCGGTTTCATCCAATCGGAAGCTTATATGTCGCTACAGTGACGTCACGATGGAGATGTTCAAGCTCCCGATTGGATGAAACCGTGAACAGCTGATTTACCTCAAGTGCACGGTTAAATACATTCTAGTATTGTTCAGGAATAACAAAACACGCCCATTGGGTTCATTTCGGTCCATGTCCGTTGGCGGCTACAGCGGCGCCTGGGGCAGCAGTGCCGAATCCCCGCGAGCGGACCCGTTCCTTCTCGAGAACAAGAGAACGCCATCGGGCGGGAATCGTTGAAGCCTTAGGGGACCGGCGGGCGATGGGGCAGATTTTCCGGTTCGGAAACGGCCGGCTCTCCGGAGAACGCCAAACGGGTTTCGATTTGGCCTCTGGATTCTCAGGCACCGCTTCCCGGCCGTAGGAGGCGGCGAGGAAGGTAAGAGTGACAAGGCTTAGAAGGGTACTAAGGTAGCAATGACGACACGGGTGGTGAGTCTGAAAAAAAGGTGACAAGCCCCACAAGGGAGGTAATGGAGGCCAAAGTGGTAAAAGAGCAGATGAGCAAGAAAGCAAAGAAGTACAAGGAGAAAAGGGAGCGAGTGAACCCCCGGGAAAGTGAGGACGCAAGCATCGGTGAGTGGCAAGGTCGATCAAGGCTGCAAGAGCTGAAATGGATGCTTGGGTGGTCTAAGGGACGGTAAAGCAAGTTTAACAAAGATAAGGGAGTAGAGATCAATTCATCGATACAATTTCGCAGAAGAGAGAGAGAGAGAAAAGAGTAACGACATATCAGGTACGGAGGTCTAGGACGGTGCCGTATCAGAAACGGAGTTTGCGAAATGAGAAAAAGCGGTGGAAGCTGCGGAGTCACTGAGAGGGGAGACGCCGGCGACGAACGAAGCGAGAGACAACGTTCTCGCAGATGGCGAAGGGAATGGGAGCGAAGACGGCGCAGGTGCAAAGGCGAACGGCAGATGACACGGATTTCTCTACCTGCTCGGCGGAAGGCGGAATACGACTGGAATCGGACCGCGTGTTTGCCGAAGCCGCATTAAAGCATCGGCGATGATAGCTCGGAGATAGACCAAGTTACGCAGCTCCGATCGAGTGCTACCGGTTGATGATCTCTGCTGCGCGCGTCTCGGGATGACTGCCGGAGATAAAAGCGTGCTCGCCGGGGCGGAACCGATCATACACAGCCGAAGACGCGAGAGGCGACATTCATCCATCTCTGTGGACGCATGCGTAGGACAAACCGGTTTGACTCACTCGCCTCTCGCGAACGATTCGCGTTCCAATTCATTTGCTCGCAGCCCGCTCACCTTCCGTTCCCCGACCGCTGGGCCGGCGCCCGAGGGTGGCGTTCCACTCCGTTGGAGATTCTTGCTCCATCTAATACCATTGGAAAATCGGTGACGACTGAAATTCTTCTTCTGGATCTGCAGGCAGGGGTACTCTTGTGTGCGATAGAGGTCACGCCAAACAGTGAACGGATGACAATTCTAAACATCGTATTCTGTTAAGCACCGTTTTAACAAGCTCTCGTTAAGAATTCGTAGGAAATTATTAGAAAGTATTGTAATACATATTCACCACTTTGATATTTCATAATATTGCGTCTTAATCATAATGAATACATTTTCACAGCATTCTAGCAGTAATATGACCTCCGTTCAAGGTAGTATTTGCAAATGTATTTATAGAGTGATGATGGCATATTCCAAGAGTTTTACTACTGCACATTAGCCAGAGTCATTCGCCTCTTTGCAATAAACTTTATAGCTTAAAAATTACAAGATGAAATGGCAATTTATGTACCAAAAATCATATGCCATTTTTCCCAAATATGTTTCAACCTCTTTTAGTCACATCAATCAATATAAATACACAGGAAATATCGGAAATACAAGTTTTTGAAATTCCAAATTCGAATGTCCGATTATTTATTGTTCTTGTAACTTTTAGGAATGATAAAATTATTTGATAGAATTTAAAAAGTAGCTAGGAAAAATTATATGTAAACTTGATTCAATTATATATGGTACGAATTAATTTGTGTTGCATGCTTGTGAAACGGAACTAAGCACAAATGGAAGTAATTGAAATAAGACAATCCCAAATAAGACCATAATAGTCACAACAAAGCGATTGGAATAAATGAGGTGACACGCGGATATTCTGGCTAATGCATATTGCAGATGGATTGCTATTTCATGGATGGCGATCGTCATTTATTTTGAGAAAACTCTTTGTAATAAATAAAAACCACGAGACAAATCACAATTTATTGATATATCTTGCATGGCAATAATAATTATCGTCTATTAATGGAAAGAAATGAAGTTGCGGGGAAAATGAAATTGCGCTCTCTTGCACAAAACAGTTTGTTTTTTTTCTCATACGACAGTATTTCGGGAAAGCGAATGTTTGAGTAGAACTTCCGCCTGGAGGAACCGCTGGTCCTGCCACTGTACCGCTGAGGCCAACGCGGCCGGCCGCCCAAAGCGACCCAGCCGCCCGACGTCGCCGCGACCGCGGGTGCGTTAAAACTTTTAGAATCAATAAAATGCCGGGACATGGGCGCACCGCCAGTAAAGGAGGGTTTTACACGCACCGCGAGCAGCCGTCTGCGCGCCCTTTCCTTCCGCGAGCGACCCAAGGGAGACCCGGTTCCATTCCACATCCGACATTCGCTCTCCTGCGGGTTCGATTCCCTTTCGAATGGTTATTACATAGAAATGCCTCTTGTGGATATTCGTTTTTTTTATGATTGTTAATTTTGACTTGAACTTAGAAAAATGCATCGTATTTTTTCCAACGCCAATTTTACTGCCGAAAACGATTGTGTTCATTGGCATGATCCGCGTATCATTGGGAATTATAATTGGAGTTTCATCCGAACTTCGATCTCCCTTACTTATTGAAATGTTTAATGTAGCATAGATTTTCTTTCGTCAAATTTTGTTTAGATTTCTTCTTTCTATTCTCATAATTATTTCTTGAACGTCCATTCGTCCCTTGCATTAAATATTATTTAATTTCAGTATTTTTTGTATTCGAGTTCAATGTCAATTTCAGAATAGTAGAAGTAGCTAAAATATTATAGATGTACTTCACGCTCTCGCAGAGTATTCCTCTTTAACTCGCGGTATTCTAATTAGAACAACTATAATCCATTTTATGGCCTGGTCCAAAAGATAAACTTAATACGTCTTCAATCCTTATGATAGTAAAATGTAGCTTAATGGTACAGCATAAATACGTCTGCAGATATAAAGAACATAAAAGCATGGGGAAATTCCATTAGCTTTTATTAGCTCTTCACAATCTGATCATACCTTCTGGAGTTCTTTTGAGTTGTTGATCAAGTATATTCTAGGCTATAATGATAACCTGAATAAGGCATTGTCGGGATATTTTCACCATGCTTTTCTATGAGAGAAATTTTAAGAATTCTGAGAGTTCCGTTATATTCCTGGTTTACAATAATCTTTATGAACTATGAATGAAATACACAATTCATAACTTCACAGCGTAGTCAACGTAATGTATTACTGAATTCGGATCTTCATTGCATTCACAGCATGAACTGTGCAAATACATATTTTAATGAGCTTATCTGCCAACAGCAATTCAACCAATACTTAATTTTAATTTTTGATCATACAATCCAAACTTTGGACTTTAATATGCTGATAAAAAACTTTACTCACCAGACATTCTTCTCTTTACTACTTGCATTTTTACAAGGGTTAGATATCGTATTCGTAAGTATCGGTTGCGGAATTCTTTCTGAAAGGTAACGTCCACCCCTAAAAGGTCGATTTCTAAGAATCTCTTGGCGACAGCAAAGACTAAAAGCTCTAGAAAAGTTGCAATGTAGGTGTCGAGGAGAAACATTTTGAAGGCTAAACACAAAAGTAAGAGGAAATACCACGATGCTTCTCTTCCTCCGTCGGGTAGATCTCGTAAAAACCAATATATTGTAACGTATTAGCCAGCGTGCCTCATGGCATCTATTTGGGGACGCTTGGTTGCGGATTAGTCTCGCCACAGGAAGTAGGGTTTTTCCGTAAAGGGAAGAACGCGGAGACGGGAGACACAAGGCTTTGGGTGTCTTCCGGCTTATAGAAGCTTTTCACTGTTATAACAAGCGAGGGGGTGGCGTGACGTAGGAGGTCACGTGGGCCTCGCCTAT
This sequence comes from Gryllus bimaculatus, assembly GCA_017312745.1. Taxonomy (NCBI): domain Eukaryota; kingdom Metazoa; phylum Arthropoda; class Insecta; order Orthoptera; family Gryllidae; genus Gryllus; species Gryllus bimaculatus. The sequence continues at coordinate 1,959,722 of BOPP01000112.1, read as the reverse complement.
ATAACAGAGTGTACGGAGCCAGTAGGCAGGTTCTGGAGACGGTGGGAGAACCTCGTGCGTGTGCACAAAACTTGGCGCCAAGACGGTGCATATGCGAGCCAGGCTCGCGAGGCTGGAGTCATTAGTTGACGAAGCCTGCGGACTTTATGTCCTTGGGTGACTGCGGTCACGGGGGAGCGATGCTGTGTGCGTGCTCCGAGGTGAAGAGTGGTTGAGTGCCACGATTCACGCCGATTCTCAATCGGATAAGATCGCTCCTGCGATCGAGGCAAACCAGCCGTTGGTGCGCCAGAACGGACTTTGTGTCCCAGCGTGACATCCGGTCACGGAAGCTAGGCTTTGTGCGCGCTTCAAAAGTAGGAGTGGCGAATGCCACAATCAAAACCATCTTCAATCGGGTTTGGATCGCTCCCGCGATCAGGGGATAATAGGTCTATCAGAGCTAGGGTGTAAGTAAATTATTAAGTGTATATATTTGTTTTGTTTTCTTTGTTAATAAATATAGTTATACGAAAGCTCTGTGTCTGTGGTCGCTGTGAGTATCCATGACGTCACAATATCGTAAAACACATCTGTATAAAATTAGATACAGCGTACTCATGAGTGAAACGCGAAACCATCGTCTATGTGGGGATCTACAAAATTGGTATACGCCTAGGTGTATTTTATAACGAAATGAGGTCTGATAATCATGTGAGAGCGAAGGCTTCCGCGGTCGGAGTCAGTATTTAAATATCCTTTGATTATTATCATGCTTATCAGAATTTAATTGGCTGTCCGGGTGACGCCGCGTCCATGGCAATGCATTACGTTCTGAAGAAGATCTCAGAATGGCGACCGAAACGTCAACACCTTTGCCATGGACGCGGTGTCACCCGAACTGCCAATTAAATTCTGATAAGCATGAGAATAATCAAAGTATATTTCTGGTAATAATAGGTATTAAGATGTCTAGGTAGACGACAAAGTTAGAAATACGCAAACTTACGAAAACTAAGAAAGAACTTTTACGAATATTTCTTCGCCCATCACAAAGAGACTGAAACCCAGAGAGGTTCTTTTCCGCTCCGCACAGATTGCAGTTTTATAAAACACCATTAACGTGAGCGATAAGAATCATCATCGTCATGGCCGGCGGCGGCCACGTTCGGACGCGCGTCACGCCGCCCCGGCGCGCAGACGGGCGCCTTCTGAAATATTAACCGGAACCGGTCGCCTCTCCGCGCACAGGAGGCCGTGACAGGAGCTAAACGCGCTCAAAGCGAGCGACGTCGCGAAAAAAAAGGCGTCAGAGAGCAACAGACGAACAGCGACAGACACCTGCAGCGGACACGGACCGACGGCGGCGAACACGCCGGTCGAGCTTCGTTAAAAGACCAGACTACCGACGAGACCCCGGCCGAAAATAAGATTTGCTTTTTTTAGGGAAATTATGTGCGGGTATTACGTTGGTGGTTTCGCGGAATTGATAATGTAGGGTGAAACGACATTTCCTTTTACGCCTCCTTCTTTGCTTCTTTCTTTTAGAGTTTTTCGAATTCTCCCTCTGCCGTGGCCGCGAAAAGCAGCGGCGGATGTAAATCCGAGCAGTCGCGTATGTGCGTCGCCGCGCGGAGGAAAAGACGTTGATGAAATAAGCGCGCGTCGCAGAGGGCTCTCTTGAGTGGCACGCGCGTATCACAGGGCGACCCGCGTGCGCGTCTCTCTGCACTCGCACGCGATAGTTGCTCGCTTCCTTGCGTGCGTGCGTGCGGGCGTGCGAGCACGCGCGCGCCCGCGAACTCACCGTGAAACGGCGGAATGCGTAATGTCACGCCGGAAAGAGCAGTTAGCCTTCTCTTTGCCGGTTGCGCTACTAAATGTTTCACGGCTGTAAATAACGCAGCACGCGCAACCAGTGCTAACGGTCACTTCCCTTCTGCGAAGAGAGACTTCCCACCGCGGAGTGGGAGTTATGAGGATTCATCAAAACGACTTTTGCAAATCAAAGCTTTGCTTTAGGACGGGTTCGTTTTCGATACACGTCGTTACTATTTTTCTCAAAGCGAGCTTTTGGAGAACGCGCAAAGGCAAGGGTCGTTTTACTGATGGCGTTCAATGATTCACTTCAAAGTGAAAAGTGCGCTACAAAAGCTTCACAATATTACTATCGTCCACTCGAAAATTGAGAATAATCTTTTGGCACTTTGAAGGCAAATTACTTCCTTTTATCGGTGAAAGAAAGATTAACAGTACGCAGTAGTATGTGTAAAAGAGTTACATTCAGTCAAGACAATTTTAAATTATTCTTTGTGAGTATTTCTAGCAATTATATGTAATAAAGTATGTGTATCAAAGAAATTAATTCTTCAGAGAACGATAACATTGGTTCAACTAAAATTGAATTTAACATTTAGCATCAATTTGCCTCGTAGCGCAGTTTCGAAAATGTAAATTTTGAGCTGCTCAAAAACTTTATGTAATTTATAATTACATGAAATGCAAAAACTATATGAATAAAATATTTGGCTATTGTACTACACGATAGTTCTAAGAGGTATGTAACGTTCAATATAATGGTTATCAAGACGCGTTTTTAGAGCAAAAACGTCAAAAAGTTGTGTGAAGTACATGAAACAGATTGCACTACTCCCTAAAGTGCTTCACACACGGTTATAACTATATTTAATGACGAATAAATTAAAATCAGAAAATGAGGTTTCTTTTATAGGACACAGCAATCGAAGTTACGCATTAGATTGTATCACCCAAGTTAGAAAGCGAGCGTTCGTCAAGTTCCCACTCAAGCAAAGCCCTTTTTGTCACATAACTTCATCACACTACTCGTATTTAAAAAGAAATGGATGGTGCAACAGGGTACAGTGATGTGCTGGGGACGTTTATGACTATTTCGTTAGTAAGTTCAGTGGAAAACTGCATCTTTTTTGCGTATTGCAATGTCTTGTATGAGGGGAAAAATGACTGACGATTTTTTTGTTTCATTTTCTGTTGCAACTTTCTTTGGTTTACTGCCCGACGATAAACGTTACCTTACTTTTAGGACTATTTCGTATACTCGTAATACTATTTTTGGAACCAATATACGTGAAAAATGTGAACCAATGTTATAAGTGGATTGTCAATTAATAATAAATTCCACAATAACTAAAAAACAGATATCAAAGGGAAATATTTGTTCATCAACTGCTCGGAACGTTCTTTAACGCCTTTAAAAAATCTTTGAAAATTTAGTACGTCCCAGGGATGATTTCATTGTTGTGCAAGAAAATATGCATATCCCTAGAGCAACGAGGAAACTTTTTGCATGAATTCTCCTGTAATAATTCAGCAGGGAAAAGAAAGTCCAAAAAAACAAAAACTTTTCTCTGATTGAAATTTACGTTCCCAGTATCTGCTCTACAAAATATTTGCTTGGTATAGGTGAACATTAGCCTACTAATTTCTATATTAGCCTTTGAATTTCGATTATACGCCTAAAATGGCGGAAAATTATTCAGCTACGTTCTTGTAAGCTTTTAGGTTATGTGAAACAATCCAAAAAATATGAAACTTTTCGGTTTTGACAGAAAAAATGCAAATAATTTATTGTGTTTTCCGCCTGGTGAGAATGAATTTTCATACTTCGTGCTCACTGCTTAGCTGACACAGCTGATGCCATACGCCAGCAAGGCTCCAAGAAAAGATCTTCCTCTATTAAATGTATCTTATACAAGTGGTACGTTATGAAACAAGACCTATAAAAATATGTCTGGTGAATAAAGAACTGTTGTACTGTTTATCCATCCCTACAATAGTACGTTATTTAAGTATTCGAAAAGACAATTTCCTTGAAATATTTCAATTTCAGTATCATGCGTATTAAGAGTATTTTATTTGTTCTTCTTTAATAGTGTGCGTACCAATTTTTGGAAATAATTTTGTAAGAATTTGCTCAGCACAATGTTTGTAGCTGTAAACCACTAGTTCACGTACATTTTTTAGAGAAAAATTCAACAAGAAAATCTGAATATCCTAAATTAGTAACACAACTGTAATTCTTGCGTTAACCACTTTCTTAGATAGTTTTATCACACATTTAGTTATAAAAAATAAACTAGTTTCCTTTGCAACAACAATGTGAGCCGCGAAAGGTTTCCCTGAGGAAGTAATAGCTGCACGAGACTAAAACAAATATCACGGCGATGTCGTAGGCTAGTTGGACGGCGTGTCGGTCATTCTACGAACTGACTGCGAGAAGATTCTCGCCAGCCTTCTCGCCAATTACAACTGGGAAGCCCAAGTGTGAACTGTGATGGTGCATTTCAATGCTGAAGAAACTCCACGGTAAGATTGGCGAATGGATGGCAACCCAACCAACAGAGAGGCCTGCGGCGGACAGCCAAAAGCAAGAACCATAGCCGAACACTTTCCGCGCCTTCCCCCGAAAGCCTTCTATTGATTATGCAGAGAATGAAATCAGCGAGGGGTGAGCCGCAGCGGAAGGAGCGATTCCGAGGCCGCGAACGTCGCATGCTGATTCCCTCATTAGCGGCGCGTTGGCCATTTGGCGGCGAGCGGTCGCTCCCTTGCGAGCTGCGCCGCCCCGCGTATGAGACGCCCTCCGCGATCCCTAGGCGGCGCCACCGGCGACCTCGCAATTACATTAAACGTCCGTTCGCGTGCGCCCCTGCACCATTGCCGCCGCCGTTGGGAAACGGGGCGCTTGCCGTACCCGCCACTGCGGAATCGTCTGGATTCTCCATCTCTGCCGTTGCCAAAGTCACCATGGGCTTCACCACCCCCGCGGGCAGAGCACGTATCAATTGCCAATCACACAACGAAACCGATATTATGGACATCCAATCACCCATCGAAACCGATATTATGGACATCGTCAACATATCCATGCGGGCACCGTCAACAGTTGCGTTGTTTTTTTGTTCAAATGATGGCTTACTGAAAATCTCTTGTCCATTCCACACTCCCAGCTTTGCCTTCGTCAGCACATGAGTCATAATCTGTTACTCGTAACTCATAATTCGTCAGTGAATTATTACTAATATAGCGACAATGTCATGGCATCGCATCTACTTGACTGCATATCAAAATCAATGTTTCTCAAGATGTAGTTGACTCTGTTCCCATCAGCGTAAATTCGTCTCTGACGTAAACATCAATACTTTCTCCGATCCTATCCTCAAAGAATATATAACATCAAATTCGACATAAGAATCCATATTGTCAACACTATGACCATTAAAAGTTTCAACCTTCCAGAAGGTACATTCGAAATGATAATATATGTTATTAACAGTAGACATTCTATTACATTCACCATTTTTTACACTGATGATAAAATGTAATGCCTCGTTCCATCTCATTACAACCGATGTGTTTCCACTACCTTCAAAACGGTCCCTTTTGAAATGATCAACGCTTCTACATATGTCCGCTAGCTCTCCCCCCATCTCCACTTCAAACTCACTTCTGTCACCGATCCCGACTCCACGACATTACAGCGCAAATATTAGTGCACGTGCGGCACTCGCTTTGGCGCACCTGCGCGCTCCTGGCGGGGAGCGGAGCAGGCGCGCGCGATCGCGAACGTCGAGGTCCCTGCGCTCTGTTGACGCACACAGCTGGTGACTGACCCCACTCGCCCCGCATTGCACATCTCCTGCCTTCCCCGACTCGGTTCGGCCCACTGCGTCCCATCGCGCTGGGGGTCGATCCGCTACGCTTCGGCCGGCCCCCCGCCTCACCCTTCCTTGATCCGCCATGCCTCCACCGGTCTCGTCTTTCCCCGGCTCGCCGTTCTGTTCCGTTCGTCCCCATCTTCATCTGTACCTACCCTGTCTCTCTCCGGGCTACTCGAGCTCCGCCTCGCCTCCAGCCTCATCACAGCCCCACTCACCTCTCACCAGATCATCCCCACTTTGCTCCGCTTCATACCCACGCACTCGTCACAGCCCCAACCTGCTCTGTCAGCCTCCTCTCCCGCCAGCGTTCTGCCCTCCGACCCGGCCCGCTCCGTCGAGGTCGCTCCGCCGCTCTGGGATTCGAAGGACAGAGCGGGGACCCGATGCACCAGTAATAACAGTAATGGCACAGCGCGCTGGGCGTTCAAGTGGCTCTCGAGTGTCCTGTGACAACGCAGTAGATTACATCTTGGAAACGCATACTGTGTTAGTTCATGTAACACGTAATCGCCGGCACAATGCAACGCAACACACAGGGAGACGGTACACCGACACAAGTGTAAGTAAAGATTAATAAACAGAAATCTGAATATACTGGTTGGTGTTTAACGTGCTTCAGGAAGTTAATAATACGAAGCTTATTTGGAAGATTTTTTTTCTTTTCAACATATCTCAGCAGCTTGTTACACGTAGAACAATGGGCGTTATTTGATGAGACAAAAGCAAATGTATTAAGAAAATTAATGAAACTAAAATATCGTACTCTGCGTCGAAAATGACATAAAAGAGTTTGTACAAGAGGATATCTAAAATTTTTAAACTGCAATATCCACAGCAGATTTTTATATGGTCTGACAGCTATCACCTGTGAGAGGCAGCTTAAAGATATCTAGAAAAGAAGTTGTTTCCTAACCGAGAGGGGAGACACTTCAACGTCGTCCGACTGCAAGATAGAACTCGCTCAAAACTTCGTATCGCATTAATAAATTCCAACACGTCTTTTCCCACATGAGGGGGCTTTAACGCTCTCCCTTCACACGTAATCCAATTGAAGGCGCGCCGAGGCGCTCGGGGACTCATCCGAAGGATAAGCGGCCACTCGTGACTCCGCCTTTAAGCTCCTTCCGATCGCCGACAAGGTGAGCAGGGAGCTGGGAGCGGCCGCGCCGGCGAGCGACAGAGGCGGAGGCGGAGTCTGAGGGAGAAGTTGGGCAGCAGCACTGGACAGATCGTGGCCGTTGCGAAATCCTCTCTGTCGCTGTGTTATCTCAATCGTCCTGGTGTAGTCATCACAGACATTGGGTACTAAACGTCCTGTAGTCATCATCGACAACGTCATTACCTTCATTTTATTCACTCCAGTATTTTAATCTTTCTTTACCATTTTTTATATTTGTCGTCAACTTCGACATTACAGAAGTTTAGAGTGTACAGGTGCTTAACAATACCCTGAATTAGCATATAGTGATCAAGATATTGGAAAGTTTTTTCTTCTATTTCCGACTCACTACTAAAACTTCAATTCTCGACAAATTTACACAAACTTTGTTCGTTACCTCGTCTCATTTCCTTTATATACACTTCATTTTTTAAAGTTTTAGTGCAAATTATACGTATATTTACCATGTAACTCATTTTTCATCCATATTTACACTACGGCATCTAGCCTGTAATAATTTCGTATTGCCCGCTTGTTCGCAATAAATATATTTTTCGCATAAAATATATTTTCAATCTTCGACAAATATGCCAACTCAATGCCACACATCGATTTCTTTAACCATGTAGCCTCAGAATCAGATGAAATAGGTGAATAAGAAACTTTATTGATGAAGTGTGACACTACGTGTATCATGGACTCTATCCATGTTTCGAGATATGACAATGAATCACAAAAATTGGCAGGCGAAAGGTTCAATTAGTCGGATAGTAAAAAATATATTATTATGAGTAACTGTCTTTTCGCCCTTCTTTAAAAAAAAAAGTCTTCTACGTGCTCCAAGAATTTTAAAGGAGAAGAAATCTATAATTTAGGAAAGGAACAAGACCTTCAAGTCTAGAGAGTCTCAAGTACCAAATGGAGTAGCTGATAAGCGCGGAGAATTAAGGCGTGTGTGGGCAGAGGCGTGGGGGGGGGAGGGGCGGTTGAGGAGCGGGCGCGCTGCTCGGGCACTCAGGCGCGGCCGCGCGGCCGTCACAACGCGCCTGGGCGCGCGCTTGAAAAGTGGCTCCGCGCGCCGCGTGGCTGCGCAGCGACGACCAGCGGTCTCTCAGGCGCACGGGCCCTCCACTCAGATAGCCTGGCAAAGGCAGGAGAACGGCTTCAAATAAGGACAGGTATTTGTTATTTAGGGCAGCAAATAATGCGCTATTGGAAAAAAGGCATTGTTTTTTTAAATGAAAGTTTAAAAATATATTTAAAAAAATCAATTATATCGCAACTATTATTATTAATTTCAATTTACTTTAGTACTCAATGATCACTGATTTGTATTCTGATCGTTCAGATCGTTTCCATGTCAGGAACTACAAGAATTTCGATTTTTATACTTATTACACAGTATACATATTACAATACATGAACGCCAAAAGAACAAGTTTTTTTTGTTTCGAAAAAGATTCGTGCAAACAAAATCCACAGAGATGCTTTCTCTATTTTTTCTTAAAGCCGCTTTTCCCATTAATGTGATTAAACAAGATCCAATGAACGCTCAACCTAGCCCACAAAGAATTCCATCACCAAACCAGCGAATGGAAACTAAAGTAGCTCATGACCCAACTCTTTTTGAAAGCACCCACGAACACACCTCTTTGAAACGGCAAACCCTCGTTCGCATCCCCAACCCGCGCAAAAGGAAGAAGCGACTCGCGGCCTCTGGATGCAATAGACACAAGTGAACGGGAACCTTTTCAATCTCGGTGAACGTGACTCACCCGGCTGAAGACAGCTGGGCCAATCAGAACTGCAGTGAACCCGATAGCCATCGACCCCAGTGCGAGACGGTTCAGAAATGAAACGTAGATAAAGTGGAAAGACGTAATAATGGGAGAAAGAAATTTCATCAGAATGGTTGGGTCAATTATCACTGCAGGTGACATGGATAGTAAGTATGACTTTGTGAGTTGCTGGCAAGACAAGCATTGGTTTTATTAGAGTTGGAGTAATGGCTGCCTCACGGAATCAAGCATAAACGACAAAAATCTTCAAAATGAAACAAAAGTATATACGAACACTATTTTCGTAGAATATAAGTGTATATTCGAGTACGGCTTGTATGCAATGAAGATTTCTTTTGACACTAGAACAAAGAACAGAAGTGTGGAAGGACTCGTGCAAAAAATTAAATAACAATAATAATAATAATAATAATAATAATACTAACAACAACACCCGATCCCATGGCTGAGGCAGTAATGCCGTAACGGTCTCGGACCAGAAAATCGCGGGTTTGTGTCCCGCCTCGTGCATGGTAGTGTTGTATATGTCTCTGTATGTTTGTGTATGTCTAATTTATAATTCATCATCATCACAATTTTACTGCATTCCCCAGCGCTAAGTACCCTGGGGTGTAAAAATGGAATCAGCGTTAAAATGCTATCCCCCCTCATGGAAAGTAACGTGCACCTCCCCGGATATTCAAGATCCCTGGCGGGAAACCGTATCGCATGGCTCAATGATGACCGATTCACAAATTAAAAAAACATAATAATAATAATAATAATAATAATAATAATAATAATAATAATAATAATAATAATAATAATTTTTATATACATTATGAAAAAGAAAAATCTACGAATATATTTCCTCTAATTTTTACCAAAGCTGATTTTCTTCTTAAACTGATTAAAGACTATCCATTTAACATGCAACCTAGCTCATAAAGAGATCCATCACTACATTTACCGAATGGAACCCAAAATAGACCATGTCCCAAGTCCGTTTGAAAGCTCCCGCAAACATACCTTTTTGTAAGTCACTTGAAATGTTTGCCAAAACGAGCCCACACATCAACTCAAAAACCACACACTACAGTAAACAATGGCCTATTGAGAATGAGAGAAATAACAGGAGATTGCGGGAGAGCTTACGTACGGTAGCCAGAAACGAGCACAAGGGTGCGTAGAGACCAGCAAGGATCAAGCGACCGTTTGAGCAATTCATTTATTTAACGTGCGGGTGTGAAGAGCGGGCAGGGTGTCGAGTACGGAAAAGCGTTGGGGCCTCTCCGACACATCCAAGCCCTCCGAATGGCGAGCGAGCCCACACGCCCTGCGCCCGTCGACGCACCCCGCCACACAGCGGCGGCGGCCGGCGACAGCGCCGCTCCGCGCAACTGGATGCGATGCGCGTTTGTCAGCAGCTGACGAACGAGCGCGGCGGCGGCGGCGGCGGCGCGAGCGTACGACCGACCGGCACCGCGCAGCACACGCCGGCAGCGGATTTACCGGCCGTGTAATCAACGAAATTAACGAAATCGGCTCGCTCCCTGATTAGGGTGAGCCCGCACCCCCACGCCCCGCTCTGTCGGCGCCGGGCGGGGAGAGGAGGAGGGGCTGGGGAAGGGGTGGTGGAAAACTGGTCGGAGAGAGGTGGAGCTAGTAGGGGAGGCATGGGGCGGGTGAGGTGGAATGGAATGGAATGGAATGGAATGGAACTGGGTGGGAGTGGTGGGATGGAGAGAGAGGAATACTGTGTGGTGGCAGAACGGGGAAGAGCGTTGGAGGCGGAGCTGGTTTAGTTGGAATCGAATGATGGGAAACAGGGTGAGAGAGAAAATGATAAAGAGAGGGAACAGAATGGAACAGACTCGTTGAGAAGATACGTAGATGAAAATAGAGCCACCGTACACGTGTAGGTGAAAATGAAGGTGTAGGGCATAGGGAAAACACGTTAAGGGAATTATGATTCTGACCTGAATCTGATACACAGTGATACATAGTAGTGGAGTTGGGGAAAGAGATCAATAGCGTACCATAAATTGGCTGTGGAAAGAAATAGAAGATTATTCAACAAAAGCACAATAGAGCCAAAAGAAAAAAAATACAATTTTTGCCAAGCCGAGAAGTTTTGCAATGAAGTGTTTATAATAGGAAATGAAATTGGAAAAGGCAGACACGTTATTTGCTGACAGTAACGTTTTATTTGCTATGCAAATAAACCAGGCAGTGCAAATAGATGAAGCCGACGAGGTATTGGATTAAAGGGCATTCACAGAAGGGAGATTGTCAACACAGTGGTTGCTATAAAATAGTGAAAGGGAATAATGATTGTGATGGTTAGTTCTGAGAAATCACAAAACTACATCTAGAAATTGAAAAGATACGATGAATACGGAAATGAGAAAAGAAAGAATGGCAGAGTATGTATGTGGAGATGGCAAGAGATTTGGTGATTGGGAGAGTTGAACGCTCCCTGCAGCCACCACCGCCACTGCCGCCGCCGCCGCTAGCGCCGTGCAAACACCGCGCCCGCCACCGCCGCTCCGAACGCGCTTATCATTACGTGATAATGGGGCCGCGTTTCGGTTTCCATATAGTTTACACTCATGAATAAACATAAATTATTACCTTGGCGGCAGGCAGATACGCCAGTAGCTGGAAGCCCGGCCTTCGACAGCGAACGGGGAGCGCTGTTCAACTGACAAGCTCCCACACTGCTGCGCCCCTTTGTACCTCTTTGCGAAATGACATCGGAAACTCGTCGCCAATTAAAATTGCTATTAAATAATTTGTAATATAATATTTCCAACTCCAATGAATTATCTAATAAAAGTTGAATTATTTAAACAAATGAAAAAAATATTGAAATAAATAAGAGAATAGGTAGCATAAGCAGGAATCTTGACAATTCTGTGTAGAAAATATATAGATATGTACCTTTTCTGTTAAATATTCCGAGTTCGTCACTGATTATTTTAAACTAAATAATTACTTAATCTTGATAAAGAAATTTTTAATTCTTCGACTTCTTTCGGCTAGCAAAAAGTAAAAACTACTTCAGCGCGTAGTACGAATAATGTTTCTCAAAGTTAGAGCGTCTAAATTGGACCAAATGAAAAATATTTTTTATTGTAATTCTGCAACAGTGGTCAGGGCAGGAGTGTTCAAACCCCGGAAGATTGGCAACAGTGAGTTGAATGTAGCATGACGCGGATGCGCCACGGCAAACTTTGTGAACGCAACTATTTCGCCCCCGATTAAAAAGCCAAATTAGCGGAACCCGTCGGCGCTTCGGCAGGTGGCGCTGCCCCAGCGCCTGGCGGAACCGGTGGGCGCGTGGGCCCCCGCGAAGCCCAAAAGGCAGGCGATCGGGGGATGCAGAGCGTCGAGGAAGAGAAGAAGAGAAAGAAAGGCGAGGGCAGGAGGAGAAAGGAGGGAGGGAAGAAAGAAGAAGGACGAGACGGGGCAAGAAAGAGAGGGTGAGAAGCGGGGGAGGGGGAGAAGGGGAGAAAACCACAGGAATAAAAGAGAAGAGAGAAAAGGAGTAAGCAGAATAAATATATAATAACACCCTACGTTTGAGATAAATCGTAATTTTAAATTCAAAGCAATTGATTAATTAACAGGAAATAGAATAATTGTATACATTTTTTCTTTAAATGTCTTAATATGGGATCTAGATTCAATCAACCTAACTATAAGAATACATTCATTTAGTGTTGCATTCTGAATAAATATACAACGTAAAAAGTTTAAAATGAAGAAGCTTCATTTCCAAATTTCTGTAGTTATAAATTTGTTTCTTTTTATATTGATTTGTATCGTATTATTTTTGAAATATAACACTACCCCCCCCCAATCAGACAACTCAGATGTCCTTGGATGAGCTTGCCCGGCTAATATGCGGTAGAGCGGTGGCACTACAGAAGCCAAACACTGTCTTCCCTGCTTTTGTCGCTACCTCATAGCGACGGAATTGCCAAGAAATGACAAAGAATATAAGGCGTTTCAATAAATCATGAGAAAAATAGTGAAGTTATTTTAATAAATAATGTAATCAGTAACATCAGAAGAAAATGAACTTTTAAAAAATTGACTTAACTTCCCTTAAAAACAAATTACATGAAAAGGATAGATTATGATTCACTATTACATAATCAACAGACATCTCTGCTTTTTCATAAATTCGTCATTAATGAATTAATTGCCTCCATGGGGTGGATCCAGGAGGCATACAGAAGAATGCGTCCGCCAACGTAGGAACCCTCGAAGCTTGTTGTCGTCTTTAGGGCAGTGGGCAGTGAGATTACTCCTCTGCGGCCAGCGGCTGGTCCGGCTCGGTGTCTGGCGGCTGCGAGCTGCTCGTATTGGCCGCACTGACGCGATTCCTCCCATCCAACGAATTCATTCAAGTTCACTCAGGAGGCGCCCGGATATTCGGTCGTGGAACGACGAAATTCTCAAGTTTAGTTTGCGGCCGCGACAACTCACTTCTTGCCCGTGAACCAGCCCGATGCCTGACTCCCTTAATTAATCGTCACTTTCATTTACATCACAGTATAGTAGCCTAAACCTTACTAAAAAATTATCATAAACGTGCGGCGGCCGTTGGTGCGTTTCTCTGAGCGGGGTTATTCAATGGTCTTGATGCGCGGAGAGCTGGATCAGAACCGAGCGGAGAGCCGGACCGAGAGATCGAGAATAGACAATCTCGCGCTGAAAAAGTCCAAACCCAATGAGAGAGGTATACCCGGAGAAATTTCTATAACGGCTTTCATCTCCCTCAAGAACCGCAGAGTGTCTGGCAGCCTATGAGCAAATTTCAAATTAGTGTGTGAGGTGGAGATGACGAACACCTAATCACTTCAAACCACAGTTTAAGGTGATATTCACCACCTGCGTCCAGAATTTAAAACTCCATTCCCGTGCCTCCGAAAATGTTTCCTGCTTCGTGTAAAAATGTGACTTGCGGATGTGGCCGAACAGCACCCTCCCCAAGTGCCATAGATCAAGGCAACAAGAACAGCTTGGTGGAAGTGGCTGACGCGGCGCAGCAGTGGCGGGCAGAACTCTAAATAATGAACATAACTTATAAATACCACCTGTCGGCGTGCTCTTTGTCACAGTAACTTACAGTAATAAGTAGTTCGTATTTCCAATTCTTCGGAATTTACGTTCAAATCTTTAGTGAGAAGAAGGTGGGTGATCGGGGCTGCGGGATGACGGGGCGGCGGGAAAGGCAATGGCGAGTCTTTGAAGAAAAATACTTAAATGAGTACGCATAAATTCCTTATTTGTGTAGTTACAATTTTGCATTCTATTGCAATAAGTTAATAGAAATAAAAGAATAATTATTATTATAATATTTATTACAATAAAGTGTAATAAATATTATTTAATAAGTCCGCAGTATTTTTAATTGTTCAGAATTTTCATTCAGCTAATGAATAGGAGGACGGCGGGAGGATGGAAGGTTGACTTGAAAGGACAGTGGATGGTGGGCGGAGGGAGGCAAAGCGGCAAGGGCGTTCTGGACGTGAGAATAGGAGAAGGATGGCGCGGCCAGGAAGGTGGGCTCGCAGGAGGGTGCAGGGCGGGGCGGGGCAGCGCGGGCGCGCGGCCGCGGGCGCGCTGGCAGGTTAAGCGCCTTTTTGGCGGCGGCGGCGGGGCGGCGAGTGCCGCAGATCCTATTACGCCGTCCCTCCCGCCCCGCCGAGTTATTTCTGGCTGCCCCTCGGGGGCTATCGGTCGTCACCCCAGGCCGAGCGTAGGCTTCAAGATTTTTGTCCTTGGAAAGGCCCAAGTGGAATTTAACCGAGTGGATTGTCTTTCAGAGTAACGAGTGATAGGTTCTTTACTCTGCTCAAAAAGTACCCAAAAATCAATAAAACTACTGGTCTCTGAAAAAAAATAGTTAGATCACACACGTCAAATGCAATCGTAATTGTTAATTTTGACTCAGATGTGATACATTTTGTAATTTTAGATCCGATCACAATACTCAATTGAGTCCCATGAATTAAAAGTAAAGCATAAAAAGTTGATAATGTTGACGCAATATTCACAACTTTTAAATAAGGGGTGTGTAAACCTAAAGGTATGTAAAATTAAAAATTTTGAGAGTGGATGGCATTTTTTAAATATCCTTTTTAACTTTACAAACTTAACAAAAGGCCAGAGAAGTAAATAAAATAAATTCCAAAATTTGCGGTAGAAAACAAGTTCAACCTTCTATTAACACACACAAACATAAAAAAGTAGTAGTGAAAGTAGTTTTTATCATGTAACACGTCACTTTTGTTCTTGTAATTATTGGAGTATAATAAATTTACTTAATTCTGAGAAGGCTCTCAAACCGGTATTACAGTAAACACGAACACTGCAATCTCGCAAACGTATAATTTAATCCATCATAAATGTTAAATGCTTTACTGCTGCACAAGAAGGCAACACCGAACAAACAATTATTTCGACTGAAACTAGGTGCAATTTGCGTTGGCAAATAATTGGAACATCACAAGTTCTGCAGTAGCTCAAACTTGAGTCTACATACGTTGTTCCAAACAGTAAATTTCTCCATGTGAACCAACTACTCGACATGGCGGAAATGGGCCCACACAGTTGGCGGAAGAGGTGGAGGAGAAAGCAACCAGGTCGGAGACGGGGGCAAAGAGAAATAGTAGGAACGAATGCAACAGAGTTGTCATCAATTACCATTAGTATAGGAAGAATGAAAAGAGGAAAGTAGTACCACTGGACAAAGGTAGAATCGAGATTCGAAGTAGACAGTGGATTACTTACGCATGATGATCAAGATCATTATGCGACGAGCAATGCGCAAGCTGGCCACAGAAGAAGAAGAAGAAGAAGAAGAAGAAGAAGAAGAAGAAGAAGAAGAAGACGAAGAGGAAGAAAAAGAAGATGATGATGATGATGGAGAAGAAGATGAAGATGATGATGATGATGATGATGATGGAGAAGAAGTGAGTCGAGACGATGTGGAATCGCGAAGCTACGACTACATTTCATTATATGCAAAATTTTACTTAAAACCAAATTACAAATTGACTTGTAAATATTAAAATAACATTAATTCTATCAGCATGGCATGTCATCAAGAGATTAATGAATCAATACCTAGCTTCTAATTAACAAATGAGGTAGAGGAGGAGCTTCGAGCCAAAAAAGGTTTCGCTGCCTACGAGTGGCGTCCACATATAACCAGCAGATAACTGCCTTCTCAGCACACTGCTCGCAGAAGGAGCATGAGAGACGCGAGGCGCCACGTGCCATGCACTGAGCCGACGCCAGGCGCTTTCTCGGGCTCCCTCGCTTACCGCATGTGCCCTCCCCGTGCCGCCCAGCGGCCTCCGCCATCCGGCCCCGCCACCGCCACCGCCACTGCCGCCGTCCCCACCACACGGTGGCGGGACGAGGTAATTAAACCAGCGGGCCGTGCACCTTCGCGAACCAGCGACCCGCAGCGCGCGCGCGGCCTTCGCTACCTCATGCCCTGCCCTTCCCTTCCCTTCCCTCCTCACCCATCCCCACCACGCCTTCCCTCGCACCACGCTCCCTTGGCGGCGAAACTGCACGAGCTGTTTGCCTCAGATGCGCAGGGAAGGAAATACATGGCGGCCCTAGGAGACGCTCGTGAACTTCAGAGTGAGACAACTCTCCCGATGTCGTAGGAACTGATAGTAAGAAAGGCAAAGGGCCAGAACATCAGGTATTTATCCACGAAGGGAGGGAACTGGAGACGGACGTGGGATGTACTACACAGCAACTTTTTTGGTAAATCTGCAGATGCTATACGTACTTCAAACATTTTCTGAAATTAAGTTACGAAAGCAAGTAGTCGTATAGAGAAATGTTAACTGTAACCAACTAAAAATAGCACCGGATAATAAGAATTAAATCAAGAACTGAAGAACGTTTAACACCGTTGTCAGAGAATCATCAAAGAAACTTCGAATGATGACTTATTAAAAACAACATTAATATTGTGAATGATAAAGAGATTTTTAAACTTAATCGAGTGCTGTGAAAATCAAATAGGATGTATATTCAAAGTTTCGCTAGTAGAATTTAAGAAATCAAAGTGGCAGGACAAGCTATGTTTAAAGATTGTTTTCGCTGTTCCTACTTAATTGTAAGTTGTTTTTTTTTTCATTACTTTCCAGACAGGGTGAATCCACGTAACTCAGAACAATGAATAAAACTCCGTAGATTAAACATTAACCATTTTAGAAAGAAGTAAACAAGATACATGATGATGATGATGATGATGATGATGATGATGATGATGATGATAATAATAATAATAATAATAATAATAATAATAATAATAATAATAATAATAATAATAAGCGTCAAATGTCAATTCGAGGACAAACGACGCATATTTGCACTAGCAGGGGCATTAAGCGTGACGCAGTAAAGTTCTCTCCCTCGTGAGAAAGTAAAGGGTGGTGACGGACTGCTCTCGCTGCCACCACAACGGCTGCCTCTCGCATTCCACTCCGACCCGCCGCAGATTCAGCTCACTGCGCCGCCACCACAGCCGCCATCGCCCGCAGAACCCGCTTCCCAATGCCGACATACCCGACGTAGCCCTGGCCGCTTCTGCCACCAATGGAATACTCCGTTCCATGTGACTCATTATGCATCTCCACAAAACGGATGTCTTCGCTACGTCCTGCTCCATCTCTGTCATTTCCTTCTCCCTCACTTATCCCATTGAAACCATTATCTCCTCCGTCTTCGTCACCTCCTTCACCTTTGTTATATACACCAATGACACTTCGTAATCCGCATTCTTCTCTTCCTTTTCCGCCTGGCTTTCGTCTCCGTAATTGTTTCCACCTCTCCCAACAGACGTACGTCTATTTCTACAATGACACTAAATTCACGTTTTCCGGCATCATTGCCGGTTGTGTCTTAATGTCCACTGCTTTGGTGGTACCATAGGTTCTTAACCGTCATCGCCATTACCCGTCACCGCGGACGCGGACGCAGCTGCTGCCAACACTCCTCATTCATCTCTTCTCGTGTCGCCTCCCTCACCCCAAAATCATCTCACACTTGCACCACCAAACCTGCCCCTGAAAAACCATTGTTTCCTCCATCAGAACCCCCACCTTACTAAACGCATCCCCCTCCGCATTCAGCATCTCCACCACCAATTCCCGCCAACATTTCCAACGCTACCACTCATCCACCCCCCTCAACTCCTGAAGAACCCCACCGCTAACCACCACCACCAAACGCCCCAATTCAGCCCAGCTCCTCCACCACCAATCCCCGCGATCATCTCCACCTCCACCACCTCCACCTGCAGCGCCGGCCCCGGCCGCAGCCCCGGCTCCGGCTCGGCCACAGCCGCCGCCGCCGCCGGCGCCGGCGTCGAATCGCTAAATTACCGTGAAGTGATCGCGAAGTGGCTGCGCACGCGGCGCAGCGCGGCGCTGAGTGGAGCCTGAGCGGAGGCCAGCGGTGCTGTGCAGCGCAGCGCACGGAGCGAGGGCGCGCGGGAGATGTGGCGTAAACATCGGAACGAGAGCGCGATCGCACGGAACGGCCTCTCGCCGCGCCGCCGTTTGATCTCGATATTTTCCCTTCTTTGAGCCCCCTCCGCACATGCTCTTTCCTTGTTCTTCTTCAGCTCTCTCTCTCTCTCTCTCTCTCTCTCTCTCTCTCTCTCTCTCTCTCTCTCTCTGTCTCCTCTCTCATGTTCTTTCTGCCTGCGCGAGCTCCCCTTTCTCTACGCGAATTTTCTTCCGGGACCGGGCGCTTTCGTCAGGGATCGCGCCATCGATTGAAAGCGGTTGCGTCGGGGCAGAGGGCGCGCAGGCAGGCGGCTGCTCCGCCAATGGGGCCGCGAGAACGCAGATCGCTGCTGCGAGCAGGAGGCTAAAGGGCAAAAGATAACCTTTCGAATAATGAAGATCAAGAACAAATTTCGATACGCATGACATGCAACGTTTTCTAAAATATGAAATAAATTGAAGAAATAATACTTTGTACGCATCAAATTATACATTACTTATATAAAATAATACAAAATTCTACTATTCTCTAACCCAGAACGGTATTGACCCTGAAGTGACACTTTATAAATTCTGAGAAATCTGTTTATGAAAGTCAATATCACTGTGCACTCGTGATACTTTGATTCATCATTAAAACCACGGCATTTCAATTGTTCATTAAAATCAAGAAAATATATTGTCATATATAGCCTAATATAAACACGTTTTTCTCAGGATTTATAAAATGTCACTTATACCGTTCTGGTTGTCACACATTCAATTATCGAATGAAAAACGAAGTAGTATAAAATAGTAAAAAGTATAAAAGGATAAGGTAGGACATGAACGTAGTCCACACGCAATGGCAACAAAAGCTAAAATGTGTATAAAAATAATATCATATGAAATTACAACGGAAAAACATGTGAGAAATGGTGGCAAAAATATAAAATTTGATAAACGGACTTATTTACTGTCAAAAAATCGCCTAGGTTGTGCCCGCAAATAGTCAACAAAACGCCCGTGAGATTCATTCTGCAAATTTGTGGCTCCATCTGGGCGTCAACGGCGACGCGGGGTCGCGGCACGACAACACGAAAGCGAAGCGTCACGGCGAGCGGCGGGGGCGTCACGCCGGCCTCGCCGCTCCCCGGCGGCAACTTCGGAAGGCGGGTCGGAGCGCGGCGTGGCGGGGTGGGGTGGGGTGGGTGGGTGGGTGGTGGTGTGGTGTTATAGGGTGAGGCGGGACGCGGGAGGGTAGGGAGGGGCGGGGCAGGTAAGGCGGGGCGGGCAGAAGAAGCGCGTGTGGGGTGGAAGGGAGAAGGGGCGGCATAGCGCGGAAAGGGCAGGGAAAGGCGGCGGGAAGGGCGGGAAGGGCGGGAAGGGGCGGGAAAGGGCGGGGAAGGGGCGGGAAGGGGCGGGAAGGGGCGGAAGCGCGGGAAGCGGCGGAAGCGGCGGGAAAGCGGCCGGGGAAGCGGCGGGAAGCGCGGGAAGCGGCGGGAAGGGTGCGGAAGGGGCGGGAGGGAAGCGGGAGGGCGCGGCGGGGGGGCAGAAGTGACGTCCCGAGGGGCGCGCGCGTGCGATTTCCGTGTCGGGCCCGGATTTCATCAATTACGCGGCCGGCTGTCGGATCATTAGGCCGGCGGCGGCGGCCGATCTGCGGCGGCGACGCGCGCCCGTGCTGCCGTAGAACCGCCGGCCGCCGCCGCCGCCGACACGGTCATCGGAGCAACGAACGGAGGCGGGCCTCCCGCATTGCACCCCGGAGCGCCCCGCGTGCTGCTCACTTCGATCTCTGCCACCATGTGGCTGTTGCACCACAAGATGTCGACTCACCGCCCACGTTTCGCGAAGCTGCAATGTATGTGGCTAGGACTGCCGCGTCTCTTTGACGTCGATTCGTTACGCCGCACATAGATTGCGCGAGATATGCAAGCAGTTTTCTTAGAAAATGTGTGTTGTGGTTTGGCACTATCACACTTGGAGGATGACACATTGCAGGATTCGGGATCGCATTGCAGCGCCATCACATTGTATCATGAATCATTTCACGGGGCTCGCATGGTGCCAACTTGCCTGCTTCCAAGCGTAATCGCACCAAGATGATTAAAACACACGCCTGCACTCCCTGCACCTCCGAAGCCGTAAACCTTAGGCCGACATACATCCTTTGACAGGTCTTCTCAACAGATCTCCACGACGTTTCGGACAAAGAAACTGGTATGATCTTTCGAGAAATTTTTACCCACGCCAGTTTTCTATGAAATTTATTTTCTCCTCAAAGACTCCTCAAAGAAGGCTTGGAACATTATACGATTGCGGAAAACATTACTCACATCACATTAAGGCAGATCACGCCCGAGGATTACACCTGTGCTCAATCTGTCGCCCACTGTATGGATTACGCCCATGTGCTAAAAAGACAAGAGTCTGTCGTTTCGCTGCGCTGTAGGTTGACTACGTTTTCACACCGCGAACCACAGATTGCTCGCTACATCCATTTCTGATTGCCCCCAAGAAATTTCAACGGGTACCGTCTTTGTAATGCATTCTGATGTTGGCAATATTCATGATTACAATGTAACAAAAGTTTTAGTACTTACGAGTATCAGGGAGATGTTTACACTGGGAATGATTATTTCGAATAGATGTACCTGAAACAAGGAAGAAAATATAAATATTAACTGATTTTCTTGAATATATTAGTTTGTTGTGCCTTTAGTTATAATAGATTAACTTTAATTTCGATCACAAACCAATTGATACCAAACGATACTTATGAACAATTAATTAAGAATAATAATTACACATTACAAGTACAAAGTTAAATTTATATCATCGCCATAGATAAATATTAAAATACTAGTGGCCTGGCAGTAACAACATGCAACAGTAAGCAATTTGAAAGGACACGCTAATGGTCTTCTCGCGACGCAGCTTATAATGTTTCACAAAGAAGGAAGCGAAATCTTGGTCACTAAGAGCAACTATTGTGTTCAGTCACTGTACAGAAAAAGAATTCAAGTATGTGTCCAAGAAATGGTGCTAAATTTCTTTGTAATACCCATCAAATTATCAATAATAGTTATTAATATCGAATTACGAGTGTTTCTAATTGTTAAAAAATTCGAAAATGCTTTAAAGATAGTAATAAGCAATGTGTCAAAATGATTCAAAATATTCAGTATCTCCTTCTTGCTTGGGCGTTCGGATATCTCTCAACCACGATCTGAAGTGCACAAATAATTTCAGAAAGCTTTCCTAAAACCTCACATTTTTGACACGCAATCCTTGGCATCTTTTTTCGAATTGAATTTCTTCTTCCTTTCCGCATAACTGATTCTTTGAGAGTCCACACATCTCCTGCCAGATTCAAGTGGAAAGTGACCCCACAACTTTGATTTCCTCATCTAAGCGCACATTATCAATTTCAAACATTTTTTTCGCTATCGAACCAAGATCTACGAACTGCTCATGACCAGCATGTAGATACCATTCCAGTCCCTTACGCTGCCACCACTCAGTACCCTGCGGCGCCTCCCGCCCGCCCTGTTGTTCCGATCACCTCTAGCGTACCACCCTTCCGCCTAGACCACCGAGGGGCAGGGCGGCGGACGGGCCGGTACGAAGGCGGAGCGCGGCGGCCGGGCGGGTCGACCGACTCGCGGCCCTCTCACAAAGGGCAGTGCGAAACGGGCGCCTTTCAACGGAGGCCCCGCGCAGCCGCTTTTCGACGGAATAGTCAATCACGCGTCGCTATCTGTATCCGTAACGGCCCTAGAACCTGTGCGTCCCCCGCGCTTAGGGATTCACCCCAGACGCGCAGCGCCCGGCGCCCCTATATCATCTCCTCTAATGAACCGAGACCCAGCTCGCCCCCCCGCCTCCACCCAGAGTGTACGCCACCCAGCCGCATCATCCTCGCTCTGCAACCTGAAAGTTTTCCTTGAAGAAAAATATGTATCTTTTCACAAAGGATATCTGTACCATGGATAAAACAGAGGGCCGGGAGCAGTAGTTCAGGCTCTTCACCCACGTTCCGGGCGTTCTACACACGAGATGCTCTGATGAGTCTTAGCGACCACAGTCTACCAGAGTTTCGAGCGTGTTCTGCTATAATTTTTGCGCGCAGCCCGATAGTCAGGAAATAAGTTTTGTCTCCTCAAAACTTCCACTTCCATGCATCGGACTGTGCTGCCAGGACAGCCCTGAGCAGGAGACGGGTTGGTTGTCCATTACTCAGCCACTGTGCACGACCTAGAAGCACAGAGAAACACCCGTCGTATCCCTCGCGCGCGTTGCTTCTATAGGCACTGCTTTTACGCAACGATTCGATTCGCCCTCACACGGGTGCCCCCGCTATCTAAAGTACTGCCGCCATACACAGCGGTTGCTGAATGAGATTGGTGTGACTTTGCACTTGGGTGCAGCTTCACCTTCGACATTTATGCTAGTATTGCTGGCATGCAAGTGCAATTTCACAATCTGCTTATCGGCTTCTATCACAGATCAAAAGATTTACTTTGTTTCGGTCAATCTACCAGTATCATTTAAAGAGACGTGAAGAGATTAAAAATTACGAAGTCAGGACTAGATGCTAGAAAACTAGAATATTTCACGTGGAAAAATTACAACCTTCAGAGAAAGCAGTATGAAAACTCTGAGAGGCAATATATAAAATACTAATGAGTGTCTCGCTCCTCCACTACAGAGATTGGCGTAGTCAGTAAAGATAATTATGTGGTAATGAACGTACTCTACGGTATTAAACATTAATGTTAAAATATATCCCATTCTAAATGCGAGCGCATCGAATTATATTGTCTTGTGACAGTAACATTGGATATATATAGAGTCTCCTATACAAGAGAACATTCGAGTATACGATGTATGATGTTTTATATTGAATAAGATGTTTTTACATATTAAAACTGATATTTTTTTTTTACCATCTATACTGTTAGTCTTGAAAGATACTATTAAAATAACAAATCTTTAGATATATTTGCGTAAGCCAATCTGTTTTCGCAGCAGTAATCTTACCTTCTCCTCTGTGG
>BOPP01000112.1:1909477-1921527 GCA_017312745.1 Gryllus bimaculatus | reverse complement strand
TAATTTTTCTTCTGTCCGAGTCCGATTCTTCGCTCGGCAGCCCAGAATTCTCGTCTGGTGGCCCCCAAAAGAGCAGACAAGCCCTGCTGACCATCCGCTTAGAATGAGTGGATCTTAAGTTTCCTCCTCTCTCCGGTAGAATAGGGCGACTGAACTGCACGAAACGTGCAATTAACTTTGAATTCTAAGAATAAACCTTCCATATAACCGCAAATAACAATCGTCTTATTTCCCCCAGGTCTCTTCCCAATAAGATTCGGAAGGAAAGAAATTGGATGACGTAAATGTGTAATGCGAAAATGAATACTTACAATTACGTATTGTACGTTTTAATCACATTTTAACCAACCTCATGTATGAACAGGGAATAATGGATCACAAATATATTAATACTTAATCGAAGAAATATATTATCTCCAAGAGTTTTTGTTGAATAAGAATTACTAGATTATGATGGTGATTGCCCGAGTTCGTAAACAATATATTTTGTTACTAATTATTTTCATTACTTGTCTTTTACTTTCTGTTTATTTCAAGACACTATCATTCTAAAATGTACACACCTAGACATATACAGTGTATAAAATGTAATAACTTTTAAGACGGTATACAAATTTTTCAATTTTACAAGGCATGTCCAACGGGAAAAGCAAAATATATCAGACGTGAACAGCAGCAACGGCCGTGCCCCAACTACCAAAGCACAGCTATTGTTCTCGCGCCACCGCTCAACAGTCTCAAATCCCAGAGGTGGCAGCCACCAATTTACACCAATGGACACGGCGCTTTTAACACAGGTCGAACGCTCTCGAAACGCACAAAAACCGTATTACCCGAACACTCTCGAATCCGCTTCGACATCATCGCAAAACTCGATTAAAACGAACATATTACGCGAAGTAGTTAGAAAATTTTGCCATTACCGGCTCCCAAAACCACTTTTACACGGGATGTTGACTCAATGCATGTCGTACTTTTGTGTAGTTCAATACCGATTTTTCGATCAAAATGTAGAATAAAAAAAAAGGGAACGAACACTGGTATTCGATTTCAGCGGTCTCTCGGGATAACAATTATTCCAGTAAAAGTTGCGAGCAGTCACCGTTTGGAGTGATTTAACGAGATGCTGATGGCAGCCTGGAACAGAATGGCAGAGGTAAGGAGAATAATTTTGCCGGCCGTTGCTGCTACATTTTTTCCTCAGACCCATTCGTTTGCTAGAGTTCACACTTTCTTTAGAAGAACATTGTTTTATCAATATTAAATTAATCCAAATTAATATTTTTGAAGTATAAACATTTTCCCTGTTTATAACTAAAAAAGGATACAGAGATATTTTATTTAATAGAATATCTAATATATACAATATTTATTAGCCATAATGGTTTTTTCTACTACTCCTTGTCTCATCTGAGCTCTTAACATCTGAATGGAAGGTTTATTAATATATTGTTATCCGAACTATCCGAAGAATCGAATTTGTAAAATTAAACACTGAAAAATGTTTGAGATCAGAGACGACTGTATTTATCTCTTCCAGTATAAACCATTCGGAATAAATAAGTGCAAATCTCCTGCCGTGATTCAGCAGATTCAGGCGAAAAAACAACAAAATAGCATGGTCCTCCTAAAAATAGCAAAAATAATTTCTTTATTGTTTCGCTTCAGAAGCATAGAAAGGATTCCTGTATTTCATTTTCAATTTCGTCGTATGCTGGTCATCCACGGAGCTTCATGTACATTTTCAACACTCGTAACACTAATGACACTTGGAAAGTCATTAACGTAATTTGTGAACAGCGAGCGTTTCGTAATTATGACGGCCACGTATCGGGCTAAAGTTCTGACGGCCTAAAATCGGAAGGAAACATCGTTTCGCGCGCGATGTAGGGCTGTAGTAATTTGACCCCCAATGCCGCCAATTCACAAATTTGCGTTTTTCTTCTTGTATCTGAAAAAAAGAAGATTTGTTCATGGACAATAATTAGAATTATTCTCATTGGTTCAATTCACTGTATGTATAACCTTCTGGACTTTATAGAAGAAACAAATTATTAATTGCTGTTCAGAAACGAAGCTTCTCCGAACGATGCTTTTTTTTTAACTGAATCGACTTTCTTGTACACTTCACGTCCGATGTACACTTCACGAATCAAAACAAACAATTTACAAATTTTTAATAATTCTTTGAAGTATATTTCAAGTTAAAATATAACAAAACTCTAATTCAACTAATATTGGTGAGACATCAGCTAACCATTTTTCCGGGATCTGTACGCGACGAGAACATGCAAAATCCTACCCCTCCGACATGCACCCCTCCCCTGTTGAAATCCAGCCACGGAAGGAGAGAAGCCACTAGCGTGATATTCAGTCATTACGCCGCTGGAAACGGACATGAAACCGGACTCCCGCGGTCTCCGCTTCCCCCTCCGCCTCCGCCCCCGCCGCCTCGTGGCGCCCCGCGCGCCGCGCCGCTCCGCCAGGGCTCCGCCGCCGCGGCGCTCGCCTGTGACGCCGAGCTGACGTCACGCTGTCAAGATAGCGCGTCCAATTAATTAATCAATTACTTGGAATAATAGACAATTAACATTTGATCTTGTCCGGCGGTCGGGTCGAGGCGGCTCGCCGCGCGTATCGATCAATTATCGCGGAGTGCGAGGCGATGCTATCGCGGACAGGCGCCTCCGCCACCGACGCCACGGCGGGAATCCGTCGCCCGAAGAAACTCGGGCCTTGCCTCTGGGATAACGCAGACAACGTCGTCATTCTGTTAGTGCTCAGTGAATGAAATGATTCGATTTCATCAACGCAAATATTTCACTATCTTCAGAATGGTGAAATATAGCATAAATTCTTAATTGCTAGCTTTGGAAAATGAAAATAACTATCTGACAGTACGAGTTAATTTGTTGGGTATGCACTCGCAAAACAAGATTAACGTGAATTGCTATATACTTATTGGTCGGATTATAAAATCGTTTCAGTAAGAAAATGTTTGTTTCAAAATACATTAGTTTTCCGCAAGTAGTGAACGGAGTGTTTCATTCAGACCTGCGCAAGCCACTCTACTTTTCCTCCTATTTTGATACAAACTAGTCGTTTGAAAAGCAAATTCGAAGAAGTAGTACAAGAAGAAGAAGATGACAGCGTTATAAAATAATTACACAAGTCTCTATCGCATCAGATATATTGCTTTTATTAATTTACAATACAAAATTATTTGCTGCTTGGCCATGAACAAAAATATATAACCTGTGTAGTTAGTTATTTGCTATACGAGAGAATTTAGAATTCTTTTTGAGGAAGTGCCACTCAGACAAAACATACTTTATTCAAAGGACTAATAAATATTCACTAGACTCACAATCACAATTTCACGCGTATAACACATTGTGTTACTCATAACTTCTATACGTACTTAAATTCCTAATTTATTCATAATTAACATTTGCTTTATTTACTGATTTATCCACATGTAAAATACACTATAAATACAAGATTACATTATAATTAGGAGATATTAATAACATATCAATTTAACAATTGCTAATGAGAAAAATTGCTTGTTTGATGAATGAATACAAGACAAAAAACGGCAATACAGGAAAATCTAAAAATGAAATGCTTGAAATTCAATGATATTGCATTACAGAAATCAAAACATTCATTAGTTATGAATGAATCTAAATTACTTTTATGATAACAATGTTTTTTCCAGAACACCCAACAAATGAACACTGAGACAATAGACATGTGTACAGGATGTCTTAAAAGGTGATGTGCGAAGACCGCAGTGTCGCTCATTAAATGTTACAAAGGTATTTGATATTGCAATAAAACATAGCTACTAATACATCCTAATTCGTCTGGAAATATTTACAATTTTCATAATACATTCATCTATTATTGCATATATAAGTAGTAATTATCTACTGGGAGACATTGCAGCATTTGTTACACATCGAAACAAAAGACGAAAGAAAAAGAGTCGAAGAACCTGACTGACGACCTCGCGGCAAAAAACTCCTTGCAATTTCCACCGTATCATTAACTCACTTAAATGTCGGTTAGTAAAAGTCTTCTCCACTTACATCTCGCAATCGTAAAATAACATTACATTATCCTAAAAGTAATAGCTTTCTGCAGACAGATCGTCATCAATTAGATGTGATTCTTGTAGTACGGCGGGTATTCAAATCACCCCTTATTTTCCCTAGTGATCAGTTAATTGCTCTCAGACTAGCAATGAAGAGTGATCAGTCGTTTCCGTTACAAGAAGGTGATCACTCTATGACCGAGAACATTGGATGAAGTAGTGAAACGGAAAGTTAATGCTTTTGTTAATTACACTACTAGCTCGTCACGGTATTAGACTGTCATTGAAAATATGTTCCACGCTGTACTTACAGATACTTAAAAATTGCTGCGTATTTATGGATGCAAAAACGTCTCTTTATTAGCAATTGAGAAGCTAAAGCTCCTGCCACTTGCAATTTTTTTAAATGCGTTAACTTGATATCTACAAGAAACAAGCACATTATTACAAATATGTATTTTAATGCTGATTAATTTGATATCTCCATGAAAAATGCATATGACAAATAATTAAATACTACACTAATTAAAAGTTCTTAGGAATTCCCATATTCTTCATAGATATTATTTTTGCGATCTATTTACTTTTGAATGGTATGGGGTTCATAATTTATTTTTCTCTAATGAATAATAATACCATATTTCAACACTTTATAATGTGTAATAGTAGGTTTAAAAATACAAATTTGATGATATGACGAATTTCCTGAAACAATAGTTTCACAAAAGTAGATGAAATAAATAGACAACAATGCAAAGATAGTATTTCCCGGGACAATTTTAAATGAAACATAAATAGAAACATTATTGCCGTAAAAATTAAGTACAATATTTTAATAAGAAGAAAAAGGTACAAACAGCGTAATAATATAAACCGTCCGTTCATGTTTTATTGAAGTACAAATTATTATTGCAATTTTCCTTGTACACCATAATTTTAAGATATTTATGTCATAAAATCGTAAATATACACGACATAATAAAAAAAAGAATGACATCCCCTGATAAAAATTCTGTAAGGTGAAAGAATAGTATGATATTGTTATTCATGTCCCAGAAGGAATTTTAATATCCAGATTCTACGTGAAGGTAACACTTTATTGGAATTCACTTTCATCTTCTACACTCTTGGTATAGCTGAAACGTTCTAGAAAGGTAGCTATGGTTACTTTCAAACGGGTCAAAAGAATGCAATACTAACTCTCGTCCCGTCAGGAATTCGATCGTAAGCTTGCTAAAGCAAAGCTACAAAATTTCAGTTCTACAGGAACAGTACTCCGGTCCAGTTCTATCGGGAGAGGAGAGCTCTCTGGTGCCTCAGCAAGTACTCTCCACTTGTCTCATTACATCACTCGAATACGTGACTAATGACCTGAGGATATTTGATTAACTGAAATTATAATCCAGGAAGACTCTTGTAGCGGAGCACATTTTGTCTTTAAGTTGTCTCAAGTAAAACTGAAATTGTAAAGAAAATTTGTAAAACTGAAATTGTAAAGAATAACAGCAGCAAATACTCTATTGCAAGTAATGTGATACATTATACCTCTCTTCGCGTCAGATAAAGAGCACACTTTTCTGCCGACCGTTCGAAATGTCACTGGTAATTATGTCATCTCCATAAATTTGGATACAAAAGCAAGAAAATAGCGATAATTTGAGGTAAATATTGGGAAAGATTTATATGCTAGCTTGTATCAAAACGTAAAATATAATTATGCACCTTCTCAAAAATACGTCAGTTAACATGAATGTGTAAAGTGAAAATGAAGATCAGTGTCGTACATGCAGACAATGAGAGTTATGTGATAAAAATCACCTCCATGCGTCACCCGTGCGTCCCCCCCAAAGAAACGAATTCCACCTCAAGGAAAGGCTAGGTCGCTTTGATGTACGCCCGGAAGAAAGAAGGCATTCGGAGCAAAAGCCACGACTCTATCATGAAATCTCCACCTCCCACAACACGGCTCATATCATCACAATGCTCATATTTTCGTGCGGCTTCCCCCAAGACCGCCCCCGGCCCCTTGCCTCGCGCCAAGGGCCGAGGGCTCAGGGCGGCCGGGATTAGGTTAGCGGCCATGATGAAAAGGACGTAACGCGGCTAACTCATCACCGGCGAGCCTCTGCGGTGGCGGCGGGCCCCGCTCATATTGAATTACCTTTCGTTTGGACGTGGCCGTCGCCGCTGCCGTCGCCGGGGGGCGCACCGCAAGGAGACGACCGCGGCGCGGCGCGGTGCGACGCAGCTGGGGGAGGAAGTCTTGGAGGGAAGAGCAGAAACGGAAGCGGAGAGGCCGACTCGGAGAGGGGACGGCAAGAGGATCAGGTGATGGTAAAATGTGCGATACGGAAAGAGAAAGAGACATGCAGCAAGAATCACGTATTGGTAGATGTTGCACATCAAATGGAACGGAGAAAAATGTACGACTGAACGATGAAATATTGGTCGGTTGGGTGGTATTGGTGTGTATTGATGTGTATTTAGTGTGTATTGGGAAAAGGCAAATCGCAGTACCGAGAGGACACCAGCAAATAAGAAAAGAGAAATGTGTCAATAATAAGGGAACATCCACGGACTTCCATTGGGTGCAAAGAATAGACACCAACTATTGCATAAGTCATAGGGTGAAAGAAGTCCGCCCTTTCACAGCAGAATTCATCACTCAAACGATAAGCATTATGATACACACAAGACACATCAGTTGGTTTCTTTCCAAGTGAATAATATTATCACAAGTTCAGCCAGACACTTCTCTCAATCGAAGCGACGATACCGTCGAGAAGTGGGAGAAAACGGAGAAGAATATAAAAACGCGCAGCGACGAAGAAAGCGACCACAGAAGTGGTAGGGGCGGCAAGCCAGCAGGAAGCCGCGCCCAACCCCCACGCAGAGACGAGGAGGGCGCAAAGTTAGACCGGCTCAGCGGCTAGACACTCCCAGTGTGGGGGAGGAGGGAGGGGGGAGAGAGGCACGTCGCCGCCAGAGACGGCGAGCCGGCCGCGCCGCCGGCGGCCGTCGCGGGAGTTACATTCCTCGTGTATTAACCGCCACCTAAAACTCAGGGCCTTAAGTCATTAGCTTTACTCGCCAAAACTGCGGCGCGGCGGGAACTTTGAATTACCCCGCCCTCCCGCGCGGCCCCTCCCTTGCGTCGACGCGGACGCCTCCGCCCACGACGCCCCGCCCCCGCCCCCGCCCCGACTCAGGCCTTCCCACCCCCCGCGCGGATTACGACCGAGTTGAGCAGCAGCAGCGTATGGTAATGCCTACGGAAGGGGTCGAACCCATGCCTCTTCTGGACCGGAGGGGACGCTAAGCCTCGGGGCCTCTTCGGACCGGCTGGGGCCCCTCGCAGCTCAGCCGCCCGGCCGCCGCGAAGCTAACTTTGATTGCGTCGCGTTTAAATCTGGGGATTATGAGGCCCAGGCAATCCCGCCTGACCGGTAAAACTACGATAAACTCGCGCCGACGCAAAATCTGGCGTAACCTCGCGACGCGTAGCAAGGGTTATAGGTGCGCGTTAATTGGACAATAATTGCGCGCTGGGCGTTCGTATTTCACCGAAACTCTAAAGCAGACATTACTCGGGTGGGCGTTAAGTGAAACGGCAGTGAGGCGCACGTGGCTGCTACGATGGCGACGCGACGATGGGTGAGAGTGGGGGGTGGGGTGAGGGAGGGAAGAGAAGAGCGAAGGAGGGAGATGGAAAGATGGAGGAGGGAGTACTGGTGAGAGGAAATGAAGGAGGAGGGATGGCGGAGTACGGGAGATGTGTGGGGAGGGTGGGACAGAGCAGATGAGGGAGGAGGGGACAGCAGATCGCTCCCAACGAAGGCAATGTAATCGCGAATGGGAGCGAACGCAGAGGTTATCTTCGGGATCTTGCGCCCGGTAACGATAATCCCCGGCGATATAATAGCCATTTTACACCTCGTATACACGAGAGGCGGTTATCACGTTATCACCGTCGCTATGCAGGCACCGGCGCGCGCGTAGGTCGTTTGAGGCGCGAGAGTGCGCAAGGGGTGCGGACCGAGGGCGCGAAAAATTGATTTTACGACGTAGAAATGCGGCTATTTAAGAGATTGCCTCCGCTACCGATTAAACGGCGCGGTCGTTGTGCTGCACCGGCGCGGCTGCATCCAATGAGGAGGGGGATGCGGTTGCGTGACCGCGCGGACTACGAAGTGCGACGGGATTCCTGCGTCACTTTCCTGCCCGCTGATGAGAAAGCTGGCTTTTTAATTAAAGCTCGATGAGGTTGAAGGTTAATTGCCTCAGAATACGGAGAACCGTAGGTTACTGCTATCGGCAGAGCAACAATATAACGTAGGGAAATTCAGTATCCCATTAATTTCACAGCGGAAGGCGTGGAAAATACCGACAAGCAACTATAGTTTATTGTGATTATGTGGACAATGACTGCAGCTAAGTATCTTATTACTCAAGTTAATAAAAGTTAAAAACTTTGAGTTCTATGGCCTATTGTGGCCAGAATTACTTTCTCATAAAATTCTCATTGAATGATGTGGAATTGGCAATTCGACACATAAAATTTACATTGTAAAAATTTTTAATTATTGATATAATATGACTTGAATTTCGATTTTGATTATGTTAAACAATGAAAGGAGTAATGTGAAATTATTAAAAGGGTTCTTAATTTGACATATTGGATAACTTTTGATAACTCAAAAGAAATTAATTGAGCTGATAACAGTGCATTGAGCTGAAAACATTGAAAAAAAATATTCCCATCGAATTATTATTACAGAAACATTATTATTACAGACCTCCGCAGTTGTTATTAACCGTAACAACATAGGGCGTGGGACGTCTAACTACCGCAATTAACTTTCATTTAATTTATTTAGTCAAAGAACAGTAAAATCTGTATGTGACATATGGGGGAGAAGTATCATCTGCGCTCTTTAATGTTTGTAATATTAAATATTGTTATAATTGAAACGAGAAACTACGCCTATTATTACATTATTAATGCCAGTTGTATAATAATTTTTGGGTGGTTCCTGTTGTTAAAGCTGCTCGAATCTCTTAACCAATTCGTAAACTTACTTTTATTACGTTCGGGTATTTCGATTAGTTGGCAGTTTTGCGAGGACAAATGTTGAAGTGTGTTTGAAGACGATGTGGAAATATTGGTGAATCAACCTCTTTCTGCTGTGTGTAATTAGAAAAAAAGTATTAGCATCAGGCGAAAAAGGGAACAATTAGACTGCAGGGTCTGCTCTTATGAAGATGCCAATAATTGGCAATTAATTTTCTTCTAGCAAGTGCATTTGTTTGCGTGTATGAAGAATCGTAGACTGAAGATCATTCGAGTGAACTGATCATTCGAGTGGCAGAATTTGACACTCGAAAAAACTCGGAAAGTGAATTTAAATTATCAACATACAAATTACAGAACACAATATCAATAAACACGTTTACTGGTATCCCAGAAGAATATCTAATACAAAATATCACGTACGAACACAAACAACGTTTTACAATTATATTGAAATGATTACTAATTTCTGGAAAGATCACATGATCTTTCGGCTGCGGCTGCGGCCAACGGCTGCCGTACCGACTCGGTACTGCAGCAACTGATTTACACATTTTCGCGTTCCGTTTTTCAATGGTTCTTTTGAATATTTTTTCTGGTGACTGCGTTGCTTCCACCGGAGCCTAGGTTAACCGGTACTCACATAAACGCGAGTCTAATCTTCATGAATTCAATTGTTCGTTTAATGAACAAAGTTATTTTAATCTAATTCGAAAAAAAATGCACTTCTAAATTTAATCAACTTCCGTTATTTCTTCCATTTTCAATAATTTCTTTAATAATACATTCGTATTTTGAAAGGAAAACAAGCTGAAAATCATTCCCTTAATATTTTCTGCACTGTTGTTTTATTAAAAAATGTTCACACTGAAAAATACACGTTAATCCAGAGCTGGGGCACTGTCAGCGCTTTTTACACACGTCAATAAAACGTGTCATGTAATTTTGAGTATTGGAACAAGATGTTACAGATATGTACGTTGTTTCGCTTTTAATATTCTCCTATATCTACTTTGGAAATTTTAAATTGATTTCGTACTTATGGGTTCAAAACGCAACTTAATTTTGAAAATGCGATATCATTGTGATGGGCCGTCTTCATGCAGATGCTTAACGTTAAATGTAACTAAACGCAAGAATTTCATTCCTACACCACGTAATAAAAATGTTTCTGCGAACATTAAAACGTCGAAAATACAGCTCCGTTTAACGTTTATGATGAAACAACTCTGCCACAATGTATTCACTCTCTGCTCCTATTAATTGTGAATTGTAACGGGTAACTAATTGACAAAGAAAGGTGATCAAGTCCGATAAAATACAAAGAAAAAAACAAACACGCTTGAAATTATAACGCCTGTCAGGCTTGTTTCTATAGCCAGACAACACGAAATAGCACTCACGCGACCGTTAATCAATTTGGAAATCAAACCCAATAAAAATCTAATGCACAGCACGACCCATCGGTTATATGCACAGAAAAATGGGGCTGTTGGAACTTGAGTCGAGTCACGAACCCCACGCGAAAGATTCGTGCGAGTTGGACGGCCGGTCCTGTTCCGCGACTTCCAGGTACACTCGGAGAAATGAACGCCGGCGCAAGAGCGCAAGACGACGCGGCTGCTGGCGACGGGATGCGAGCTGTTCGTGTTCAGCGGCCACGACGCGGCGGGGCCTCATCGTGAAGAGAAGCGTTCACGTGTGGTGTCCACCAGCTGGTCGTACAAAACCCTAGTAAGCACACGTTTTATTTTAGCGTTCGAATTACTCAACATTTTCCAGGATTGATTAACGGAAATATTCTTGTAAATTCGTGAAATAACTATCAAATAAATAACAAATATTAATTACTAAATACTAACAAATAATAAACACTAATTAATTTGTGTTACATGAACGTTTTTATTACATGATCTTCGGTCTATTTTCGTACGAGGCCTGTCTAAAAATATTTTGCCGGTAATAAAATGTTTCTGTAGTTACTGCCTAATTTCTTCACAATGTATCACTAACCTCAATCTATTTTACCCCACAATTTCTTAAAGGGCTGAAAACAGGAGAGGAACAGGTTAAGGAATAGTATTTTAAATGGTCTGGAACTTTGATATCACTCTATCCATTCGCATTTTTCAATAGTTAAAATGGTGACCTTGCCTTCTGAAATAAGCAGAGGTCAGAAGGAGCCCATTCTGCGCATTGGAAGATTGCAGACAACCGTAATTCCATATTTTGCGCAGAGCGCCTGAATAGTGAGTGACGAGAATATTTTAAGGAAACGGAAATGAAACGAACACATATTAAACGAACTAACACCAATGGCTAATTTTCTGCTTATTGACTTGCTCAGCAAAGGTATCAAAATCCACACGTGCATTTCATTGGATTGCAGGAAGTGGCGCTCCAAATAGACGTTTATTTTCCTAAACAATGCGAAATTTGGAGACTTTTCAGGCAAAATAAACTAGTCCTGTGTTTTAACTAACATGTCTTTTTGAAGAGGATAAAACTAACCCTTACTTATCCTTTACTTTAAAAGATAGAGGAAAGGAAAAATGCAAGGGAGTGGGAGCCTAAGAGCTGGAGGAGGGGTCCGGTCGTGGAGGCGGCACCGGACCAAGACAAATGTACGAATGCCTCGTTCCTCCTCGCCGACAAGTGCACCCATAATTACGGCCCATCTGCATAGCGCTGCGCGGGGTAAAGCGGGGCCGGGAAGAGTCGGGCGGGATGGAGTGGAGTGGAGCAGGGCAGAGCTGGGCAGAGCAGTGTGGAGCGGTGAGGAGTGAAGAGGGGTAGAGCCGACAAGGCGAGAAGAGGATATAGAGCGAGACGAGGAGAAGGGCCGGGGGACGGCAGGGACAGGCAAGGACGGGGGCGGGG
>BOPP01000112.1:1894024-1908936 GCA_017312745.1 Gryllus bimaculatus | reverse complement strand
CTCGCACCGGGCAGTGCACGGCCGCACTAAATCTCTGCGCGGATCTGTAATTAGGCCGCGGCTGGTCACGCAGCGGGCGGGAGTTACGGCTGCCGCTGCGTGTTGGCAGCGCCGGCCGGCCCCGCGGTTGGCACGCCTGCCTCGTTACTCAACGCCGGTTCGAGTCCCGACGTCAACACTGCCGCGCCCGCCCTGCGCGCCGTGCCGCTTCCCGCACTCAACACTGCCCCGCCCGCTGCGCCGCCGGTCCCCGTTTGGCTCACGAGCGACGTCAATAACACCCGCCCGTTGAGTCGTTGATGCCCTGCTCGCTGTCCGATTCCGATGAATGCTCTAGGTGGTGTTCATTCTGCGGACCTTGGGGTGCGGCTCTCAAAGACTTCTCATCAACTCTTAAATGATAATTTTTTATAAATATGTAGCGATGAGTTTATTTTCATTTCAGTGGAATTTAGAGAGCCTTGGAAATAAACGTGCTAGAACAAGAATATTTCGAATACATACTATGTAGTACAAGCATGTATGTATGCATGTATATACATGTATATAAGCATGTACATACATGATTTTATGAACTACTAGTAAGCAATTAACATTAATAGTAAATAAAGATTTCTTTAATATTCAAAAACCAAATGCTCCATCATTATGTATTAAGACGGAGCGTTTGAATATTTGTGCGTTGAATATTCTTATTCAAATACTGAAAGGGGTAGCGCGCTAGAACGAAAACGTCCTGTATTATTTACGAAATGAAAAAGACATCGCCAAAACATTGTTTTTGCTTGAACGCCACACCACAAAATCTATCTTTAGAGTTCAATATTCTTGTGATTTGTCGAATGCATATACATTTAGCACATAACTGTTCAGACAAACTATACACACGTAAACTTGTGGTAATGACGATGCAACTTTCCCACGAATCTCTACAACACAATGCTCTGCTTCTTGCTCCCCCCCACCCCACACACACACACACACACAGCCCGCAGATCCTCACAAGTGTAAATATTTTCCGCTATAGCTCTTTCTTCTTTCACATTGCAATTGAGCCAAGTGCTTTTAAAATAACAAATTCTATACAACTAAAACTGCAATCTTGTTTCTAAATCCATCATTGATAATCTGTGACATTATCAGTAATCATTACTCTTTGAGATGAATTCATTACAAACAGAAGAGACACATTGATTAAATAATTCAATCATTTTTACGTTTATTTACATATTCTTTAGATATGCACATATAAATTGATTGTAAATTTGCTTATAGCATTATTGCACAATTATTTCGACGTTACTTCTTAATGTGAATACCCCTAAATGTGAATGAAGACTGAAAAATCTCTCTCTTCATTTGGATTCCCATTGGGCCACGTACGCCATGTAAAGAACGAATTCTATACCTCTTAAAATTATATCATCTCTCGCTATTAGCATCCTCTCATCACTAGCAATCTCTGACATAATCAATAATAATTATCATTTAACGTGTACTCACAACAAACAAACGGGGCATTTAATAGGAATGAATGAATTAATATGTTTATTCACATAATCATTAGATCCGCGTGTACTCCTCCATTGTATATTTGTTGATAACTTTCTTGCATATTCATTTTATCAACACTCCTAGACGCGAATATCTAATACGAAGACCGAAAAATATTACCTCCACAAAAACAGCCATCGACCTCTTTCCTTGTTTCTCTCTCATCACCGTGTTCCGTATTAGGAACCACTGGTAACCGCGTTTAGTAGCCGTTGCGTGCTCTGAGCCACACCTTTGCAATTGCTGGCAATTTCACGCATTCACATTCACTTTTGGCATCATTCCACTCATCTCATCCCCCCTCCCCGCCTGCAGCATCAACTCCAGTGACGCAATTTCCCTCCGCATCCCCCCTCCCCCCCTCCGGCCGCTTCTCGGCGCGCCTCCCTGCTGTTGCTCGGCCGA
The DNA here is from genome assembly GCA_017312745.1 of Gryllus bimaculatus. Taxonomy (NCBI): domain Eukaryota; kingdom Metazoa; phylum Arthropoda; class Insecta; order Orthoptera; family Gryllidae; genus Gryllus; species Gryllus bimaculatus. The sequence goes on along the minus strand of BOPP01000112.1, from coordinate 1,906,977 downwards.
TGGTCGGAATTCATTCCGGCAACGAGAGCTACATTATACCGAAATTATTACTCCGAGGTAGAGAATAGAGCTGTCGTATATCATTCGGGTGCTGACAGGAAAAACCATCTTTCACTGCGCGAGTGAGGCTGAATTCGGCGCTTGTTTTCCTTTTGCGGCGACGCGGGCCCAAGGACAGCGCACACCAGCCGCCGACCAGCAGGCGAATAGGTAGAGAAGGCAGCAACACCAGCGGGGAACACAGTGGCAGATAAGGTGAATGGAAGATTTGGAAAATGGAAGTGGTTAAGGTGATGATTGGTGTGATGATGGAGGTGGTTGTTATGGTAGTGCTGGTGGTTGTGGTTGTAGTGGTGATCGAAGTTATGGAGGTGGCTATATTGTTAGTAGTGGTTGTGATAGCAGTATTGTTGTTGGTAGTGGGGGGTTGATGGTGGTGGTGACAGCGGAGCTGATGACGGTGGTGGTGGCGGTGGCGTTTGCAATGATAATAATGGTGGAGCTGACGGAGGACGTAGCGTTGCTTTGGTATCGGAAAGGAGGGGAGGTGAGCTGATGGTGGAGGCGGGGGTAGGTTACGAGCGTAGGGTGGTTGTGACGGTGGAAGCAGAGGCAGTGAGCAACCAGTCTCGCCGCTTCCAACCATCGCCAGTGTCACTGATGCGATCAGGAGGCCTCCCCTACCTTTGCTAGATCGTCTCAGCTGTTGAGCCTGTCGACTATACACTAGTTTGGTGACCGATCATTGAAGCTTCACTCCATGTAATGTTCATTCGTGTCCCGCTATTACATAAGCAAGTCCAATTTTAATTACTTTACAAACTACTTCAAATTCTTAAACTAAACTTCCGCCACGCCTCGTCTCAATATATCACCTTTCTACGCACATGCTATCTTCCTTCTCCGGTTAAACACGGCCTTTGGAATTGTACTTTTATGGACCATTTTTCGCCGCTGAACTCTGTTCCTAATCTTCTTTACTTTTCTCACAGTGCCTAAGCGCACCTTCGCTCTCAGCTGAGAACAGTTTTTACGTCTCGTCATCGAATTGTTCTCGCGGAGTTTCATTCTTCTGCGTGAAGTCGTCTCCGCTACAACGTTTTCATGCATAGAGTTGGGACCTCGCTCACTTCTCCTTTCGTCTTTGGGTGTTTTCTGAAAGTTTTGTTGCCTTTACCACGTTTCCCACTTCTTAACGTACCGTGCATCTGATTCCTCAAAGAAGTACTTATTGCTCAGTTCCTGTTGTATCTGTCCCTGATCCATGCACAGAGTTTGGTTACGAGCGTAGGGCTGTTGTGACGATGGGAGGAGAGGCAGTGGGCAACCAGTCTCGCCGCTTCCACCCATCGGCAGAGTCACCGACACGATCTGGAGGCCTCCCCTAAGCACACCTTTTCAATATAGCGAAATGAACGTCAACATTCTCACAATTATCAAGTCCACGCCCCCTACAAGACAACATCTAATATTACGGCTCACGGTCCCTTGGATTTGCAGGGAACACGGATGATGGTTGGGGTTCTTCCATTTTATCCTTTCATTACAATACAAATCTACTTCAAAATAATAAATGATCTAACCCGCGCAGAAATACTGGCCTACGAAATGGGTAATGAAATACACCGCGTCCACTAGTTATCAAATGGTCCATTTTTCATTTCCTTCAATATCCATTATTTTCTTTATTTTTCTTCTTTGTGTCTTTACGTTACACCCAAGTTGAAGAAGAGGGTTCAAAAGAAACTTTCGCAAGCGACCGGGGGTTCTCGCCGGTACGCGGACACCGCTGCGAAGCGGCGACGGCGGCATTTGTCGTCAAAGCCAATGCGCTTTTTTACACAGACGGCGTCGGGAGAAACTCTCCAGTAGAAATAGGAATTGTCCATTCTGGTGGCGATGATAAAGCACGTCGCAGGCATCACAGCGCAAGTGCCTTACACGTGAGGTAGCTCAATGTTGGTAATGTGCCAAAATTCCTGGGTAGGAAGTCTTCGAAAAATAGTGTAGGAGCGACCATATAATTAGAAGTACATGCCAAACCAACGCAATGATATAAGATGTTATTAGATGTTGATTGGGTGTCATAAATTTAGTTACAATGTTGTTATAATGAATGTATAAAAATATATGTAAAACATAATCATCTCATATGCAAAAGTTATCACCTCAATTTTTCAGAAAGCTGAGTCATGCATGTTCCAAAAGGTACTGGTTTACCTGTATGGAATTCTTTAGAATAAGGTTTTGATGAATACCATAATTCAAATATTTTGAAAGGGAAATCAATAAATTATTACTTTGTTTCCCTGCAAAATTATTCTTTTTCTACTGGGTAGAAATGTAAAATCTTATCAACGTGAGACCCCATTGATATTTTTTAAATTGTCATTTGTATTAATGTGCAGATAGGCAAGGGTCCTATACCCTCCGGAAAGGAACGTGGCACCAGTGATTGATGATAAAAGCCTTGATACAAATATCACGTTGCAAGACTAGAAAGTGAATGCAGCAGTCTAGTTACAGCAACCGCTCTCAGTGACACAGACAATGAGGAATAACGGACCAGTATTTCATTACGACCCCTAATTCAAACGTTAACACTGCCAACGTGAGTTGTCAGACTTTCACTGTAACGACCGGCGGCGGCACTGGCGCGCGCGCTGGCGCCGCCCACGTCGCCACCGACGCCGTTACCGCCCCCTCGCCGTCACCGCCGCCCACGCTCGCTCTGCTGCCTGCACTGCCTCCATCACCACCGCTCGTGACACCGTTGAAATAGACACCGTCGGCAAGGCGCTATTACCCGTCTCCGAGTCCATCTCCGTCTTCGTCTCTGTCCCCGTCTTCGTCTCTGTCCCCGTCTTCGTCTCTCTCCCCGTCTTCGTCTCTCTCCCCGACTCCGCCCGTCTCTGCGTCTCCGTCCCCATCGTCGTTGTCATCACCGTTCCAACCATCAGCGCCAGTGAGTGGCTTTCAAGAGGAGGTACTGCAGCGTACAGAGGCACGAAACGTAACTGAATCCGACACGTGTAATAAGCGCGTTGGCATGTGCCCTCGTGGTCGGACGGTGGCGCCCGAGCAAAAACGGGGAGTGAAGGACGGCGCAGGGGCGCAAGCACAGTATCCCTGGGGGTGATCGACAAAACACGCGCACGCCCCGAAATATCCTGCTGCTACTGCTTCTGCTGTTACAGCAACGCCCTCGGATATCAACGCGGCGGAAAAAAAACGGAGCGTATTCCCTAAAGCGAACCAGTGCAACGGGGCATTGGGCGAGCAGAAATAAATATTCCATTAGGACTCGCCAGGCATAAAATGAATTTTTTTCAATCCGGCGAGTCCGACCGGGAAGGTTCGATCGGCCGACGACCTCCGGGCGGCGTCGATGGAAGTGGAGCAGAGCGATGTGAGGCGATGGGGGTGGCGGTCAAGGGGCGAAGGTATGAAAGAAATGCAGCTCTGGTTAAATTAATGACATAGTTAAATTAACGAGAAACAGTTGGTAGGTAGGAGGACAGGCAGAATAACTGCAAAGTTGTACTGAGTTAATAGTCTTGATGTTGGTGATTGCATTCGTACAAATGATATTGGTAAAAGTTTGAGTTTTAGTGACTTGATGATGGAAGTGGTAATTGGTTATGTGGTGATGGTGTTGAAAAAGAGAGGGTATTGGGGGGTCATGGAAGATGGAGGAGATGTTTCTACACAATAAAAATGACGGCCCTATTTGGAATAGCTAACGACAATCGGAAGAGCAGTCCTGATGGAGAGTGTGACCACCTCGATGTTTCTGTTACAGAATAGAGCACGATATTCGAAAAGGGAATGGTGTATTCACGATTTTCTATTGTCAACTGTCAGAGAGACCCTGCAGAAGAAACAAGCACGCGATAATACGTTGGCAGAACTGGAAATTTGAAGTGAAGAGAAGTGGGGTATTTGAGGAAATTGGTTAGGAGCAATACCCAAGACAATTCAGAAGTCCGGTTAAGCTAAGACAGAGTAGACGAGAAAATATAATATATAAAGGGGACCGACCATAAATTGAGGGCAAAATTTGGGATAAGCGACGTTCGACGATGTCGAAATCTTCGCTAAATGATTTGGAATTTGAGAACATAATGGCAAAAGTGGGTGTTCGGTATTAACTTCTGGGACATATTCTCAACGTTACAACAACACGTCGGTACCCATTAGAGCACAGAAGTGCAGTACCTCACCAGCACGAGCATCGCCGTGCACATGACTCCACCCGGACACCCGAATTCATAATATCGGAGCGTAGGTGGCAAGGGAATTGGGCAGCAAGGGCAGTCAGCAGTGCGTAGTCGCTGCGCGATCCCAGAGGCTCCACTCGCTCCAATAGGATTTTTATTGCGGCCCATTTGCACTGGTGGCCGCGGCTAAACTCCCGCTCGGCCCCCGCACCCACAGCCGGTCGCCCGGCGGGAGCGGCGCCCGACCCGCGCCGAGCCGCCGCCGCGCCGCCGGCCGGCCAAGGGGGGCGTGGCCGGCCCCGGCGATTAATCTGCTGCAATACGGTAATTTCCATTTAGGCTTGTTCTAATTTGACATTCTTTCCGAACGAAATCTAATCTCTGGCTGGCTATAGGAAAGGGGTGAGGGATAGGGCAATATTATTAGGCCGCGGCGGACACAGCGTGTCCCCCCTGCCCGATAACACGGGGGGCCCTTTAGTGTCTTGTTCGTCCTTTCAGTGGACGCCGTGTCCGAGGGGCGCTCTCCGGCGGCCGCATAACGCAGCCTGCATTACGCAGCCATTGTAAGATAGCGCAGCCTATACACCGCCAATCATCAGCATGCATTATCTTGGCCCATTGTTTTAATATCTGCCTCATCTTGAACGGGGTGGGCGGCCGCGAGCGGAGCGGCCGGCCGGCCTGCGAAGCGGTCGTCCCGGCGCGCCGGACGCCAATACGGCGGTGTTATTTCATCTGTAGCACGCGCTAATAGGGGCAGGCGAAGGAAGCCAGAGGCGGCGGCGGCAGCGGCGGCGAGGGCAGCGGCGGCAGGGGAGGCGGTGGTGATGGCGGAGGCGGAACCGGCGAATTAAACGCTGCGAAACCGCAGCTTTGCCGGTTGCGGGTTGTTACGGGCCCCTCCGCCCCCCTCCCCTCCCTGTGTGCGTGCGCGCACGGGTGGGCAGGTGCGAGCGTTAATCGCCCGTGCCGCTCGCAGTCCGACGCTGCGGGCAAGGAGCGAAACCTGCGTTGGACAGGCTCAGTAACGGGGGATTTTGAGAATTCAATTCAATGCTTTCTGGTGAAGTGATTGTCTTCATCCCGGAGGAAGAGGATTCACCGTCGTATTCAGTAGTTTGGATTACAGAAAGGATAAATGCACTTTCTCTATTCAAATGTTTTCTAATTCAAATGTCCGAGTCATCTCTTCGGAAACATGAGAAGTACTTCATTTCTGTAAATGCTTATACAGTGCTGATATGTTGAAAAAAGTTTTAAATGTGCTAATTACCCAATATTTGCATTCCATTTCACTTCATTTTCATCCACATCAAGTTAAGCTAGAGCATGTCGATTCTTAGTTGTAGTAGGTACTCTGTTTTTCAAAAAATACTTTTACAAACCTTGAAAGAAGAATACCTATTTTTATTCATTGAAATTGTGTATGGACGTTGTTCATAAATTAATGAAAATTTTATTTGGTGTATTTGAGGCTTGAAATACATTTACCAACATCAGACAAACTTTCAAATTTTCTATGTAAAAAATAATTATGTATTGTACAAATCTTTCATTATTAAAAAAATAATAGCTCTTGACTGCTTCATTTGCGTGTATCAATGCATGATGCTGCAGAATTATCTAGACATCGTTTCGTATTTCACATTTTGAATATTTATACATCAATTAACGGACTCAAGTATAATTTGCAGGAAAGTTGTGAGCGATACACATTACACTGAGCATTGTATTACAACACAATTCACGAGTGATGATAATGAACACCCCCCCCACCATGCATTCGGACGGAAACATCACATGCGAACGACTACCGAAAATAGCATTTTCAGTGTACTTCGCATTTAAACGGCATCATTTTCGTCCACTCAAATAAGTGCTTTCAAAGGCTTATGCCAATACCCATTAGGCGTGTTGAGAGAGAGGGATAGCCATTTGTTAAAGATAACAATGCTGCAGTAAACAATTTGTTCGGAGCTCTTGTTGTGCAGGCGACTCGGCATGAACACACACACGTCAGGTCGCTGAAACGAAAATTAGCTGAAACGTCCAATACGGCTGGGTGTCCCTTCCTGTCCGCTTAGATTCAACATAACGCACCCCGAGTCATGCATCAGGATCGCCGGCCAGCGTGGGCTATTCGCAATTTATGTGTTAGCACAACAGTTGTACCAACACAGAGAGATCGGAATAACTGCTGCCCTGGCTGTCCAAATATTCCAACTCTCAGCTACGCGATATAAACATTTTTTTCGCAAAATGGCAAACACATTCCTAGTTTATCTGTTTGAATGGTGTCATTACCTTAAATAATAAATGTGGCAGTATTGGAAAGACGGATATGAATTCAACAAAAAAAAATATCTGCAAATGAAAACGAGAAATGGAAAGCTGGGAGAATGCGATTATGTATTATTAAATTTCCGCTTGATGAACTTTTCCAGATTACCTATCTTTCCCTATTATTCCCTTGACAATAGTTCCATATTGTGCGCGCGCTTCCCCCAAGGAGAGGAGGAAAGCCAGTGCCGCGGAGATCCAGAATACCGGAATATAATCCGAGGGCACCCCTTCTGAAATAACACGCGTCGGCAGGGGGCTCCGTGTGTCTCGTAGAGGGATTCGCGACCCACGCGACCGACGCCCGTGTTCGCGGCTTAAGGGGGCGGTGATCCGAAGGGCGGGGGCGAGAGACAGGCACGCAGAGGGCGAGAGAAGTTGGTGAGAGTGGTTGTTCTGGCAATGGAGGCGGAAATGGGAGGAATTGAAAGTGGGAGGATAGTTAAGACGATGTTAGAGTCCAAGACAATACTAACCACGGTGAAGTACCAGTACCAAGGGGAATATAAAAATTAATGTTTTGTTCAGCGTTGAGACTATCTGAAGCAACAGCGACGATAGTGATGCCATTAACTCAGGTCTCCGAGGTGACGATGGCTACCTAGATGATTGTCATTTGTCAGCGTTAATTTGAGCAGAAAAATGAAGCGAAATATGTCCTTTCAAATGCGGGTTATTCGTGTAACAATTTAAAAATATTCTGATTCAACGTAATGTATGAAATGGCTACATTTTATTTTATTCATTTAAAAAGTGGAAACTGTGATGATTGTATATGTCGATCAAATTAGACAACTCATTGCGAAATGAAATCGATCGATTATTAAATTTTAAGCTTTAATAGTAATGGATGACGCGAGGTAGGCAGGTTGAAGGCCAACGAGAAAAAAAAGACGGACATAAAAAGCACAAGACGAAACCGACAAGCCGAGTATGTACCTGTTGCAACAGAGAGTCCGCAGTTGCAACGCCCATCTTTGTCCAATGCGTCTGTTTCGATCACAAACACAGCCCGAAATTCAGGTTCAACGCGAGAAAGGCAGCAAGGTAAAAAGAAGGAAATAACAAGAAAATAAAAAAAGGCAAAAGACGTTACCGGCGATCCGAATCAATACCTATTGGGTCCGCAGTTGCAACGCCCAGCTCCTTTCAGTGCGTGTCTTTCGACTACAGGCCCAGCACGTGATCGACCAGGGCAGCGTCCGCGAGGCGGCCAGCCCGGGCGACGGTGGCGACGCGACCGCCGGGAGGGGAGGGTAGCGAGGTGCAGAACGAGGGTGACGAGGGAAGAGATCTGCGAAGGGGCTGTGGGCAGAAGGGTCCACTGCCTTCCCTACCCTCACTCCCGCATCGCCCCGCGCCCCCCGGATTTATTACGTTCATTACACGCGCGCGCTGGCCGGCGAGCCACCGCGCCCGAGATTAGCAGCTGCTTATCTGCGCGCGCGCGCCGACAGCGCTGAAATATGCCGCGGAGACCCAGAAGCGCGGCGCGGCGCGGCGCGGCGTCCGCAGACCCAGCGGAGGGTGGGGGCGAGGCGGTGGACCTCAGGGTGCTATCGAGAGGCGTCTGCGGAGATGATAATATTAACGAGATTTCGTCTCATCAGCAGCAGCAGGTACAGGAAGCAGCAAGTGAGTGAGCGAGATGAACCGAGTTCCCGAGACACCATTCTAGAAGAGTGGCCTTTGCTAGAATAGTGGTGGAAGAGAGGAACGGGAAGAAGTACAATTCTGCGTCAAAATGGTTCTGGTTATATATTGCGAGAAATGTTTTCAATAAATGTTTTCAGAGATTGTAGTTTCAAAATCAATATTACCGTCCAAGTAGTATGACTTTTCAATCGTTTGTGAATCCCACTTTCTCGTTTCTCCAAACCACCACTAAGGGGTTGCCGGACCCTGAGACAGCCGCTGCCTGCCTCCCTTCCCCTGCGGGCAGGGCGGGGCAGAGCGGGGCGGGGCAGGGCGGGGCCGGGGCAGGACGGGGCAGTGACGGGGAAGGGCGGGGCAGAGCGGGCGGGCAGGGCGGGCAGAGGGGCGGGGCAGCGGCGGGGCAGGCGGGGCAGGCGCGGGCCAGGCGCGGGCAGAGCGGGGGGCGGGGCAGGGCGGGGGCCTGAGGGCGGCGCAGGCGCGGGTGGCGGGGCGGGGCGCGGGCGGGCGGTGGCGGTCGGTTGTACGGCAAGCGAGGGGGGGCGGCGAGCGAAGCGGGGTGGACGGGATGGGGAGGGCGTAATAACTCGGCAACCGGGCGTGTCCTGAGTAGGGCGGTCGGGTGGCGCGCGCTGCCCCGCTTCGTTTAAATGTGTGCCGGTTCGTGCCCGCGGAGGCCGACGTCATTATATCGCGACCGGCCGACCCGCCGTCCGGCCGCGGCCAGCTCAGGCGAGCGCAGCCTTGTCGGATAGTCTGCCGCACCGCTGATTGTGCTTGCCTGTTGGGCCTGTACACTTGTCGCTCGCGAAAATGACCACCCTGCATTTATATGTACACTAATAAGACTGAGCTTGCCGGATGGTCAGCCAGTCTGCGACTAAACATACATAGCATATGCAGTGATGGACTAGTGGGGGACTGTCGAGGAACATCATATTTATTTCATGAGAATGGTTTTTCCGACACCAAGATTCAGTCTTGTCAAATAATTGCTAAAGAGTCTGATGTACGAAAAACTAATTCAAAGTACACTTTCTAAATATTGATTTAAATCCCATGCGCGAGGGAATATTCATTGTTTTTTATCACATTTGGCGGGGAAAAGAGTATGCTTCACAGGAATGGCATTTATATTGAAGATTATATATCAATCGGTCTTAATTTTTCCAATTGTATAAATGATGTGCAATCACTGTTAAGGTTTCTGTTAAATTACGCGACGAACAGGAAGACAGATTGTTCTATCGGTTTTTTGTAATAAAATATTGGAAGATTTCTGTTCGTAATTCCACGCTATTTTCCAGTTCTCTCCTGTGCGAAGAAATACGAGTAGTTGTAGTTTTTCATGAAGTTAGTCAAAAGGGGAAACAAAATAAAATCGCACCGAGAGGAGGAAGCATCGCAGACTAAATTTATTTTTATGGCGAAATTTTGAGCATATTTAGTTACTGATTCGTTAGATTAAGTTTTGATGATTATTCGACGCACGTGAATTCGTAATGGCGTCGATAATCTGAAGCGAAAATGTAATTCTGCATCGGACGCAACGGGCGCGCTCGGCGCGGGGTGCGGGGTTGGGAAATTGAATTGAATTTTATTTCGGCCACCACCGCTTCCGCGTAATTCCTGGCGTGCGGCGGTGGCGGTCGGGGGCAGTGGGCGCACGGATGGCGGTTCGCACGCGCCAGATGACGCGCGGGTGCGATGATCCGGCTCGCTATTTTACACACAATCACGGCGGAGCCCCCTCACACGACGCCGCCTATGCTGTCCACGCCCCACCCTCGCTCCCTCGCTCGGCGCCTCCCTGTCTCATCCGCCTTGCGTGCTCGGAGTACCTCTCTCGCGCCTCTCCGGTCGCCCTGCCATGCGCACACCCTCGCCCAAGCTCCCCTTCCTGAAACGCCCCTCTGCTTGCCTACGTCCCACCCTCGCCCTCAGCCCGCCCACCCTCCCCGCTCCCCTCCCCCCGCTCGCCCTCCCCCGCTTCCCTCCCGCGGCTCGCCCCCCGCTGCCCACGTCCTTCGTCCGCCCTCCCCGGTTGCACTAGTCTAGTTACTGTTTCTCCACAAGAGCCGATCTCCCACCCATTCGCTCTCTCTGACCATCTAATCACCACCTCTATCTTTCCCTGCTCCCTTTCGATCCCTTCCCACCTCGGACCCATTTTCCCCCTCCCCGCCGCCTTCTCCCTTCCTCCCTTCCCCTCGCGAGTTCTCTTCCGAAGCGGCAAGTATCCCCCGGCACCGTCGACAGATTAAATAATTGGTGGATCTGATTAAGCCTCCGGAATCATGACGGACGTCGGCGCGCGGCTCGACCGCGAGTCGTGGCGGTGCGTGTACGAATAAGTGGCGGGCGCCGCGCGGCGGCGCGGAGGTGACGCGTGGCAGTAAGTAGCGCCAGCGCCCGGAATGGTTGCAATTTCGTGTGACTCTCCACGGTGCGTGATGGTTTAGCAACATCCTGTTTAGCTACACGGGGCGAGTCCCTTTGGCGGAATGTGTCCTCCTGGATCGTGATTGAATGTCGTTTCAGGAACCCCAGATGTAAGAGCGCGAGGCGGGCATGTACGGGTGTCTAGTAAAGTAGTGCGCGTGCCGGAGTGCTGGTAAATTTTCTGTAATGCCCAGGCCGGTACATAATTGTTAGTCGCAAAATGCCGTTGACTTCTCTGCAGTAATGCGTGATTTCGGGGATTTGATGAGCAGCTAAACTTAAGCTTTCTGCAGTTATTTCAGACAACGGGATAGAGAATGGAACGCTTCATGACAGGACATCACTTTCAGGTCTATAACAATTAATGAGTAAAACATAGCGGACTTATGGGAGAGAATTTTGACTAACTAAATACAACTTGTAGGATAGCCGGCCGTTTTAAATATTTCATGGTGAAGCTGCAAGCCGATATGCGTTTTCAAGGAAATTATGAAACACTATTTTTCCCCCCTCATGCTTCAACAACATTGGTCATCGAATGTTCTATCAAATTTTCTCTAATCTCGCTTCGGATAACATCTCTTGTTTGCATATGCATTGATATTATAGGACACTGAAATTATAATAACTATATTATATAATAAATACATTTTGTAATATTACTGGCAATTATTTAAAACAAAAAAAAACCAATTTTGATAAAAACAATTACAACATCAACAGAACAAGTTGAAGATTTTCTTACAAAATAAAAAATAATTATAAAAATAAATAGTCGCTGTAATTTGTTTTGCCAGTTATATTTGGAGCCAATTCAGTATATAATTTCTCTCGGTGACATCTTTTTCGGTTTTGGTCGTGAATTGGATTAAACAATTTAGTAAATAAATATAGCAACGTAAGTAACAATGCAACAATATTACGTCGACTTCTCCTTTTGTTTGTGTGGGGGCGCGTGCCTAGTAGAGTACGTATGTACGGTACGTCGCAAATGACAGAAGAATTTTTCTGCCAACTCTATAACGAAAATTCCACCCTTAAATCCACCTCCCGCCTGCCTTGCTTTAAGGACCCTCCTGGGCGTGGGGTTTCAGCAAATCCAGCCCAATTTGCACGTCTCGCCACTTCGCACACGTGCGCGCGCTGGGCTTGTTCACGCGATCACCCTGCGACGGCTTCCCCCGCCGTGCTGCACCGTAGCGACGTCCGGCGACGCGATGGGGCCCGGTTGCGAGGTTACGGGGATGCGATGGAGTCGTGCTCCTGTTGCCGCAGATTTTTTTGCAAAGGATGTTCACTGGCGGCTGCAATTTTTGATCGAATTACGTTGTTGAGTAAAGCGCCGCCTGTCCGCGTTGTTTTTTTCTGTCACAACCCCCTCATCATTCGTATGCGTGCTAAAACCGAGTAAGGGCTCCTTTACGCGGTATTTCCACAAGGGGGCGCGCCCGCGCGGGTAAGTTATGGGGGAGATGCGAAATGTATGGCATCCGGTTTGAATGATTTCTACGAAAACATGAAATCAGCGTGCATTTCGTAGGTATGAAAGTGCCTATCGATCATTCGCGCGCTGCGGAGCATTTGTTTTCGTTACGTTATATTACGACAAACTCATTTTCTATTAACAGAACAGATCCAAATTGCGAAAATATTTTAAGCGAAATTGCCACGATTTCCTGTCATCAACGACCGAGCAATTCATTTTCCCGTTACCCATGGCAGCTAAATCAGGCAAATTAATTTAACTGATAACACCAAATAATTACTAGGACGCTTAGAAATAATTTTATTATGGAGGATGACCTCACCGCAAAGGGGTGCTTAGAGCGTGATAAAAGAAAAACCAAACATTCAAAGTTTTATCCCTAGCGAATCTACGTTTATTTTAAAGCACGATTGACGGACAATGGCCGCATGAATAATGTCGGGGGGGCGCGGGCGCGTGGCGCGGGCCGCGCGAGGGGCGGGCGGGAGGGGCGAAGTGGCGAGGAAGCGGTCCGCGAGGCTTACGTGTCCCGCCCTAAGCGGCTGGCGCGCGCGGGAGCTCCGGGGCCCAGGGGTTTCGCGGGCGTGAAGAAATGCAATATTTCCTTCGGGGGCGCCGCCTGCGGCCCCGGGGGGCGGCGGCGGGGCGCGGGCGGACGGACGGACGGACGGGGCGCTGCTTTGCGGCGGCGCTCGGTCGCTGCAGGCTCTCCAGCCCCACCCCCAACGCCCTTCGACTGTTGCGGATAATTATCGGCGGCTGGCGTCGCTGGAGCAGCGCTGGAGTGCCGCGTCCTCGCCCGCGTGTGG
>BOPP01000112.1:1877438-1893999 GCA_017312745.1 Gryllus bimaculatus | reverse complement strand
CTTCGCGTCGCCCGCCCCCCCTCGCTGCCCGTTACACCGGACCCGCCACCCCGCCCCGTCCCCTCCCGGCCGATGCCCCGCCCCGCCCTGCGTCCGCCCCGCCCTGCCCTGCGCCTGCCCCCGCCCTGCCTACCCTTCCCCTGCGGGGCAGGGCGGGCAGAGCGGGGCGGGGCAGGGCGGGCGGGGGACGGCATGACGGGAAGGGCGGGCAGAGCGGGGGGCAGGGGAGGCGGGGCAGGGCGGGGCAGGGCGGGCAGGGCGGCGGCAGGCGGGCGGCGGGGCAGGGCGGGGCAGGGTCGGGAGGCGGGGGCGGGGCGGGGCGGGACGGTGGCGGCGGGTTGTACGGCAAGCGAGGGGGGGGGGCGACGCGAAGCGGGTGTGGACGGGATGGGGAGGGCGTAATAACTCGGCAACCGGGCGGTCCTGAGTAGGGCGGTCGGGTGGCGCGCGCTGCCCCGCCTCGTTTAAATGTGTGCCGGTCGTGCCGCGGAGGCCGCGTCATTATATCGCGACGGCCGACCGCCGTCGGCCGCGGCCAGCCAAGCGAGCGCAGCCTTCGTCGGATAGTCTGCCGCACCGCTGATTGGCTTGCCTGTTGGGCCTGTGTACACTCTGTCTCGCGTAAAATCGACCACCCTGCATTTATATCGTACACTAATAAGACTGAGCTTGCCGGATAGGTCAGCCAGTCTGCGACTAAACATCATAGCATATCAGTGATGACTAGTGGGGACTGTCGAGGAACATGCATATTTATTTCATGAGAATGGTTTTTCCGACAAAAATCAGTCTTGTCAATAATTGCTAAAGAGTCTGATGATACGAAAAACAATTCAAAGTACATTTCTAAATATTGATTTAAATCCATGCGCAGGGATATTCATTGTTTTTTATCACATTTGGCGGGAAAAGAGTATGCTTCACAGGATAGGCATTTATATTGAGAATATATATCAATCGGTCTTAATTTTTCCAAATTGTATAAAATGATGTGCAATCACTGTTAAGGTTTCTGTTAAATTACGACACGAACAGGGAGACAGCATTGTTTCTATGTTTTTTGAATAAAATAATTGGAAGATTTCTGTTCGTAATTCCACGCTATTTCCAGTCTCTCCATGTGCGAAGAAAATACGAGTAGTAGTAGTTTTCATGAAAGTAGGTTCAAAAGGGGAAACAAAATAAAATCGCACCGAGAGAGGTAAGCATCGCAGACTAAATTTTATTTTATGCGAAATTTTGAGCATATTTAGTACTGATTCGTAGATTAAGTTTTGATGGATTATTCGACGCACGTGAATTCGTTAATGGCCGTCGATAATCTGAAGCGAAAATAGTAATATCTGCATCGGACGCAACCGCGTGCGCGCTCGGCGGGGGTGCGGGGTTGGGAAAATGAATTGAATTTTATTTCGGCCACCACCGCTCCGCGTAATTCCTGCGGTGCGGCGGTGGCGGTGGGGGCAGTGGGCGACGGATGGCGGTTCGCACCGCCAGATACGCCGCGGGCGATGATCCGGCTCGCTATTTTACACAAATCACGGCGGAGCCCCGCTCCTCACGACGCCGCCTTGCTGTCCACGCCCCACCTCGCCTCCCTCGCTCGGCCCTCCCTGTCTCATCCGCCTTGGCGTGTCGAGTACCTCTACTCGCGCCTCTCCGGTCGCCCTCCATGCGCACACCCTCGCCCAAGCTCCCCTTCCCTGAGAACGCCCCTCTGCTTCCTACGTCCCACCCTCGCCCTCCCCGGCCGCACCCTCCCCGCTCCCCTCCCCCGCTTCCCCTCCCACCGCTTCCCTCCCCGCGGTTCGCCCCCCCTGCATCCACGTCCTTCGTCCGCCCTCCCGGTTGCACTAGTCTAGTTACTGTTTTCTCCACAAGAGCCGTCCCCACCCATTCGCCTGCTCTGCCATCTAATCACCACCTCTCTCTTTCCCTGCTCCCTCTTCGATCCCTTCCCCACCTCGACCTTTTCCCCCTCCCCGCCGCCTTCTCCCTTCCTCCCTTCCCTCTCGCCGAGTTCTCTTCCGAAGCGGCAGGTATCCCCCGGCACCGTCGCCAGATAAATAATTGGTGGAATCTGATAAGCTCCGCGAATCATGACGGTACGCGCGCCGGCCGACGCGCGAGCTCTGGCGTGCGTGTCGTCATGTGGCGGGCCGCGCGCGCTGGGGCGGAGTGACGCGTGCGAGTAAGTAGCGCCAGCGCCCGAAATGGTTGCAAATTTTCGTGTGACTCTCCGACGGTGCGTGATGGTTTATCGAGACCATGCCTGTTTAGCTACGCGGGCGAGTCCCTTTGGGCGGATGTGTCCTCCTGAATCGTGATGAATGTCGTTTCAGGAACCCCAGATGTAAGAGGCGCGAGGCGGGCATGTACGGGGTCTAGTAAAGTAGGTGCGCGTGCCGGCAGTGCTGGAAATTTTCTGTAATGCCCAGCAGCGGTACATAATTGTTAGTCGCAAAATCCGTTGACTCTCCTGCAGTAATGCGTGATTTCGCGGGATCTTTGATGGCACTAAACTTAAGCTTTCTGCAAGTTATTTCAGACACGGGATGAGAATGAACGCTTATGACAGGACATCACTTTCAGTCATAAAATAATAGTAAAACATAGCGGACTTATGGAGAGAATTATGACTAAACTAAATACAACTTGTAGATAGCCGCCGTTTTTAATATTTTCATGGTGAGCTGCAAGCCGATATGCGTTTTTTCAGGAAATTATGAAACACTATTTCCCCCCCCATAGCTTCAACAAACAGTTGTCATCGAATGTTGCTAATCAAATTTTCTAATACTCGCTTCGATAGCATCTCTTGTTGCATATGGCATTATATTATAGTACACTGAAATTTAATAACTATAATAATAGATAAATACCATTTTTTGTAATATTACTGGCCAATATTTAAACAAAAAACCCAAATTTTGATAAAACAATTACAACATCAAGCAACAAGTGAGATTTTCTTACAAAATAAAAATAATTAATAAAATAAATAGTCGTTAATTTTTTTTGCCAGTTATAATTTGGAGCCCAATTCAGTATATAATTCTCTCGGTGACATCTTTTTCGGTTTTGGTCGTGAATTGGATTAAACAATTTAGTAATAAATATAGCAACGTAAGTTAACAATGCTAACAATATTACGTGACTTCCCTTTTTGTTTGTTGGGGCGCGGTGCTAGTAGAGTAGCGTATGTACGGTACGTCGCAAATGACAGAGAAGTTTTTCTGCCAACTGCTATAACGAAAATTCCACTTAAATCCACCCTCCCGCCTTGCCTTGCTTTAAGACCCTCCTGGGGCGTGGGGTTTCAGCATAATCCAGCCCAATTTGCGACGTCTCCCACTTCGCACACGTGCGCGCGCTGGGCTTGTTCACGTGATCACCCTGCGACGGCTTCCCCCGCCGTGCTGCACCGTAGCGACGTCCGGCGACGCGATGGGGGCCGGTTGCGAGGTTACGGGGGAGCGATGGTTAGGCGTGCTCCTGTTGCCGCAGATTTTTTGCAAAGGATTCAACTGGCGCTGCCAATTTTTGTCGAATTACGTGTATGAGTAAGCGCCGCTGTCCGCGTTGTTTTTTTCTGTCACAACCCCCTCATCATTCGTGATGCGTGCTAAAACGAGTAAGGGCTCTTTAACGCGGTAATTTCCACAAGGGTGGCGCCCCGCGCGGTAAGTTATGGGGGAGATGGCGAAATGTCATGGGCATCCGGTTTGAATGATTTCTACGAAAACATGAATCAGTGCGATTCGTAGATGAAAGTGCCTATCGAATCTTTGCGCGCGCTCGCGAGCATTTTTTTCGTTACGTTAGTTATTAGACAAACTCATTTTCTATTAACAGAACGTCCAAATTGGCGAAAATATATTTTAAGCGAAATTGCCACGATTCCTGTCATCAACGACCGGCAATTCATGTTTCCGTTACCCATGGCAGCTAAATCAGGCAATTTAATTTACTGATAACACCAAATAATTACATAGACGCTGTAGAAATAATTTTATATGGAGGAATGACCTACACGCAAAGGGGTGCTTAGAGCGTGATAAAGAAAAACCAAACATTCAAGTTTTATCCCTAGCGAATCTACGTTTATTTTAAAGCACGATGAACGGACAATGGCCGCATGAATTTTAAAATTTTCTCTTTTCTTTTTTTGCGGGGTGGGCGGGACGGGCGGGGCGGAGGGCGTAATAACTGCCCCGTACCACTCCTTCCCGTGTCGCAGCGGGGACATGTGCCGCGTTCGGGCAGGGTCGCCTCCTCGCCCCTGGTCTAGTCCCCGCTTCCACTTTCTCCGTTCCGCTCAACCGACGCAGTATCTCCTCCTGACCCCACCGCGATCGTCGCTGCAGATGCTGCAGTATTACATACTGATGGCAGCCCTGCTGTTTAAACATCGTTCTCATGCTTTATGCACATGTATGAAGTGCTTCTCGTTCTCAAATGGGAAGAGGGCATTCCAGTTTCGATACTTTGCTGGTAAAGATAAGCAGTCATCCCCGTTCACAAACTTACCTCTCTCATGAAAATACTCGATATATGGAATGTGGAAATTTTTTAAATGCCAACGCATGTGGTACAGTTCAGGGAGTTACTTAGGCACAAAGTAACATTTATTCTCGTTGTGTGTGTGTGTGTGTGTGTAGAAAAAGAAATTAAAAAATCATTACCACTCTATGTACGTTATTCTTCATCAAAACCATGTATTACACATTTTTTATTTTGTTTAGTAATTATTCCGTAGTCATTTTCAACAATTTAGCTCTAGTGCTTCTCTAGTATTGCTATTCAAGTTGGGCTGCAGCCCTGCCACGCAGACGTTTCTGCATATTGCTTCTTCAATCCCCAAATTTTAATCGCACGCGAATTCCACATATATAAACCGCATTTAATTTCGTTACTCTAATGTCGAAACAGAAAAACGATAAATCTTATCCTCGGTTCAATACCTCCCGCAACTAAAATTAAGAGTGATTCAGGTACAACAATTACTCATTCGACTTCACCTTAACACATTCCGCATCAAACCTACCAACTACCATCCAATGCACAATTAAATCCATCCACAAAAGTGTCGTAACCATAAACAGTTACCATCATACGCCGTCATGCCCAGAGCAATCCCAGGCGTCGTCGGAGTGATCATTTGTCACTGTCTGCGGCGTTCGGAGTCACCGTCGAAGTCACCGTCTTGAGTCGTCTGTTCCCGGCCGTGCCCCGTCGCCGTTCGCACGCAGCGGCCGCCACGTGGCAGGGCGAAGCGCGCGGGGAAAGAAGGCAGACGCAGCTCGCACGGCTTCCAATTAGTCCAGCGCAGACTCGTGTAGGCAGCGGCGCTGAGCGACACGAGGGGGGGGGGCAGCAAGGAAGAAATATTGCCAACGAACGGCATCATTTGTATTCCCGCGCCCTCCACGTTTCCAAATCGAAGGGCGCTGTCCTCTGCGGAAACGCTCTCGAAACAACGAACCGAAAATGGTGTTGGACCCTTGCAAAAGCACATCGACGTTTAGGGGGAAGATTCATGAGCGGAAACAGAAATTAGGAGCATCTCGTTTCTGAAATCAATTGAGTTATCACATTTAGTAATAGATATTTCTAAAGAATATTAAAACAAATTGAAATTGATAGTAGACTTTTATTACGTAGGCTGCAAACAAGTATTGTCAACATGAATTTACAACGTAGCTGATAACCTTAGTACGACGTATGGAACTACGATACCCACGACTGATTGACATCAACGCTATGATTGGGCCCATTTGTGTCGTGAATGTTTCTTGTCCCAGGAGATGACGGTATTTCTCCTTCGTTGAACGTGAAATCCGGCGCCGACCTCTACGTCGACATGCGGGTATGTCCCCCTCCAAGTAACTACCTCTGCCGGTCAACCTCTAAACTTCCGTCTGGTCTTCCATGTGGTAGTGTAGTGCATGTAAGTGTAAGTATGTGTAAGTAAGGGAAGGGGATAGTACAAGGAAGAGGAAGGAATGATCGCGTGCGGTCAGTGGCCCGTTTGTTACGATACTGATCAGGCATTCGCCTGGTATTGATCAGAGAAATCACGGAAAACTATATCTAACCGAGTTGCTCCCCGCTGGAATTCTCCTCCAGACAGCGCCTTAGCTCTCTAGCTAAAGTCGAAAATCCACCACCTCCCGGTCCTAGGTTCGAGTCCCAACGATGACAGATTTTCCTTGCAATATCCATAAGGATGCGAGTCACGAAACCTAAATGTTGATCATCGTTGTAATTATTGATTGGAGAGAATTAATTTATCCCTTCGTCTTTTTTTAAGTTAATTAGCCCTAGTACAAAAAATAGAACACGGTCATGTACAAACATTCTTGCACCAAAGCTCTTCGCCCTAGTTATGTAGCTCGCGCTAAGTGACCACGGCGAACAGCGCCAGTGGATTTTGAATAATTTATTTTACAAATCAATGGCTACCTTGTCTGACTTTAGATAGCCACATCTATTTAATACGAGAAATTTCGAAACGTAATTAAGACACACTAATTCATGTGTATTTATACCAACAATTATCCATACGATTTCAAAGATGAAAACACGTTTGCTCGTTTTTTTTCTTCTTAATGAATGTATATTTTATTTATACGTCAAATTGACCTACGCGTACGTAAAGAAAAAAAGAACTCCGCAATATTATTATGGAACTAACGACACTGGAGTAGAAACTAACTACGACGTCATTACTTACGATTGCATTCCCTTTGCAGTTGCTCGGCCCCACAAAGCCGTGCAGTTAATAATTCCCAAATCGTCGTAAATAACCGGACCACTTTCCTTTTCGAGCAAACGGTGAATGCGGCTAAATGCATTTAATAAAATGGTAATAATGTCCTCCAGAACAGGTTCAGCGTGAGAACTGGTCGTTGGGAGCGACCAAGACAAGCGCCAGCGCGTCGAGCGTTTACAAAGCGTCACCTCCGCCTTCGAGCACGCTTGCATTTTATTTTCCCGCTCGTCCGCCCGAGTGAAATATACAGGGAATTAGCTCGGCTCTTAAATACTCGAGGTGGCTCCTAAATCAAAAGAAATTTTGTCAAGGTGTCCCGTGTAAAGCCTCGACTTCGCAAGCGCTCATTAACTTTAAAATTATCGCCTCCGCGTCCGCTTTTCCTTATTGGGAGCAAACCAAATACGTTTTTACGCTCATTACAGATTACAATCTACACGCGTTTTGTTCATATTTATCGCGAGCAATTTCCCCGGGCGGCAAATGTTTCGTGAAGTCGAAGGGAAATTGAAATCGTGCGTGTCGACGACAACCTACGAATATTTCTGACAGAATTTGAAATTCCCATTCGGTTGCGAGTAGTTTATTGCCGCTTTTGTGGGGGAAGGAACGAGTTTCCGGCGCGGCACAATGTGGCGGAAAAGGCCGGGCGAAGAACAGTGGAAACGACGCGGACGCACGAACGCTCCGGTTCGCTTTGCAGCGCCGCGCGCCCGCCGGGGGAAACGCCAATTGCGCAAGTTTCGGCAGGAAATCGACAGCTTGACAATGACCAAGGCCGTCGCTCCAACTTCGCTCCGATCGGAGTACGGCAACGAGGCGTCGGCCGCAGGGTACCCGACCCGCCAGGTATGAGTACTCCCACGACACGTTCCTCCCCGGCTCCCTCACTCGCCGCTTGTGCAGTGGAACTTTCTCCGTCCCTTTCCACTCACGCCACCTTCATTGTGACACCGTGTAACTTCACGGAACTCATCTCCATTCCTGTGACTACTCACTATCTAATGTTACGACTCTGTATTAATGTAGATTAAGTGGTTAGGTGAAAGAGCAGGCCCTATGGCCCATCAGGACCAGCATACTCCAGCTGCTTCGCCATTAATGAAGACATTATTATTATTATTATTATTATTATTATTATTATTATTATTATTATTATTATTATTATTATCATTATTATTATTATTATTAATTATAATATAATTTTGCAACTACTCTTCCGGCTTCCTGTACCAGTGTTATCCTGTATTCCTGTACCAGTATTATCCAACAGGTTCCCTTTCCTGTGTCTGTATTTCGTATGCACTTGTCTCCCACACGCATTCCTATTCATCTTCCATGTAGTTTACGGACATGCGTGCGACTTTTTTGAAGCTCTCTACCGCGGTCAGTGATCACTATCGAAATCCTTCTTCAACAACAGCTCAACACAAGTCACCCTTCCACTGCAAAAGTCGTCTCCTGCATCCTTCAGCGCTTCAGAACTGCCAACACTCCAGTGCGCCAGACCGCCTCAGCAACCACAACTTTCGCGAGCTAACGGGAAATTAATTTACTTGTCATCGGCAGCGCTACAATTGTTTACCTGAAGTTCACCTCGCCGCCAACGAAATAAATTACGGACGTTCAAAGCCAGACCTTCTCGATCGACCAGATTCGCCACGGCACCGTCGGAGGAGGAGGGAATTAGCTCCGTAGCCAATTCCGAATGTTCCCGCTCCGCGGGCCCCGCGCCCACCCACGCCATCGCCAACACCAGCACCGAAGCCATCGCAGCCGCCGCTGCTATCTCCAACGCCACAACCGCATTCACCCTCGCCATTGCCACTGCACTGATTGCCGCTACCACCACCTCCACTGCAAACGAACTCTCCATTGCCATTGCCACCTCCACTACAGCTGCTTCTATCTCCAACGCCACTACCGCATTCACCCTCGCCATTGCCACTGCACTGATTGCCGCTACTACCACCCCCATTGCAAACGAACTCCCCATTGACATCTCCAACTCCACTACTGCTGCTTCTATCTCCAACGCCACAACCTCATTCACCCTCGCCATTGCCATTGTACTGATTGCCACCTCCACCGCCTACGCACACCACATTATCATTGCCACTTCCACCACCGCCGCTGCCACTGCTACCTCCAACGCCGCAATCACACTCACCCTCGCCATTGCCACTGCAGTGATTGCTACCACCACTTGCACTGCCATCGCTTTCTCCATTGCCACCGCCACCAGCTCAACCTCCGCAACCAAGACTCCGCGTTTCCCAGAGCCTAAGATCCGCTTTCCGTCGCACTACGCCACACCACTCCCTCTTTCCCGCTCCCACACGACTCCCCCTACTCATCTCACCCTCCTCCCCGGTTCGCCGCCTCCTCTCTCCCCGCAGCTTTGATTTTTCCTCCCCTTCAAAAACGTTATTTAATTTGGGAGATCGCCGCGCCCATAAAGATGCCCTCTGCTTCTCCCCTTCTCACTCATTTTTCGCGGGACAGCTATGTAATATTCATATTTGACATATTTCTGCACACGTTCGCTGGAAATGGGTTCGGTTGAAGCATCGGAGAGCAGAGGACGAGAATGCCCCCCCCCATCCTGTAGTGGGGGTAGTGAGGATGATTATACGCACGCAGAGGCGCCTCTGGAGTTCATTTGCTTTGTGATCACAGAAGGGGAGAGGTGGGTTAGCTGGCACCTCCGAGGGAAGGGGGAGGTTTATGCATTGAGCCACGGAAATGCAGATGCTGCGAGTGAAACTTCGTGAAGGAATAGCTGCAAGAGTGAGAAAAATGGTACTGCACATCCCGTGCGGTAGAGTGGGTTCCAATTTTTATTTTTTCATGTCCATTGTTCACACGTTTTGGCTCCTACAGCTGAATACTCAACGTTCGATTGTACGTTTTCATCGGCGATTTATAACGTAAGTTGTAAAAATAATGCAATGTTTCATTACACAGGAAACTTTTTTAATACATTTTGAGCTTTACCGTAAGGTATTAAAATTGTAGAGGCCAACGATGCCTAGATTTTAAACTCATGATTTAAGAAGAAGATAAAGTGAAGTAATGTGATTGTTGTAAGGGATAATAAAAAAATACTGGCCACGATGTGTAGTACACAGCGCCGCCGAATGTTTAATTTTAAATGAAACTAATGTATTTTATTTTGAATAAGACTTTCAGAAATATTTTTTGTGAACCTCTTATTAGATTTATCACCGTAAAATGTTGATTGAAAGTCAAATAGTTCGTACAATCTATTACAAAAGGTTTTTTAGAAATACTTTAAAAATATAAAAAATAGTTCATAAATTTATAATTAAATAAAACCATTTATGGTTGAAGACTGGAATATCCTGGAAAGGTTATGTCTGATCATTGATGAGCATAAGAAGACAAAGCTATATATTATCTAATGCAGGCAACATATCATATGAGTTCTCGCGACAGTAATTCGATCAATGTTTGCAAATGCTTAGGATATATACTATTTCAGAAATGTTGATACAAGCAAGTACAAATAATAATTTACACGGCAACAGCGTAAGCGGCGCCATTTTGAAAGCTTAGAAATTTTGATGGACAAATACTTTTCGTCGCGTCACATTATCAGAGCAGGGTAGTTGAATTTATTCATAAGTCCAAATATTATTTATACTGAAAAGGAAAAGTACACTAACATCATAATTCTAAGCTCTTATTGGAATTCCAATTTAGTTTTTAGGACCTGCGTTCTTCTATGGTAGTTCTTCTTGAAAACATGTTTGAACGTTTTTTCGTCTACTCGCACAAACCTGTGAATTTCTTCTAATATAAAAAGTGGGGTGGTTTGAACATCGGAAAAGGGAAAGGTGGTTTACGCATTCAGCCATAAGCGTATGCTAAGAGAGGAATTTCAGAAGGGTGAAGTACCGCAGGGACGTAGAAAGGAACCACTTCGCGTTTGAAGCACCTCTGTGGATTTCGATTTCGTTCCCCGGACAGGCGTCTATATTCGTGCCATTGGTCTCATCGACGTCTCCCGCCGCGCTTGTTTGCATTCGTCATCTCCCCGTTCGTTCATCGGGTCCGCCCGCCGCCGGCCCGCCGCCCGCGCCACCGCCGCGCCACTGCCCGCCGCCCACAGCCCGCGCCGCCCGTCTTCTTCATTCCTCCTTGCTCGGCAACTCCCCTCCTCACCCAAAGCCCGCAGTAAAAGGGAACGCGGAAAAAAAATTGGAGTTTTTGCGAGACAATCGCGGGTTCCAATTGCGCCCGGCGTTCATCACCAATTTCCGAAGAGCCGCTCGCCCCGACCCCGCGATTCGTTACCGGGGTGACCGTGACCCCGTAGCACCGCCGCCACCACCCCTTCCTCTCGTCCGGGTTTCCCGGCGCTACAAAGCAAGTCAAATGATCGAGCCTTCGAAAATAAACAATGACAATATTTCATACAATATTTCGACGCTCGCCTTTCCCCGGTGTCTTTGAGGCGGCTTGATCAAAGCTCACGTTGAAACTGCACACAATCGAATGTTTCAAGGGGAAATTACACAGAAACGCTTTCAAGCTCGGCGCTCGCTGTATAAGCTTCTATTCCCCTGTCGTCATCTCAATCGACGGAGGAAATACGGCAGCGACGGCGTAGACTTCTTGCGCAATCTGTGAGTTTACGCGACACACGTCGACAGAGGCAAACGCGCGTTGTCTGCAATAACGGCGAGCGACGGTAGACGAACAGCACCATGGAAAGTAGTTCGATATTTTTTTTTTTTTCGGATCGGAATAACGTTACATACATTTTCATAAATTTTAATACGATTACATGTCATTAACAACACGGGTACGTCAATGTAGCTGTCAACCCTTCCGTACGAGCGCAACACATGCGCTCCATATGTAGCTCAGTAGCGGGGAGGAGGGGAAGGGGAGGGCAGGGAATTGTATGGGGGGTGGGATCGGATTGAGAGTGGGAGCGAGGGGGGAGGAGTCCTGCTCCATCTGACACGCACCCTGCCTCCCGTGCCCTCCGCACAAAACGCGGCAAAATTCGTCCGACAATGTTCCTCACTTCATCACTGACATCCATACACCAGGGTACACACAATGGCGGTACAGGAATTTTGTTTTGAAAAAGTATATAAAATTTGTAGCTCAAGGTTTGAACTTATTTCATCGCAATTCAGCACTCAGAACATACGAATCAACATTAAAAAAAACTGCATATGTCAATTGGAGTTTACTTCATTTTGAAACACTAACAACACAGTTTCACCACAGTTAGTTTCAAATTTTAGTTTTTAATTTTAACGTAAAAATAGTCCAAGTCTCTTTGAAGACGGGTGAAAAAAAGTTGGAATGCGCAAAAATAAACCGAAATTCAGATCCATAGAAGCACTCAATGCTACCGCGAACAAACATTTGCGCAAGAGACACAGACGATTCCGACGGAAGCACACTCAAAACCCGAGACCGGTTGTAAGCCCGAAGGGTAATATCAGTGAAACCAAACATCGACAGATTTTTTCCCTTCTCGTGCAAAATCCAACAGAACTGTCTGCACAATTCCAAACGTTATACAGTGCTTGAGAGATCGCAATTCAATCTAGCGAACGAAAAATAACTAAAAGAAGGAATAAGTATTAATGGAAGGCAAAAAAGAAATATAGCAATAAATATATAAGAGAACATAAATTTAAAGAGGCAGTGTTAAAAACCATAGGATCAAAAAGCGCAGAAAGTGGTAAAGGAAACCGAAATAGGGATTCAGAAAAAAGCTAAACAGAAATAACGCTACCAGAAATCTAAGAAAGAAATAATCGAGAAAGTGGAGTAAAGCGAAAAAGGTTAAGCATGATGTAAAACAAGAACAAAAGACAAAAGGAACGGATAGACAAGGATACGGATAAAGGATAGAAACGGATAAAAACACACAGAATGAATAAATAACAGTCCCACCGGAGCCGTCAAATATGTTAGTAGCGCCAAGAGAACCAAGAGAACGCGTGACAGCAGGGTCAAACAGTTCACAACGGCCGCAGATATTCCACCGCTTCCCGCTCTCTCCAAACCCAACTTTATGCCCGGCGCCCCGTCCCGCGTGCCCGCTATATTTTCGAAAAAGATGACCGACGCGGCGCGGAGCGGCGGTGGCGTCGCCGGCTGCGCCCGCCGTTGCGCACTTGTCCTCGTAACTCACTCGCCACCCGCGCGCGGCGCTGCCGCCCCGATGGACTATGTAATCAATTTATCACCGCCGCCGACGCCGGAGCCAGCGAGAATTATCGAGACTTATCGCGGCCGTATCGCGAGATAATCGCTCCAGTTTTATCGCTTCATCCGCGCTACGCCCCTTCGCCGGAATCAAGATTCACGCTTGTTGTTCTCCTTTTTTTTTTATATCCAATCTCGCAGCGTGTTGCGCGGGAAAAGAGATATAAACTGCATTTCAATGCCCTTTGTGTTCATAAATCCACGGCCGAGGATATTTTCCCTGTGACGTATGATAGAGGTAAATATCGTTTGTTCCAGTCGAGAGTGAAAAGTTAACGCTGTCAGACGCACACAAAATCCTTGTGAGGTCCCGTAGTGGGGGCTGCGGTGACGCGCTTCGGATTCCTCAAGAGCAGTAGAGCTGGATGTTAAGGAAACCGCTCGAAGCGGTAGTGTTGGTAACAAACATAAGGAGATTCGTTACTGTACTAACAGAAGGAAAATAGTAAATGAGAACCGCTCCTACATGCAAAGCATGTCGTTAATAAACAGACAATGGCGTCGTAAATGTGAGCATGTTTCCTGAAACGTTAGAATGGAAAAGGGAGAGTGTTCATAACATCGGGATAGTGATGTGACATTGAAAGGATAGAATTACGGAACGAAACATGTGCTCAATCTTTTCAAGTGCTCGTTTGGATATCATACGATTTGGTGACAGTGATCATTATATTCATGGCACTGAGATTTTAATGGAGGCACTAATGGTTCCCTATTATTCTAATGTGCCATTAGAGACTTCCATGAGGAAATTAATTTATGGATGAGGTTACATGAAATGAACAAACAACTTCTGACAATTACCGAAAAGGCGAACGCTCACTGCCAGTGGGAGCGACCCCAAACGGAAAATCGGGTCGGCGAAATCTGCACAGGCAGCGACAGAGTGCGACTCAACTCGACGCCTGCGCGCGCGCGCTCGCTGCTGCGGCAGACAGCGTGGGCCCGGCGGCGAAAAAAAAATCAACAACAAAACCGAAACAAAAACAAACGCATACAATCTGCGCGAGATAAACAATGAATTTCAGGCGCAGCCGTTGCAGCACGCGCGTGTGCTATACGTCACGCGCCCTCTGGGAACCAGGAACGCCGCGTCTGCGTCGTCGCCTCTGTCCTCCGTCCCCACACACACTTGTCCTCCTCACTAACCGTCCCCGCAACTCCACGCCACGCCCTTCCCTCTCTGATCAACTTGAGTTTCCCTTTGCAATGGCCCACTCTCCTGTTGCTGAAATAACGGGGCCTACCATTAAAAATGATCGAGATATCTATGATTTGAAACGTGGATGTACAAAGGAAGGATATTTGAACACATACTGGAGCAACAGCGGACCATTGAGAAGTGAATGAACGGGAGGACATCCTGTTGAGAATCCGTTTCACACAAATTCCACGAAGATAGGTCAGAATTTAAAACACGAACCTACACGGTGGTGGAGTACGAATCCTGACTCTCAAGCAAAAATATTTCAAGACGCCCAAGAAAAATTATACATCTCTCCTATAAGCAGTTTTTTCTGTAATTTTTTTTTGTTTTTTTGAAGAAAAAATTAAAACCCCATCGAAGAGGTGAAAGGTAAAGAATCCAGTGCGTTACACGCCGTTCTAAAATAGGGCCGGAACCAGTGCCACGATCGCCTCTCATGTAACTACATAAACAGACGTTTCATTCAGAAAAAGGTAATTTTAAAAGTTTTAACTTTGGAAGAATGGTGCATTTTCAATGTTTAAATTCACAATATTTGAGTCTGAAAAGAGTAAGCAAGTAGAGTGTCAGTACGCAACTCTTCTAACGTCCGCATTTATCTTACTACAACCATTTGCTCATCGAATTCTAGACAGGAAGAAAGCCTAGCGTAAATAATAACACGCGCTAGGAAGGTAAAGGAAACGTAACAGCTGCCAAAAAAACAACTACTGATCAAAATGCACCCAAACCGCGAGAAACGTTCGTCCCCACACGCCACTCACACGTCGACCCTCGCCCGCCCTTTCACTCCGCTCGCACGCGCCGGGGCAAAGGCCGCCACAGCAGCAGCAGCAATCTGATTAAAGATTCGTGAAGCCAGACGTAACTTTTAACTGCTGCCATAACGTGCGCCTCCTGCGCGAATTACCGCCCCGCTGTTGCCGAATCAACGCGTCGCTATAAAAACAAACGAGCACAGCGCGGCGCGGCGCGGTGCTGCGCTGGAACCAGACCATGGGCAACGGGCCGCTCTCAGCAGCATCGGCAGCTGGGAAGACTGAATTTTGCGGGAATTACGGTTGCGTTCGGTGGTTGTGGCGATTGTGCTGGTGATGGTGGTTGTGGTGACGGCGGTTGTGGTGGTGATGGCGGTAGTGGTGGTGATGGCGGTAGTGGTGGTGATGGCGGTTGTGGTGGTGATGGCGGTTGTGGTGGTGATGGGTTATGGCGGAAGTTGCGGAAGTAGTAATAGGGCTGGTGGCACAGGAGGAAGCGGTAATGGTTATGATTGGATGTGGTTGTAGTGGTGCTTGCGGCGGACAAAATAGAGGCGGCGACAATTGGCTTGGCGCCTGTGTGATTGAACAGACGCTGGTGGCCGGATGATGATTATTGCTTTTGCAATGGTGGTTCTGTTGGCTGAAACGCAGCGACGGTGATGACGGTGGTGGTAGTGGTGGTGGGGGAGATGTTGGTGATTGGAAGAGGGGAGAAGTGGTGGAAGTGAAGATATTGCGGTTCAACGACAGATTAGCGATGGCGTAGTCGAAGAGGAGCGGGGCTGTGATGGCGACGTGGTAGTGGCATAGGGGCAGTATGGCGATGGCGTGGAGGCGGTAAGGTGGTGATGTGGCAGTGATGGCACGGCGGCGGCGAGCGGCGAGCGGCGAGTGGTGAGCGGAGGCAACGGCTCACCGGAGATCCGATCGAAGACCTCGACAGCTGCAGCCGTGAACGGAGCAACGTGTTCAGTTACGCTGCCTTTCAGGGCAATGGGGTGCTCGGGTCAGGATCCGAAGAAGTGGTAAAATCATGTGAAAAACTATTGCAGGTCCGTGAAAGGAAGAGGTTAGATCGGTATTTGGATGTATTTTGTGCAAAAACACACGTGGGAATTCGCTTAATCATCGATACTGCAAATAAAAAAGAAGGTCGATAAAATCACATATTTAAGACAAACGTTAAGATAAAAATGTAAGAAAAAAACGGTTTCTTATAAAAATTATAACTGTTAGTCACATCTAATATTATGCTGAGTTTTAACACACATTTTAAAACTATGTTTCAACCCCCCTGAATTACACTCATTTCATAGCTTCGGTCTGAGATTGCCGTTTCCCAATTCATAATTCATAGTTGAGACACACTGTCGCCCGATCTACCTCCGAATCAACGCTCTTCCTCCAGCTCTTTCCTTCCCTTGCCCTTTCATGTCGCCAGCCAACTTATTTATTTCCCCTCAAGCGCCGGCCGCCACTTATGCCAGTTACGCTGATCCGAAAGCCAATAACACGAGCGGAGAAATGCACAAGAACCTATTCCATCCTCCCGCTAGC
>BOPP01000112.1:1851137-1875894 GCA_017312745.1 Gryllus bimaculatus | reverse complement strand
GGTGGAGGGGCGTGAAGGAGTACAGGGGGACGAAGCCTGCGAGGCTGCGGCGAGCGAACGTTATTTGCATTCACGCGACCTGCACGCGGCCCGGGGCGGAGGTCAACGACGGCGGGGGGACGACGCGCTCGCCTTGTCCGCGAAACCACGCCCGCCCGCGCCACTAGCGCGCCGCGCCGCGGTCGTCGCGGTATGATCGCTGTGATCTCAACCGCCTCTGGCAACACAGCCACCCGAGGCGTTCTGGGAAAGAATTAAGGCAAAATTGGTTGGCGCTTCACTGAATGCTTAGATATACCTGCTAATGATATGCTTGAAGTTTCCTCCTCTATTGTTTGTTGATATTACATGTATCAAAAGATATTAAAATAAATACAAATCTGATAATTCTTCAAATGAAACCAGTTGTTATCCATTAATCGCAAACATCCATTCTCAGTCGTTATGACAGTGTACTTCTAATCAGCAGTTTGCTACTTTACACAGAATATCACGGCAGAATATGGATCTGTTTGTGTATTTCCAAAAGCTAATGTATTATCTTATGTCAGTTGAGATTATTTATTTTATTTTCAACGTTTTTTCTCTCACGCCACATAGAGAAAAATTTTCTCGGACTTCCGCTCCCAGCCCGTCTGACGTCGGGTAACGTCTGGTTCGCCATTCGCAACGTACCACCACACCACCATCACTACGTTTTTCGCAGTCTGCCGCCCAAGGGACGTGACGTCCGAAAACCTATATTTTGTAGCCGTCGCGGCAAGCACCTGTTACTGCTTTATGGCCGCGTTATGGGCTTTGCAAAACATGCACTTTCCATATCACTGGAAGTTCAAAAGTATTTCTTCCCCTCAATTATGTAAATGATACTTCTACTAAAAATGTTTTTACAGGCGTTTCTTTAAAAAGTTAATAAAAATAATAACAAATTCACCTGGGGATAGGCTAGGTTTCAATGTGAAATGCCGCACACAAATTCATTTCAAAATATTTTTGGATTCGTGGATTCTCCACAAACAATCGTTCTAGCCAAGTTCATATCATATACCTCTCAAAAAGTCTCTTGGCGACCGCTACGTGGGTCAAAATCTGAAAGCCTCGTGTCAAATTTGTTACAACGAGGCCTTGCAAACACCTTATTAACATTTACACAAAGGGCTATTTTAACAATTACTGCAACTGTTACAGCTTTCTCCATAAGCCTCCAGCGCGGCGCGGTCGGTGGCGGTTGCTGGGCGGGTCCAGGGTGGGAAGGGAACGTGGCGGGGCGCGGCTTGCGTGGCGGAGCGGACAGGCGTGGCAAAGGCGTGGCAGGTCCCGTAGCGGGGCGGGGCGTGGCGTGGCGGGGCGTGGCGGGCGTGGCGGGACGTGGCGGGGCGGGGCGGGACGTGGCCGGGACTCGGCGGGACGTGGTAAGTGCGTGCCGTTGGCGTGGCGTGGCGGGGCGTGGCGGAACGGGGCGTGGCGGGACGTGGCGAGAGAGATGGTAAGTGCGTGACGTGGCGTGGCAAGTGCGTGTCGTGTCGTGTCGTGCCGTGCGCGTGTCCGTGGCGTGTCGTGTCGTCGGCGTGTCGTGGGCGTGTCGTGGCGTGTGCGGCGTGGCTGGCGTGGCGTGTCCGTGTGCGTGTCCTGTCGTGTCGTGGCGTGGCGTGGCGTGCGTGCGTGAGCGTGGCGTGGCGGGCGTGGACGTTGGCGTTGGCGTGGCGTGGCCGTGGGGGGTAGAAGCGCTCTGAGCGCGATGCCCTGAAGCCAGGATGTTTCCGTTGACGCGCTGCCCTTTCACCCGGCGAGCAATGCGCCTGTGCGCTCACAAGGGAGCCTCACTGCCGCTGCCCTTTCCCTGGTCAAGGCGGCCACCGCGGATCCGGCCGTCACCCCTTGCGCTCACGACCGAGGCTACTCGCGCGTCAGGCACTGCAATGACGTCTGGCGAGTCAAAACGACCTGCAGAAAACAGCGGCTTGAGTGCCACCGTACAGCACAGTTGCGGCCACATCGTTTACCACCAGGACCGTGCGCAATGCTCAGTTCTGGAACAGGTTGTCCCGAAGTGAAATATTTGATCCCACCGAGATCAGAGTCCGGAGTCTTCTGCCATCCCGACAGATGCTCTAACTGATTTAAGGAATCAAACATTGCATTCATGACAATTTCACGATCGTATGGCAAACATTCGTATATACGATCTAATTGTCCTAAAGGAAGGTGCTATCTTCCTTCATGAAGATAGTATCAGTTCGGGGGAGACTGTTCTGGGAAGATCGTAATGAGAACTGTGGCAGACGGACAAGGATGGTCCTGAGGGATGTTGGGAAGTCGAAGAGTCTACGGCGCATTTTTCGAGTCCCCGCAGCTTGAATCCAGCATCTTGCAGGCCAGTTTACAAGGATTGAGAACAGAATACTTTGATGTGTCAGCTACACACTCGCCGTATTGCCGAATTGTCTCTCGATTACTCTATCTGCACTTATTTCCATTAAAATGAAGAATGAAGCAATTATAAAACGCGCGTAATTTATTTTAATACAAATTGTTTCCATTTCATATGAACTGCGGAAACTTCGAGCAAGATAAAGCGGACTTTTTTCAAGGAATGCAAATTGAAAAACAGAAGTACCTGAAAATGTATTGTACTCAATAAAGACATCATACCAAATACGAAGTACTTGATAAATGTTTTCCGAACTAGATATTTAAAAATATGGGAAAATGGAATGGTAGGCACCAACATCCAGTACTGAAAATGTCACCAGAAATACTGGACATACCTAATTGGAATGGCCACACGTCACTGCCAACATTACAGCTACCATGGATTACATAACCGCCTGTCTTCCTACACACACTTTCATGTTGTCAAGTGTACATTCTCTTCTCCCAGTTTTATCACTTCCGACGCAATCTACATTGACAGCGTTCACATTTGTTTGCCACGTCAAATGCTATCACTTCGTCCCAAGCGAAAAATTATCTTCAGGCGTTCCCTGACAAGACCCGTAGTCTCAGCTTTCATAGTCGCCTCCTCCGCATCCAACATCTCCACAACCGCTCCATCGTCATCGCCGCTGCGTCGGGACAAGATTTGCGCGTTCCATGCTATCGGCTTGTTTCAGTACACCCGAAACCGTTACATTCATTCCAACGAATACGAGTGGAAAAAAGCGTTCAGAACTTTACGACCTCCAATACTCCCAAATGCTATCCCACTTCGATCTGCTAATTGGAAAACACTGCTAAAAGGCGCCTTATCTCCCATGGTTCCCATGTTACTACGTGCTGTCACGTCTTTTCTAAATACATCTCCAACCAACTCCTAACTTCGCCGCAAAGTGACACAAGAAGAGGGTCTCCAAGATAAGAGAACCGGTTTGGAGTAGTTATGGCGGTCGTGAAGTTGGGATTCGAACAGCAACCATTCTGAATTGTGTTCAAATTTGTGCGTAAGTTGAAGACAATTCAGTGGTGGATAGATAGAAAATTGAATATTAGAAATGGAAGAAAACGTTCACATTGAATGTCACAAGCAATTTCTGTGCAACTGTTGCACACTTTACACACAAGCAAGCTTACAAACAAGCAAGCAGTGCATGGACACTTGTAAATTTTCGTACAAAAATGTTTGTGTTGCAAATCCACAGGATATTTGTGCATGTATGAGTGTAAGAGTGTTTGTGTGTGTTTCTGTGATTGAGGGTTAATTTTAAGAGGTTCACAAGCATAATAAGAAAAATAATTAGTTTTCTAGATATGTTAAGTTATATTTTTGAATCGTGATTTAAAATTAATGTTCTTCTTTTTATTTAATATTTTCCTTCAACAACGGCCACAATAGCGAGTTCATACAGATGGCAGAATAATTACGAACATTGCCACGGGAAAAACATCGTAAATAGCATACATAATATTCATAAATACAACATAATTTTTCTGTTAACATTTAATTAATAATGTGAGTCCCGGAGGCACCCGTGTTAAATTTTGTTTGGATATGGTACATTAATAACTCCACTGGCTATCGAATATTGTTTGGAACCAACCTACCAGCAACCCAAGTGAGGAAATATGAACTTTGAAGGATATATTGGATACGAGTACTAGTAGGTAAGTTGACACAGAAAATTGGCAAACATGAAGGGTTTTCCCATTCTAAAAAAATTAAGGCTGATTCCACCGATTTTTATTATCCAACAAAACTATTTTTAAAGCATACAAACATTTTTAATTTTGTGATTTTTTGTGTAGATTAAGTTCAAGAAGAGCCTTCAGTCTTCAGGGGAAAAAATACAATATTTTGATTTCATAAAATGATCAAGTGGATTTTCACATTGCATTCAAAAATGGAAAACCTACTTCAAACCCTTCATGTTTGAGTGAGCAGGTGCTTTCTGTAAATTAACAACCTTAAAAATGTTATATATTTTCCTCACTGAGAAAAAATAAAAAAAAATTATGATTTATAGAAAAAAATTACAGAAATACATTAAAATCTCGTTTACATAAGACATACAGAAAAGGCATCAAGCAAAGTCGACGCAGCTCGGCTTTTCTTTTGCCGTGTCGCAGCTCATACCGTCAAGGGCGCTACAAGACGAACGAGGAAAGGATGGTAGAAAAGAAGGAGGGCCGGGGGAAAGAGGGGAGGGGGAGGAGCGAGCACGCGCGTGTCGTGCTCGCTCGAGCCGTGCGGACAAGTGTTCGAGCCTTTGTTCTCGGCTGTTGGCTCGTGTTGCGGACCAGGCCGTCGGCACGACCGGAGCGCTGGAGACCGCGGCGGCGGCGGCGGAAGCTGTGGAAACGGAGTTGAAACGAAACAACTTTTATCTAAACAAGAGGATCAACTGTGAAATCGGAATGGTCACACATGCTCCTACGTTGCCTATACTCTAACATCAGAAGAGTTTTGTCAATATTAACCATCATCAACCGAGACATTTAGACATCGAAACATTATTCTCTAATGCTGCTACACGTTTTCGTCATTCATTTTACATTTCCAACAAACAAAGCACGCACTTACGATGGTTCCCTTCTTGCTAAGAGATAGATGTTGGATCCACCACGTTGTCTTTCAATATCGCTCTCGTGACCGCAAGAACAATTGAAAAGTTGGCAACTTTGGCTAGCATCAAGTTATCTTGCAAAGCGCGCTCCTGACTATCAATGTCATTTCCGAGTATCATCATGCATAAAACGGTGTGATCAATTCCCTTGATCATGATCTCAATCTTTCCTGCCAATATTTAGTAGTACATTATCAGAAAATCGATGACAATATCTAGTCATACATATCGAGTATGACATTACATTAGAGTCACCAATATTCGCCTACCATGTTACTAACTATATTTACCATCCATCATCGCCTGCAACATTCTCGGCTTACACCCTGTCTCGGAAAACGGCTCCCTCACGTTACCACCACCGCCACCACCGTAACACCAACCACCCCAACTGGGGGCGCACGACCTGATGTCTCTACACGCCACGCGGTCGCGCGCTACCGACCCGCGACACCTTCTAGGCATGCAAATGCTCGCGTACAAGTCCCGCGCTTTTGTAGTAAAGAGCGTGTTCCTTCACACGTGGGAAATAAATCCGCGCCTTTGTTCGAAGCGCTTTCACGGCAAGCAGGCGCGCTTGTTTGGCGTCGCGACCCACACCTCAGCGAGCGGCGAGCCGCCCCGCTCCACCAATACTTCAGACTGCGCACACAAATAAAAGGTACGACTCCCAGCCTCCGACTTCCTCTCTTTCTTTAGTTCTTTATCTTGCTTTCGTGTTTTTTTTATTTTCTGCGGTAAAGCAGCTATTTCGAAAAACTTTCCGACGCGTTATACACGCGAGCATGTTGGACTCTCCCTTTGAGGTAAAAAAAAGTGGTTATTTCCAATAATTGAAAGCAGGAACGTCGGATAAAATAAGAAATTACAGGCTATATGAGTACATCTGAAAAGTATTCTTGCTGCGAAGACTGAGAAGTGTGATAAGCAGGAACGTAAAACCTGTGTGGCTACCATCGTATTTCACAATACTTGAAATCCTTTCGTTTATGAGCATACTTCTAAATCAGCCCGCTCAATGCGGTATTCGATTCAACTATCTACGCACATGAAAGCTTCAAAAAGTTACAATGGATGAACAACAAGAACAATGCATTTATTGACACTTTGAGAATTAAAAAAATTATATTATGTGACTTTTTTAGATTATTAATGCATGTCGTTAAAAATAATAAGTTCCTGTTTTCTTAGACCGTTTTTTGTTTCTTAGATCTCTCTCATTATCGGCATTCTAAAGTTCCCCAAAAATGATATTTTGTAATCCTTTCTAGAAAAAAAAATCATAGCACATTGTGACTCTTCTCTGAATATCTACTGTATGAAAAAATAAATAGCAAAGCACACTCATACATCATTTCTATAAATCATTGGAGCATTTGAAAAATTATTTCCTACAGACCAAGGAACAACATTCAAATTACACAAAACTCACGTAGGGCTGGTTGCTCTGGACACATGCGTGCGACACATACCGAATTTACTACTACGCACAACGCAAAACAAAGAAAAACCATCACAACCAAAAAGCCAGGAAACGAAAACGTCGAAATCTGTTATTTTTAGAACGCACCCTATCCTACACGCATGCGTGTCCGCATAGAAATAATTGTCATTGGCATTCCCCTAAATGGTGGCCCGGAGCGGTGGTCGAGCGGCGGGAGTCTCGGCTTGACGAGAGAGAGCGCGCGCGCGAGGGAAAGTGTCGCATAAAAAGGCGCAACGGAGTGCGCGACGAACAAATATTTTGTTGAAAAATAATGAGTTGCAGACTGAAAATACAGCAATAATTTTCCCCTGGTAATAGCCTGTGAGCTCGCGGGCTAGGCCGTGGGAGCGCCGGAAACCGCGGTGTACCGCGCACCGAGTGTCGGCCCCGATTAATTGTGAGCAGAGCCGCTATTGACAGCTTTTTACATTAAAAGATAATTAAACAGTCATCCGGTGCGTGTGCGTTTTGTTTTTGCCACATTTTTTCCCAGAAAAAATGCAGCGCGGAACATTTTAACCGTAACGCATTTTTAATTTCCTTTTCATACTGCGCGGTGTAGCGTAGGCATAGGTAGTGGAGTTGGCAGTGTTTGTGGACTCGGTTACCGAAGTGATAATTGTGGTAAATGGGCAGCAGTGTTACTGGTGGTATATAATGTATCCACAAATGGTAGAAAGGTAGTGGAGATGGTAAAGAGGGTAAGTAGGATTGTTGCGGGTTAGCTCTGGTGGCGACAGGGGTAGGTAGGATAGTAGTGGTGGTGGTGGTGGTGGTGGTGGTGGTGGTGGTGCCAGCGATGATGTGGAATTGATGGCAGTGAAAGAGGAGGTGGTGGAGGAGGAGGAAGAGAAAAAGGAGGATGAGGAGAAGGATGTGGGGGAGAAAGAGAAGGAGAAGAAAGAGGAGGAGATGGAGGAGTAAGAGTAAGAGGGGGAGAAAGAAGAGAAGGAGGAGGAGAAAGAGTAGGAGAAGGAGAAAGAGTAGGAGAAGGAGAAAGAGGAGGAGAAAGAGTAGGAGGAGGAGGCAAAGGGAGAGGGGAAAGAATAAATGTAGGAGATAATGGAGCCTGGAGCTCCCGAAGCAGGAGGGGGTAGGAAGGAACATATAGAAATAATTATCTGGAATTTATGCGAGGACAGCAACGTAAGCATGCGCGGATATTACGTACTCTCATTGCTTTTGTACTGAAGTAAAAACATTGCAATTGTATTTGTGACTGAAAATGACAGGGATTATAAAATAGTATTACTGCATCAGTTCAAATAAAATTTCGAACATTTGGCTTTAGAATCAAAATCAATTGCGAATTCCTAAAGAAATTCATCATTGATATCAGGCCAACTGTCGGAAAGATTTTGTAAAAATAGTTATATAACAGTGGGATGATTTGGACAATCTAGTGTACGAATTTCCATCCTTAGTTCTCTACATATTTCGGAAATTAGTATGTATTCACAAAAATTTATCTTGACCCAAAAATGTGCGCTGTGCTGAAATGAGATACTTCAGACACTATAACCCTTTGTGAAATCATTAAATTATGTCTACACTCCAGTTCAACAGTTTGCTAGTTCACTACACTCAAAACAAATGAGAGCAACAATACCAGCGCAAAGGTAGTATTTAAAATACAGTACGTTTTATACCATCAAGCGTTTTAATTCCCAGAAGTGTCTCTGTGACTGATAATGGCGACCTCCACGATCTTTTTTGTTTTGTTTTTCAAAGCCACTGTACAGGGGCAACAAAAGAGAGTAGGTGAACGCACATTTCCTCTCGGGGGCAACTTCACGGTCTCCACACAAATAGTCGCGAGTAATTTGACTTGTTTGGTGATCCGAATTGCGGAACAAACACATCGATTGTTTGATCTCTCGCACAGTAGATACAAATTACTTCATTGACTTCGAATTGGCGCGACAATGCGGGCACATCACCACTTTTTAGACTGTGAACACACTGATTGGCAAATGAAGCTCGAGAAAAGAATTTCATTGACGATACAATTAAATCTCTGAATCGTTTACACATTGTTCTTTTAAACAAATTAAAAAATAAAGGGACAATACAAACAATGTAAACGCAAGCATTAAAAAAAAACTAATATGGTTGCAGCCCAAGAATAATTGAGAGGATAATTTTTGATTTGGAAAACAATAAAGTCTGGATACTAGCCCATTCTCAATTAATCTTTACATAACTTCATATGTTCACTTTGTTAATTTTGATGAGTTTTCTATTAATATTCTCTTTACAGAAATTTTGTTCGTACATTTCGCCATTTGCAAATTTGTTACACGTCTCACATTTGTTCAGTATTGGAATCACGATTTTACTTTCTTTTCTATCGTCAAACAAAATATAAACACGTCAGTAAGAAATTTCTGTAGTTTTTTATACAGCTTTCTCCATAGAAACGGTTAGTTCATATATTCCATTGAGCATTGAATGAAAAAATTACAAGTTGATATTCATTATTACTTCAACAATTACAATTTATCATACAGAACATGAGGTCGTAAACACCACCAAAGGACAATCCCAGTCTATTCTCAGGGCCATTTGTTCGGCAATAACTCACAATTAACGTATTGAACATGAAAAAGACGAACGCTAAGTGCTTTTGAATGCTAAGTTAGGCCCTTCATCACACCTCTACAACTATAATCAGAACAATCCAACTAAATCTCTTAGTTCGGAATGCGCCGTGCCGCTCCTCGAGGCGAGCGGTGGGCTGCAGCGCCAAGCAGCGCACGTGACGCGCCGGCGGCCATCGCTCGTCATCCGTCAGCGGCGCGGAATCCGTCAGGCGGTGCTGGGCGCGGTCGGACTGTGTGGCGGGCGGGCTGCGGCAGCGGCGCTGGGTGGGGCTGGGCGGAGCCGGACGGCGGGCAAGAGGCTGCGGTGGCGGCGACGCTGGCGGGGGCCGAGCGAGGCGGGGGGAGGGGGAGGGCAAGCGGCGGCAGCAGTGAAGGCGGGGCGGGGGCGGGGGCAGGAGCGGCAGCGGCGGCGCCCAGTCCGCGCGTGGGCCCGCGTCCGCGCCGCCGCGCCACACCGCCGCCCTCTCCGCGCCGACAGGTACACATTTGGGGGCGGCGCCGCCGCGCCGTGTTCTCCGCCTCATACGTCATAGCCGCGGCCCGCGCCGCATTCGCATTATACGATATCTCCATCCAGATCGTCCATCAGCGCTGGCAACCTCGTGGAGGCGGCCATGGTTGTAACTGTGGTGGACGTGTGGAATTGGCAATGGCGATGTCGGTGGTAATGGTAACGATCGTGACGGCGGTAGTGTTGGTAGTGTTGGTGATGTAGGTACGGCTAGAAGTGTACGCTAGAATAGCTACGCCGGTGGATGTATTGGCGGGGTTTGATGTGCGGTGACACTTGTTAGAACTAAAGTGATAAAGCGAGTGAAAGATTATGACGCAATTACCAGTGATGGTAGGGGCCGAGGGATGAGCAGGGATGGGAGGAAGGAATGGGGGGAGGCTCGTGATGGGATAGCATCCACGGACCTGGGGCAGCGAAGAGGCGGGACAGGGAGGAAGAGGATGAGGCACTGGGTAGGCATGGCATCGGGAGAGACTTCAAGGGGTGGCGACGCGTCTGGGTGAAGGTGGAGACGGCGGTGGCCGCCCAGCAGAGAACGTGTCGGAGAAGCCCAGCACAAAGGTTGGAGGGCGGAGCAGCACGCGGCCGCGGAGCGCGAACGCTTGCGGACTTCATCAGTCTCCGCGGCGACAGGCGCGCGGTGATCGCCTGCGCCCCGCCCCCGCCCGTGCTCCGTCACGAGGCCGCTCGCCCCGCCCTCCCGCACGCGGGAATCCCACGCCTAGGAAGATTAGCGCCGCCCCACGAGGGAGATTAAAGGGGTGTCGACTCAAATAGGGAAGGACGCCTCACTCCTTGCTATTTTGCTCTCTGTGGCGTGTAAGTGCTCGCGACTCGTCGCCTGCTGATAGCCAACACGAACCGTTATCTTTCTTGCTGCCTTCTCAGTCCGTTGCGGTGTTTTTTATGCACGTACCGTCTTTCTGAATAATCTTGTCTTTGTCATAGGATTCATTTAATTATATCTAGAATACTTTCACTTTAGGGCATTTTTGTGGCTGTCACTTATTTGAATTAAGTATAGTCTGGGAGGTATTAGAAAATATTATACGCGAAGAGTGAAAACAGGAAGGAATGGATGGAAAGATGGATGGATAAAGGATGAATGGCCCAGAGCCAAAGTGTACTTCGATAAAAAGTATTTCTCAATTTGATTGAAATTTTCCCGTGATTCAGCGACCAACATATTCCGTTTGACCTGGAGGGAGATTCGTATAATAATATATTTCTTAGGTAATATTAAGGCTTCAAGGTTTTCTCTTAGGTATCTTGACCTTGTGCTCCTTCCTCTTGATCTCATCGTTGTTGTTGTTACAGCTGCTGCTATTGTTCTTCTTCTGCTTCTTCCTTTTATTCATTCTTTGGTATTGCGGAAACCAATTAGTTTTATTATTTAATATAAATTTAAACGCTGAAATGGGTAAGTTTGTAAAGATTTAAAATAAATAAAAAGCTTTTTCATAGCTATATTCTTGAATGACATTACGTCGTAAGATCCTTCCGATCCTCCCCCTACTCTCACTTCTTGAGGTGGGTGAAATATCACGCACCATCTCCAGTACACTCCTCGCCTATGCACATTCTACACCAGATTCTGGCCATCCCAAACAAAACCAGCCACTCTCCTTGCCCCGTTCTTGTTGAACCAGCGTGGTCACACACTCACCTGCGCGGATCGTTTTACTCTCTCAGCTTCCCAACTCATTTGTTCTGTTCCCCCCTCCAACGCATCTCGACTGCCCATTCCCTTCTCAGCCGCGACATCATTCCACGCCCCGTCCCATACCTCGCCCTACTCCCTATCCCGTTCTTTCCACTTTACGACCCGTCCCCGCTCGCCAACTTATCCCGTCCATATCAGCTCCCCATCTCGTCCCGTCCCTTTCCGCCCACTATTCTCTCCCTTCCCCTGCCTGTTCTATCCCTTTCCGCTCTCCATTTAATCGCTTTTCGATTCTAATCTCGTTCTTTTCCACTTCCTGAACAGTTCCCTTGCTTATCCAGTCCCAGTTCGCTTCCTGTCCCGACCAGCCTCCCGCCTTCTTCACTTCCACTCCCTATTCTTCCATTTGCCCTTCGCGTAACTTCCTTCCCACTCCTCGTCCCTTCCTTTTCCTCTTACTGCCCCATCCCTTTCCGATCACTGTCCCGACACGTTACTCTCTGTGACCTATTCTGATGAGTTCCCCGTCCCGTCCCCTCATTTCGGCTGCCATCCTGTCCCGTCACTTTCCGCTCTCTGCCCTTTCCCGTTCCTCTCCTCGCCGTCATGACGCCTCCCCTTCACAGCCGCTCCACTCCCCCACTTCGCTCGCGCTCCGCGCCCCGTCCCTGTCAGTCGCCGCGCGCGAGCCCTGATTGATAAGTTACGTGACCGCCACGTCGGCCCCGCGCACGTGGACGCCACCGGCGCGGCGTGGGAGGAAACTGCTTAACGAGTTTCCTCCAACGGCAGGAAACGACTCAAACGAGGCGTATTCATACTTCACGCATTTGCATAAGAAAAGTCGAGAGGCGTGCGTGATGGGTTGAGTACTCGGGAACGTTTGTGCGTTTCCGGAAACGCTTCGAGGAAAACACGCCCTCTTCGGATAAACGTTGGAGAAAAAACGCGTGTCTTGACCATTATCTGCTCCCTTCGTACTTGATGGAGTTGTCGAGATATCACGTTTACAGAAACAATGCCGGAAACGGCAAGAAATTGTTTTACCTAAACTCTGAGAAAATTATAAAATAAAAATGGAAAATAATGCATAAAAATTAAAGAACAATTTTCTACCCATTTCTCTTCTTAATCTTATCTCCGTACTAATTATTTAAACGCTTCGAAAGTGCAGCAGTTTAGATTGTTGAGAAAATTAACCTTGCTAATGTTCATTTTAATGTTTCTGTTGCTGGTATGACAACGAGAACAACACATTTCTTCAGATTACCTTTAGAACGACTCATTTTTCTTTGAACAGCTTAGCTAGTTCTTAGATAATTCTTTCAACAACGAAACGATGAGAATTAAAAAAAAACGAACAATATAAAACAATTTAATCGAGATGCAAACGTGTTCAATATCTCGTAGAGTTGGCCTCCAGCTCGCTCATTCGATTTGCTCCGCCGATGTAACTCTCCTCCAACAGCGGCTTCGCTGCGTGGGTTTCCTGCGCAGCCCTATTCCGCGGCTGCCTTCGCAACTCCACCTGGCAGTATCTGTTTCGCAGCGAGAGCTCAACGGCAGCAAGAGTTAAGTCCTCGCAGTCGGCGAGGCAGCCCTAGTAACTACTTCCTCCCCGCCGCCCCTCCCGCGTCGCGCCGCGTCGCGTCGCCCGACGATACGGCGAGGGAGAAGGCGGCGGCGCGGTCGCTCGTTCTACCTGGAGAGTTGGGCGGGGCCCTGGGGACACCGCGGCCGCAGCGACCGCCGCCTCCGCCATCGGGGGCAGCGACCACAAGCCGCGAGACCCGTGGCCATTCGTTCGTGGCGCGACCCCTTCGGACGCAGGGAGGGACGCGGAGGCGGTCGTGCGAGGCAGGGGGGAGACGGTGGTTTAGCAGGACGCGGGAGGACGAGAGAGCAGGAAGGTGAAGTCAGAAGTGGTGACGAAAGGGGGAGCGGCAACGACTTCAGGGAGGCAGAGGCGGACGACGGAATGAAGCGCTTCCAGGGGGCGGTGCGACGTCGGAATCGGAGTTGCGGACGGCCACCGGAAAGTTGGCAATAGAGGAACCGTTGATGAAGGCACGGCAAAAGTGAAGTCGATGTCAGATGATTATTTGAGAACGGAAGGATGAGAATTAAGCGCTGAGAGTAGGAGAAGGCAGGGGGCGAAAACGGAAGTTGGAGACGATGGTGAACTCGAGCGTAGTGGTATCGTTGGCGAAATCGGCAGTAGCTGATTTGGAAGCGGGGACGGGGCCAGGCCAAGCAAAGTCGCCGGCGTCACGCGCTCGCACACGCGACGCCAAATTGCGCAAGTTTGTGCGGCGTTCGATCACGCGGGAGCAGAGCCGCGCTGACCGCACCGCCGCGGTCGCCCCGAAGGCGGAAGAAGCTCCGCGGAGGGTGGCGGTTGCGGTGGGCAGCTGGGGATGGGGGCGCGCCCGGGAGAGGGAGAGCTACGAGCGGAAGCCACCGCAAAGAAGTGAACAGGTTACGG
The DNA here is from genome assembly GCA_017312745.1 of Gryllus bimaculatus. NCBI lineage: Eukaryota > Metazoa > Arthropoda > Insecta > Orthoptera > Gryllidae > Gryllus > Gryllus bimaculatus. Next base: position 1,862,083 of record BOPP01000112.1, on the reverse strand, counting down.
AAAAAAGTAGCGGCAGTGTGGACCGAGTAAATTGTGCGGTCGTTGTGAATCGTTGTCGTGAATCGTGCAAGAGTATCACGACGTCCACGAATGTGATCGAATCTAAATGGTGTCAATACCGTAGTATAATGTGTGCGAAACCTAATGTCCGTAAACCAGTTTATATCGCAGGAAGGATAATATTGAAAAAATACGCTAAAAGAGAGAACAGTAGAAAAAATAAGAAAAAAATCAAAACAATACAACATGTGGTATAAACAATCCCTTCTGAGACAGTATTATGATTAGGAGACAGTGAGAAAATAAGATAAATAGCAAAAGAGAGAACGTACATGTATTCGAGAGAGATGGGAACACAACTGGTCATACATCCAGGATGTTCTTTTACTTTAAGATGAGGAGAAAACGTTTATGGGAGAAATATTTAAAGAAGTAGATTTTAATTTGTTCCCAATAGAAAAACATTAAGCAATAATAGCTCGGATCACAAAACAAAGAAAAAGTGACCAACGATAGAAAATACAACACACTACGAAACGTTATTTCATCATTTATTTTACAAGATGAAGATTCGTCATAATGAATATAGTAACTTCGAAGGCTAGAAAGATGAGCATCTCGAATAATGGCACAACTTCTTCACAAAAGTCAGCAAGTGCTTCCAAACGTCCTTGGTTCTCAATGCTCCTTTATGTATTCCTTCTCTCACACACGTGCTTACAACTAATATTTGTACTTGGCAACAATCCATGTCCAGGAAATGGAGTGCAAATAATACTGTTGCGGAAGACTTGAGCCCCCATGACTAAAAAGTACGAGTTCTTTCATACACAGATCTTTTCAGGGAAGATAAATGTTTCATTTTAACCAATCCGCCATTAAGAAACAATCGAAATTTTTGTATTAGAAAGCTTAATGGGATGCAGTACTGGAGAAGACTGAACAAAGAGATGTTCCATGAATACAGTAGTTTTTAATGTACCGACTTAAGAACTAACAGAATCTCTTGGAGTAGCAAATGAATATTTACCCCAATATAGTATTTCTTGCATTAGGTCGACATGCATCACTAATAATATTTGAAGTTTCTTGTTAATCAGCAGGAGAGAGTTAACTAAACGTACAAACAAATGTAGACATGTCTTATTTCGTGCGAATCCTATGCCAGCGCTAACAATTTTTGGACGCATCACAACATATCATGTATGAAAAACGATTCTGTCATACTATCCGTCCTACACTACTCTCCCTCATCGATTCCCCCTGTCCGACATACCCCCCTCCCACTCACTATTATCCACCGCCCACACCAGCCACCAAGGCTCGACTATCCATTTTCTTCCATTCTCACCCCGCCCATTCCTTCCTTCCTTTCGTTTTTCGTCATGCATTTAAATCCTGGCGAAGGTGTTAGAAGACGGCACGCGTAGCGAGTTATTCGCACAGCGGCGCGCGGACCACTTACTGGCAGAAGGCGGCTGCGCGAGGACCGCACACGGCGAACTCCGGCTCGGTCATTCGACACTGTCTGACCCGACCTGACATGATCCGATACGGTTCAACACGTCCTCTACAACTCAACTTATCACGACTCATTCCAAACCTTAGCGATACCATCAGAAAAGGACCTCCCCAAAACAATGCACCTCCCATCATCTCCTATTCCGCATTTGCCAGGCAACACCCACCGTCACCCTGCCTCTTTCTATTTTCTTTTCTACTTTCCCCTCTCCTGTTACCCGGGAGAGACGGGAGTTTATTTGACTTTCGGAATACATTATTTTTGAACTGCAGCCGATTTCGCTTGTGCAGTTAGGGGGGTGCTTTTTACTTACAGACTAACTAAAACTATCATGTTACTATATACGTTTCCGCTTTGGGGTTTGTTAGTTTTTAGACTTTTTTTAAATTTAATTATTTAATTTGGAGTTCTATTGTTCCATTGTTCTATTTACTTCTTTTATTTTGTTTCTCTTCTCGCTCGCATTCACACTTATATTTCATTTATATTACAAACGCATTTGTTCATTCATTCATACAACACGCAACACTTCACAACACTATACTTTACCCACTACTTCACCCTGCCTCCCACCGCAATCTTTTCGCCTTTCGAAACGCATTCGCAGTTCCGCACTCGCGCGCGTGCGAGGAGGCGGTGCGTCGCGAAAGGGGGCGCCCGGCGGCGGCGGCGCGTGGGCGGCGAGCCGAGGGCGCGCCGCGGGGCTCCCAAAGTGGAGCCGGCATCCGGCTCGGGGCGGAAAATCGCTGGCTCGAGGAAGACGAAAGGAATTGCCGCGATAATTCACGCTTTTTGATGCGCGCCGCGAACCGGGCAGCATTCAAAGCAAGTTTTTTTATACATATATTTCTTTTAATTTTTTTATTTTTTCGAGCAGTCTTAAATCATCGAGGTTCTAGTTATTTGCGGAAATGAATTCAACGTACAATAAAAGTAATTATTAATACTTTGAATTAAAATACATTGCATCGAAAAATCATATTCAAGTTTTTAAATTCGCAGATTTTCTGTATTCAACATTTTTTTTCATTTGTCATCACAATATGAAGCATTTCTTTGTAAATTGTGTTATTTATGTTTTGGATATTGTATTCAATAAATTATCTCAGTTGTGTAAATTTTAATAGTAATAAATTTTCAAGTATTGCAGAAACAAACCCTTATTCAATTCTGTATTTCTCAATTACAAACCGAAAATCTTCTAAAACTTGGAGGAAATTCCTCGTTTTAGAAGCACGACGTCGGTAAAGATGCATCGGCTAGAAGGAAAACAGCTTGCCTCGAGCAATCCGAAGTATCTCGAACCGGCTAAGAGCCCTCAGCATGTGAAGGATCAGTATCCGGTGACGATCGCCATCGATCCCCTCCTCCTTCCCTTGCTCCTTCCACCGCCACTGCCACCCCCTCCTCCTTCTCCTTCTCCTCCTCCTCCCCCGAAGCGGCCGCAAGCACCGAGCACCGCACGACTCATTTCGCCGACTGATGAGGACGTTCGGCGGGGCGGGACAAGCGTGAAACTGTCGACAAACACTCGGCCAGCGCTCCGCCCCCGGCGCTCAGTCGTCGCCGCCGCCGCTTGGTGGGCGTAACGCAGCCCCACCTGCAGTGACGTCAGCGCGGCACTTAGCAGCAGCCGCGGCGATGGCGGCGGCGTTAAGGGAGGAGGGGTGAAGGCCGCGGCGGGAGCGATGGCAGAAGCGAGTACGGTGGTGGCAAGAGCGCTTAGATCAGAATCCAAACGAAAGACGTGCGCCAGTTAAAAATGAAAGGGGAAAATTCGAAAAAAGACGAGTGATGACAAACCGAACAGAGAAGAAATTTCAGGGTGGAAGCAGATTTGCTGCCATCTTGGATCACACTAAATCCCTCAGCGTGGAGTTAGTGGGGGCACACCACATGGGGTAAGCCCATACCTGGAAACAATGGCCAGCAGACATTAGGAGGGGAACAGGAACAGTGCCAATCCCGATATAGGGGAGAGACCGCAATCAAGAACAGCAGCGATGGAACAGATGTTAGGATTGCACTGAATGCTGACTGTGTGGGAGATGGTAATCAACATACAAGAAGCGGAAGGCAGTTCGTAACAGGTGATGGGCAGTAAACGAGCTCAACAGGCACGAGTAGGATGATGACGGGCAATGAGTAGTAACAGATGGGTTACGGAGGTGAGATGTGGAAAATGAACTGCGGATGATGAGCTGCAAAAGGTAATCACTGAACTGTGATCTGCGATTAGACAGTTAATTACTTATTTTACGTGGCAAGACTCGAGCCATCAGGGCGATTCTTCCGTCTGACCACGCCAATTTCGCATTGAAAGAGAACGGTGAGCTTCGACGACGCAGGATATGGCCAATGAGAACTTGGGGGGGAGGGGTGATGGCGATCCAGCGACATTCGCACGGCGGCTGGCGGCGGGAGCGGCGAGTCCGACACGGTGCGAGCACGCGGCGAAGCCGGGGGCAAATTCCATTACCGTGACACTATCCGGAGTGCGTTACGGAGGCGCGGCGCGGCAACCTCCACCGCCCTCGCCGCCTCCGCCTCCGAGACTGTTCCCGCGCCGCTTAAGAGCACAAAACAAGCACTTACGTCGGCGACTCTGCGTCCGCCCGTCCGCCCGCCCGCCTTCGCTCGCCACCGCCGCCGGCCACTGGCTTTTACCGAGGAATTAGACCGGCGGCGGGGCCCAGCCGCGGAGAGCGGTTGCGAGGGGGAGGGGCTGTGATGAGTCGGCGTGGAGACGCGAGGAAGAGCGAGGGCGTGCGAGATTCGGGCCCGAGGCCCGAGACGTGCCGGGCAGAGAGCGCATGGATGTGGAGGGAGGGGGGGGGCGAGGTGATGGATCTGGAGAGAGGTAGAGCAAAGGGGAACGTTGGAAGAAGGGAGGCGCGAAGTGCAGCTGAAAGATAGCGAGAGTGAAGGTGATGCGATGTAGTGTCGGGGCGGAGGAATGCTTGACGTAGAGGCCGATGTGCGGCGACATGCGCCAACGTTTTCTGCCGGCAGTCTCTCTACATGTGTACTGAATGAAAACCTTTTCGTTTCATGCCGAGTTGAATTGAAGTCCTGTCTTTAGAAAAGCTTCTTTACTACAATTTTCCTAACATTAAGTTCGTATATTTTTACAGAGTATCACAGTTTTTTTAAGCCACAGTTCGTAAATATTGAATTCATTGAATATTCAAACATTTTTATTGAAATCTTGTTTTTATACAATTCTATATAAATTATAGTAATCGGTTACTCTCCTGCGTGCTTATCAATAGCGTTGTTATAAACTGAAGGAAAGAGAGAACTCATCCAAAGAGTCCGTTATATACTTAAGGAAGTTCTCGCACACTTGCAACTAGTTTACACGGGTTGCAAAGCAAAGTTAAGCTGCGTCCGCATGTTATGCCGACGAAGTCGATGAGCATTTTCCATCAGATTTTCTGCTAGATAATCTCGAACGAAAAGTAAAGTGGAGAGGTAGGAAAGATGAAGTTTACAGAGTTGGTGTCGTTGAGAATGGAGATATGGAGATAAATTGTTTTATCGCCTCATCTAAACTTTGAAGCGGACGATACTAAATCTTCTTCGAAGACAGTTATGCGAAATTCAGGTAACTAGATAAAAATAACATAGATCTAATTTCCGTCCAAGTACATCAAAAGCCTTTCCAAGTCAGTGCGAGCAATAAAAGAATGTCGTAAAATGGCTGTAAAACACGGGAACAGTCAATGTCGTAACTTGCGAGTGGCATACTTTTGCAGGCTTCTGGATTTTCAACAGGGACGGCCGAGGCAAACATTCATTTTCTATTTATGTTGGAACGCAGCTGAACAGCACAACACCTGACAAAACAACGACACTAAAAGTTGTCTATACTGCAACTCAGAATAGTATTACATAAAATGTACGTCCTTGTTAAGTACATTTGCCACTCGCCGGTTCTCCCACCCAGGGGGATAGTGTTTTAACATCCGCTGTTCATGTTGAATTTCTGCCTCTTTTGTATCTTTAAAAATATTCAAAATATATAAATATTAAACATATAAATATTCAAAGCACGTTTCTCAGATAGCCTTATAGCCTTTCGAACTATCAATGTGCCCTTCGTGAGCCGCATTTTATAACTTAATTAAATTTCCTTTTTTAATCGGATGTCGTTTAATAGGGCAGAAGTTTGATATCAAATGTCTCATAACACTCACCTTAAGGATCTAATTGATCTGAAAGTGTTAGAAAGTAAATTGCTTTTTGGATCTGAAATCACAAATAAGAATAACGTTTTAGATACTCGACAGATTATCAGTTGCTTACAGAAAGGCTATACATTTTATACTGATATCGTACATCTCAGGACACCATAAAATTCAATTTGGTTATTCAATAACAATAGGAATGTGTTTAGTCAAATTCTACTACCATTCTTTGTGTACAGTTTTTTAACAGGATCATTTCAAGTGAATTCATGGATTCAAATAAGAGTGTGTTAGAAATCATGTAACATGATTTAAAAGTAATAATTAAAACCACTTTTCATTCATTTGGTGGGATTGTGAAATGAGAAGTTGGTGAGGGGTAAGAGTGGGAAGTAAGAGCTGGGTGTAAGAGGGAGATTGGGAAATGAAAAGTCGCAGTGGGATAAGAGTGGGGAGTAAGAGAGAGGAGTGAGAGTGAGAGTGCGGAGTAGGGTTGGGAAATGAAATGCTGATTGATTGATTAATTAGTGATTGCAGACGCGTCAACTGTTGAAGTCATTGGTCCCGTCAGTGTAGTACATGTTTTTATCGTGGGATGGGTCTGTGATCTTCCCCCGCTGGATAGAGACATCCGGTGTCAACCTACGTCATTTTGCGGAGATTTTCCTCAACCAAGTACCTCCCAGCCTAAATGAAATGTAGGAGTGGGAAAAAAAGTGCGGAGTATGAGCACGCTGTGGGAGTGTAGGGTGGTGAGTTGAGGTGGAAAAATATTCAAATCTGCAAGACCAGAGGCATCAACACCCCCCAAAATGGAAAAGAAAGCGGAGCAGGGAAAGTTCGTGCGCATTTTACCAATATCGAACGGAGGCAGCTGCGGAAGGTAGTGGCGGCGGCGGCGCGCGTGTGGCCTACTATCGACCGCGCGACGGGTCGCGCGTGTCCACGTGTGCCCGACAAATGAGCGCGATTAGTCGCTCCGAACGGCAGCATCGATCCCAGACTTCGAGAGCTATCGCGCGACGGCGGCGGCGTGGCACGGTGCGGGGGCGGCGGCAGCGGCGCCGCTGGCGAAAGAGTTTGTCCGCGCCTAGAGCCGCCTCCGCCTGCGCCTCCGCCCCCGAGTGGGAAGCCTGTTGAGCCCCGGCAGCGAGAGAGGCAGCGGCTGGCGATCACTTGCTCTCGCGCCTCCCAGACTTTCCGTTTTCTCGGTGTTTCTTTCCTGACAGATTGGCAATTTGGCAAAGCTTCGTTTCATCAATGATATTTAATTCGGGTTCGCTGTTTGGAATAAAAAATAAATGTTGCGTAGAGTGGCGCTCAGTGTGAAAATTGAATAAGACAGAAAAAATACCAACAATTATCAATAGCTTATACTTAACCACATTACATTGGGTTCTGAATTTTTGGTATCTTTTTATGTTCACAATAATAATAATAATAATAATAATAATAATAATAATAATAATAATAATAATATTGTGTACTTCTGCAACCAATTCATGTCACTATTTGCAAAATAAATCTATCTAGATGTCTATAAATATCGATTCTTGCTTCATTGATATTACATTTCTATACTATCTGGGACAGAGTAACGTATTCTCAAAAAGCATGTCAAAGAAAGTCTACAAATATTCACGAGAACGCAGCATCCTAACTTGTTTTAGAATGATAACTAAAATAGCAATTTATCAAGGAAAATAACAAAAAAGTAATTAAAAAAAAGACTTGCACATTTAATCTTCAAGTTATTGCATATTAGCTAATGGCATAACAGTTTTTTAATACGTCTCTCTGACATCTGTATCCGACGACCAAAAATAATTTTTAAAACCTATTCAAAATTTCTAAGTTTCAATACATTTTACTTCACTTTAATAAACAAACCAAACGCGAAAAAAAGTATAAACCTAATAATTCTTTCAAACAACTAAAGCCGTGCAACTTTCATACTAAATTGCCGTGAGTAATTGCCATGAGTAAAGAGTCATATTGAAGTGAGTGGACAATATGGAAGATTATTTATCACCCATTTCATTTATTTACAATTCTTATTTGAGATATACCAAATTGTACCTTTAGAGAAGAGAGATAGAGAAAAATAATAGAATCTCAGACGAAACATTTTGTGAAGATAGCTTATTAGAACAATAATAACCAAATCCGTGCTATTGCAACATGAAACTGTTCGAAATCCAATTCAAAGAGCAGAAGAATATGTATAATTGACATTATAAAAATTTAGATACAAAATGAATTTAAAAAGAGACAGGATATTGTGTTCTCGGTGAAACAAAATTAAGGAGAGAAATCTCGAAAGGTTGAAAGAATACTGAAGACAAGCAAAATTTAGTTACGGCACAAAGTCACAATGAATTCACATTAATTGTGAAATAAAGCGCATTATCTCTCTTATCCTTGCATTCGAACAAATTAACATTTTGTTCCGTAGATTTATAATCCATGCTTTTTACCCTTTTTCCTGGATGAGTCTCCTTTTCGTGTTACATAACTTTCCACTGCAAAGGGTTCAAAATAAAACAATTGAACTTGCATGCGCCAGTAGATTTACAGTCCATTCTTTGCCGACGAAACAAAACAAGGCTCACAATGAATAAAATCAATACGACACACGAAACAATGGGACAAATTTTGAGTTAATCTATTGACGACGGCCATTTTACGAACACGAGACTGTACGTAATTCTATTCGATTTTTTATTCCGTTCATTTGTAATTGAATTTCATTTAATTTGCTCCAAATTAAATATAGACACAAAATGCACCTCTTTTATTAAAACAGAAACATCGCCGCGGGGACAGGGCAGCAGACAAACGTCATCAGCAGCGAGTGTCACGTGACCGATCCATATAGCCTGGAGGAAAATAGGCGCGTCCACGGAGGTAGGTAGGCTTACTCGCAATTTCTACTTCGCCAAAAAACGCTTTCAGACTTCATTACTCACTGTTCATCTTGACCTCTAAAAAATATATACGAGTATTTCAAATATGAGTGTTTTAAAGGTTAAGAAGATATTACATATTATTAGTGTTTTTCTGCGGTTGGAATCATGGTTCATTATATCATATTTAGCGGTCTCAAACAGCGAAAGACATATTTTTCTACCTACAGTAAAGGAGATATTTCCATCAACCCTTAATACTGTTCTATTAATATTATTTGTGCTCGAGTTATATGAACGAGAATGTAATAATTATTTGTGGCTAATAAATGAGAAAGGATTATTTGTAGTTGCGAAGATTCTTTGTATTCGAATACTATTTCCCATATAGCTTGCTTTATGAGAAAAAAATAATTACCATAATGTGGAAAATGTAAGATAAATGGGTAAATATTAATTGGTATGCAGCGGTATGATGTCGAAAGTAATTCATTGTGAAGATATCTAATGTCGCAGTAATATGAAAAACATAACTGCTTTTATTGTCGGTTGAGATTAATAAATAATAAAACATTTTTGCTACGAATTATCTCAGAGAAAATATAAAGTACCTTATTGAAGTCAAATTTTCTGTTGCATGATAAATTTGTTGGTAATAGACCCCGTACAATTTTCACATAGACATCGAACATATATGTCCAATTGTATTTATTGTAAATACGTGTGATTCTAGTATATACAAAATACTGCAATGTGATGCAGAAAACATGTGAATTTGTGGGATTTGTTTTAGAAAACGTTGCAACTCTAATCAATTAAGAAACAGCCTCGAAACGAATGTAAATCCTTTTTAAAAGTCGTAGCCTACTCAATATTTTCATCATGTATCTCTCTTCGATTTACACGAGGTTTAGAATTACACACGGCCCAGTCTGACAGCCTCTTCTTCTTACCAGGTTGTTTCTTTGGCGTCTCCTCAGAAATGAAAGGCGCGTACGGGAGGCGCGGAGATTATGAACTTATTGTGCGGACACGTCGCCAAGATTGCGTGTCCAGCGTCTCCTCGGGAATTACATCTGGCCCTTCCCGCAAGAACCCGTCGCAGGCGGAGGGTGCGATATCTTTTATTGCGGCAATTGTTTATCCTCCCCCTGCGGTCAGCGCGACACCGCCGCCTCCGTCGTCGACGCCCCCCCCTCCCCCGCTCCACCCCACACCGTGGACCCGGCACCCCTCGCTAACTGCTGGACACAAGAGGCGTGATGTACTACACGCGCGGAGTTTGGTTTAAATATTAGTTTTATTCGCGCGCGCGTGAGGGCGTGAGAGGGTCAGCAGTAAATGGATGGAACCGCCGTGGAAGAACACTAATAAAACGAGAGGCGACTGTCGCATTTATAAGGGGACTATCGGCGGCGGTGGTGGTGGTGGCGCCTGCGGCGGTTGGGTCGGCAGCGCCGGGGTTGGCGGCGCCGGTTTGCTGACGGGCAAAGAGGAAGGGAAGCAAGCAGGCAGAAGGTCACACAGTTTTGCCGGACAACGTTCGGATAGATTGAAGTCAGAGGAAAAACAGTCAGGGCGAACAAGAGCAAGCCGTCAATAGAAGAATAGTCCGAGGAATAAGCAAGAAGAAGGGCGGATGAAAAGAGATGCTGGAAGAAAATGGGTAAGAAGTAGAAAAAAGAAACAGGAGATGGAAGGAAGAGAAAGCAGAAAAGCAAGCCAGTGGACAGAGAGGGAAGAAGGAAGAACTGCAGAGGATTAGAATATCAGGGCGACACTCGTACTCGATTTCCAACATGAATGACAAGAATGGAAATACAAAATTCTGCTTTCGATTTAGCTGGTAGCATTGTTCATAGACAGCCAGACTAACGGACAGACGTTTTGCTGAAAAAACAATTTTTGTTATGAAGGATCAACAAATCGTGAATTATGACTAAGCAACTTTAAAGGAAGCTATTTACTACATAAAGAAACAAAAAAATATCGAATCTTTTAGAATCAGGAGCCCACAAAACGCTTTTACTGTCGAAAAATCTCCTTTTCTGCTACAGCATTACATAACATCCTTTCTACTACGTAAGTAGCATACGAGAGAGTAAAACAAGAACACATAACCAAATGGACGGATGATCTGACGTGGAGGAGAGGAGAAGGAGAACTAGCAGGATAGTATCTGAAAGAGGGTGCGCAGCGAGGGCGTGGGCGTGGGGGGGTGTAGGGCGCGTGGACATTCGCAGGCGCCTGCGCCCCTTCGTAGCCGCCGCCGCCGTGCTGTGTCCTGGTCTCTCGGGCGAAATCGAATCCGCAACCGGGGCGGTCCTC
>BOPP01000112.1:1814793-1849427 GCA_017312745.1 Gryllus bimaculatus | reverse complement strand
TTTGCTTCCTTCCCGCCCTCCCTCCCCTCCCCCCGCTGAAGTCGTCACCCGCTCCGCCCCACCGACCACACCGCGCCCTCGAGTCCATCCCCGCATCGCGTCTTTGTCTCTCGGCCCGACATAATTCACGGCACGTTCTCCATCATACGTGCCCTCGAGCGGCGCTTCGCTAATGTCAAGCGCACATGATTCAAGACCGACTCCGAGGAGGAGCAAACCGGAGAATTTTTAGAAAAATACGAGAAATAATTTCGATATTTTTCAATCGCTTATTTAGTGCAGAGATCAGCGGCGATATATTCGCCGTGAACCATAAGGTTCTGAGTTCATTCAAGACTAATTATGTCATTGAGGAAAGAGAAGCAATAGCAATCTCATCAGTCAAGCAATATCAGCAATATCATTATTCATTAACTCTTAATTGCCCAGTGACATATATGGCATCAAATCACCCTGCAATATTAATAATAATAATAATAATAATAATAATAATAATAATAATAATAAAAATAAAGATTTATGTAATTAAGCATTGCTTTTTTGTTTCTATTTCAATTTTTACTCATTCAATGTTGTTTGTTCCACATCAAAAAGTAATTCTAATCTTCGTACGATTAATTATGTTACAGAGTCAACATGAAAACAATCTTTGTTTCTAACTTTTAACAAAATATTAATTTATATTAAAATTAGATGACAAACTGTTTAATTAAAATCCAGTTTTCAACATACGAGAGAAGTGCTACCAACTTCTCTGTGATTTAAGAAATATCTAGAAATTAATAATGAAGAAATTACAATTCCTGCAATAATTGTATTTTGAAAAACAAGTACAGTCTTTCTCATCAGCAAAGTTAAGATGAGTTGTTTACACGGCTGCACTACGAAACCGCGGGAAGACGTACCGAGAAGAATCCTCTAGTGGCAGAGCAGCGTTTCACAAACTTTTCAAATGACTCGGCACTGCACTCCCATTACATTGTAAATGCATAACCGTGACAAAAGAAGATTCGCCGTAAGAGTACGCATCGCTTGCTTCAGAAGTAGCTGTCTCACCGTGCACCTGTGTATCAAAATTCAAACATTTCACTGAGCGGCGCAACAAAAGCAAAAGAGAAGGCCTCGCATGAAAGCTAATTCAACATCTTAAGTGCACTAATGTCTGCTCGCTGTGTGGAAAGAGATACATGGGGGTATCTTGCATCGTTTTGTTTGTTCGCGAATGAATGCAGATGAACGAAACGATTCAAAACGATTTTCCCAACATGTGCTTCAGTTTCCAACACGGTAAATGTTAGCGTGCCCTGTATCCGAATACCAACAAAGATCCGTTTCGCGTCTCGTAAAAATCAAATTTGAAACGACTTGCCTTGTAATGCATTAAGGCAGCAATCGTCGGCTTCTTTTACGATTCGCTTTCTCGGCTTCATCGCGTTCACTGACTTGCGTTTTCCTCCCGCGCGTTGGCCGCGATAGCCATGAGCGGGGCTGACTGAAAACGAGGAATAGATAGCCCGGGAGATGAGCGTAACCCTTTCGAATCTGCCGGAGGAATAAATGAAAAGAGTCCCCCGCACGCTAACACAACGCACACGTCTACACTCACAGCATCGATTGCCTCCGCCAACACTCTTAATGGAATTTCGATACTCCCTCCACCGGGTATTGTAATTACGAAATAATACCGGAGACCCGAAAGTTGTCTGATCGATAGCTCGCAAACTCATCGCGGGGGTGGGTGGGGGAATTGGAGTAATTAATAGTCGATAGCTGAGTGCAGCTTCAAAGTTCGAGGAACTGCTCTCGTCGAGATGGAGCTTCAGCGGCAGATGTTGTGCCCCTTCGCTCCGCGTTAGCGCCGTCACTGCCAGTCGCGCTCGCAGCAGCACTGCGTTGCCCTGAAGATGATGAATTCCATGACACGCGGAGATTTGCACGCGCCGTATGCAGATAACGAGGTAGTCTACCGAAGGGAATCCGATATCCTCACAGCTAAACATATTACATCATTTAATGATGAGTTTGTCCGTTTATAGTTTTACCAAAATATTCACCTACTATCGATTTCAAACATCTGCTTTGTTTCCTTCTAAAAGACATCAATATTCAAATTGAAAACTGCAATCGTTACGTTCTTGCTGTTCCAATGACATCTTTAAAAGGAGAAGTGTCAAGACGTAGGATTAGAATCAATGAAAACTTAAGCTGCCGAATTTCCGTTGAATTGTAACTGTCAACTCTATTTTTCGAAATTCACGACTGGTTATCCGCCCTTTTCCAATCCCTTAACTGTCAATGAGTTCGACACGACAATTGAAGTTCCAGGAAGCAATCCAAGAGCGGATCTGTTGTGATTTGAATTACTTTGCACGAATCTCAAGGAACGGGTTTCCCAAAGACCCTTTCGCAATCTCAAGTTCCTGAACTCGAATCGAAAAGTCTTCACAAAAGAAAAAAAGGGGGAAAGAGTATTCGACCCTCCCGAGAGATTCTCACAGAACACATGGGTGGTGGAAAGCTGGTCGGGGCGAAGCCGAACTGTGTAGCAACGAAGCAGCAAAGCGGCGCGAGCCACGCTCCCCTGCGACTCGCTCCACAGGCCGTCGCTCCCAGCCCCACACCCCACCCCACCCTAACCCCACCGTCCGGGGGCACTTCCAGGTAAGTGACGACCGGCGCGCGCATCTGCATGGCCGGCAGGAGACAAGAAGTGCGGGCGCGGCCGTAGCGCCACGCAGCGGGACGCTCGCCAACGACCGAGGGGGGAACCCCCGGCGGGCGCAACAGGGCTGCCACTAGCCGGCGATATTGGCCCATAACCGCGCCAGCCAGCGGCGGATGGAAGCGAGGGACGGCGAGTGGAGCGCAGGAAAGCGGAGTGGGTTGAGGTGGCGAGGAAAACACGACGGAGAGCTGCCATTCAGACGCCGGCGTTTCTCTTTCCACAGCTGCGCCCAGGTGACAGTGAGGAAGGGCGCGCGACGCGTGTTGCAGACGGAGTTGCCTGGAGGGGCTCTTTTATTACAGTTCTGCAAGGTCTGAGAAGAAGGGTAAGGAAAGGCAGTACCGTATCTGCCGATTCAGAACGATATTCACTGCACGTCAATATTTTTAACATGTGCATACCGTTCTCCATAACAAACATGAAACGTTCATCTTGAAGTAAACAGAATAAGTTGCAATATAATTCACAGCCCAAAATCAAACTGTAAAATTTCAAGAACCGTCCAACACTTGTGAATAACTATGTTGACGACTCTCATGTTTTCAATGAACAATAATGTCTTATACCGTTATTTCTCCTTAAATCTAATGTATTTAACTGAGGGAATTTAAAGAGAAACAATTTTTTTTTGCTGTGTGGGAATGTACGAGCGCACAGACTGAAGAGTCATCATTTCAGGGGGTTCACTTCGGAGTTCAGCTTTACAATACCAAACATATTGTGACCATAAAAAATATAAAAGTAAGCAAATGAGCAAACATCAAATTTCGAATCAATCGATATACACATTCAATTTGAACATGTGAAACTGTAGAAAAGTCATATATAGGGAACATAATTTATTGCAATAAAAATGCAAAATATGTATTTATTTTTTTAAATAACTAAGAAAAAATGTACAATAACATTCATTATAATTTTTAAAATATCTCCATACAATTACAAATGTTCGAACACAAAACGTCTCCTATATATACACATGTATTCCATATACAATGTTCTTTACAAAACGCCGGTGTAAGAGTGAACAGCCGTACCGGGTGACCACAGATGGATACGAGAGAGAAATAAAGAAGAGAGAGAAGGGGGGTAAAGAGAGCATGCCACTCCCTAAATGTAACAACGCGACGAAACAATTGTCTAAAAAAATGACCAATTTAGATACAGTCACGCCTGAGCAAGTTCGTTGTTGAGATTATTTCTGCTTCGCGAAATATCCGCACAACCTTGATTCCTAGAACGTGGTTTCAGAAAAACGGTGGAGGGAGGGGGAGTCAGACAACTCACGGCTGAGGTTCGGTGGCCATAACAGCACAGAATGAAATTGCTTTTGTAATAAAGGTGGTAGCAGCAACATACATTGATAAACTATGATCACAAATGTTGCACTTCTGTGGTTAAATATATTAAAATACGACAAAATGCGTAGTAATTCGTAAAATGTATAAAAATATGTATTTTACTACAATATGTAAACAATGGTAAAATCAAGGTCGTAGTTTGCTCAGAATGTCCTATAAACTTTGAAAAAAATTGAATGTATGAAAATACGTCAAAATAATTCATGAATTGATTGCATGAAAATACGTTCTCCAGGTACATATTCTATAATCTTAATTTGATAAAAATGTTATAAACCAATTATATAAATGCGAAAAAAAATCATACCGTTACAATAACTAACAAATATTCCAATTCCATACCGAACCAAAATATTGCATGTGCAAGTAATGAGAATTGAAAAAGTATTTTCCTCTGGTAATTACCCAACAGCGTGAGGCTAGCAGCAACTGCCACACACATGTGCTTTTCAAATAAATCTAACCTTCACTTTCAGATCCGTGCCGGGAAACATATTTTCATTTACGGAATGCTCGCCTCTTCTAAAATTTCTGAGAACTAAAAATGGATTACTTATTTACTTAAAATCATGTTTAAAATGTACTATATCGACTATTCTGCATGAGATACCTTCTTTAATCTGTTTACTCTCATGAGAGATTAGACTCAGCTTCCATCAACTTACAGACTCGCCGCAACGTGCTGATGCACAACGTCAGAGTATCGTAGATGTAAGGAGTGCAAAGACACGTGGCATTACACTTTTAAAATGGATGCAAAAAGTTACATTTTAGTACAACTGTTGCTTGAAGAGAATACGGTAATAATCTTCATTCACATAATATTTGGAAGAAAGGTATTGATATTATTTTCATTACGAAAAATCCCCCGTATTTCATAAATATAATGGGAACAGTACGGGATCAAAAGGGCGTGACTCATGAGGCACCCCCTCTTCCAGAAGCCATTGACATATTTATAAATACATTTTTTCCCTAATTTTCTATAGTAACAAAAGACATTCAATATATCAACTGAATATCATATAAAGACAAATCTGTAACCAAATGTTAATTTTAAATACAACATAAATGAAATATTCTTTATTAGGAAGCATATAGTCGCATGGATATTACACTTATACCACATTCCCAAATACAAAAATCATGCGCCACTGCATTATGTAGGTGGTTATATTTGATAGATTACAACAAAATGCATTAATCCGTGTTGGAGCCCCAAATTTTGCAGGCATTCGAATGCTTCGAAAATATTGGATTTTTATTTAGGCAGTACTTTTCATACTCACAATCGAAATTTTTCATCCTACACAAAAAATCCACATTGAAAAATCAAAAACCCACTTCATGTAATCGAGGAAAATGAGAACGTTCTGTATCAGAGTTACTTCACGAGAGTCCTTACAATTACGCAATAGGAAAGGTGCGCTAACGCTTGACGAGCCCCACGTAGGTCGCACCCTGCATTCGCCCCAGCTGGGCCCGCCGTCTGGTGCACCCGGGAAGTTCCGGGAATCAGCGAGGCGCGCATCTGAGCCAACGCGTCGGAGCGCGGCGCGGCGCGGCGACGGCTGGCGCTGCTGCCGGCTGGGAGAGCGGTAGACAAGCGAAGACGAGCGGGCGCGAGTCGCTCCGGGGCCACGGGGCGTAGAGGCGCTAATTCCGAGAGCCCGAGATATTGAAATTCGCCACCGCCCCGCGAGCGCCTCGAGAGCGTTAAGCTGGCAACAAAAGCCTCTTAAGGCGCCACCAAGTTCGCCAACTTGGCTCCGGTTCGACTCCCCCCCCCATTCTTCCTCTTCCTCCTCCTGGGCCTCCAGCTCCGCCACCGCCGCCGATTCCACCGTCCCTCCCGTCGCTGGCCCAAACCACGGGCCACAGCGGTCTCTCGGCCAACTCCGCCTGCTCTGTTCACTGCCTCCTCACTGTCACCTTCCCTGCTTGGTGCTTGGAACACACGCCCGCTTCATTGGGCCAGCCGATTGTACACTTCGCTCTTCGCTTATCATTTACAACACTGGAGCATCGCCGATTGTACACTTCGCTCTTCGCCTACCACCACTTATAACACTGGAGCAGCGTCTACAAATCCAGTTATCAATTACGCTTACGATACTCTAGCGATCACCTATGTAGCTCCAGGGTGCAACCTACGAAACATTTCGTCCCTATGCGAGTTTATTACAATTTTATGACAAAAACTGCACTGCAGCATGATGTAATGTTACATGACCTATCAGAAAACTGAAATCACTTGCCAATGCTAAAATCAGAGATGTCTTATTGTGACATCACAATGATCGGACTATCTGCATTAATACATATAAATGTATATAATTAAATATTACTAAACATTCTTATACTTTTAGTAAATAAGAATCCTAATTAATGTATATAGTGTCAATAATTAATATGGTTAGTAATTTTTTTTTAATATTACTACATTCCTTTAAAATAGTTCATAAAAGATGCATATTTATTAAGGTTTCACTAATTAAAAATGCAATTTCTAGTGAAAGAAAGTCTTTACGCAAGGCCGCATTAATGTGTTACAAAATGTAATCCCGCACATAGGTCACAAGATTAATCTACCAAAGCTACATCATTTCCACTGCCACCCCGCGCCCCGCGATTCCTGCCTCCCCGAGACAGCTCCTCTCCGGCCTACATTCCTCCTCGCCAGTCGCGTCCTCCCCCAACCCCCGCGCAGTTGACAGTTGCCGCCCACGCACGCGCGGTTGCTCACTTAGCAACTGCGACGTCAACTTGGTCGCCAACTTGGTGCCCTCGCCGCACCGCGCCGCGCCGTGCCGTGCCGTGCTGGGCCGCTTTCTGACGGAGCGGCCGTTCCGTCTCCCGCCCCCCGCGGCGAGCGATAGGTTCGCTCCGCTCGCCATCTTGGCGGGCTTCCGGTTCCCGGCCTCTGAATGGCCACTGGCGCGCTGAATGGCGCACAGTTCATGAAGGCGGAACAGACGCGGAGACAATGGGGCCGCGGGACGCCCGCGTCGATCTGCGGCGGCTTGAATCGCGTCTTTGAAGCGGTTCAACTAGCATATGAACGAGACAATTACCACGTACCCGAGTAGATATATACTGCGCTTTGGCGAATATCGCGCGGGGACACAATCGCGATTCCATGTGTCGGGAACAAAGAAAGATAACATGATCATGCCATTATCATTAGTTGCTCAGGACAGGATGTCCTCAGTGACGCACGTCCTCAGTAATTGGACATTACTGCCATGTGTGTTTCAATATCTTTAATAAACGGAAAAATTTCAATACATCGATTACAATGTGTAGCATATGATAATGATGATAATAGTAATAATAATAATAATAATAATAATAATAATAATATATCGATTACACAGTAGCAGAAATGACATAAAAGCACGAAAAGGAAAATCAATATTGAAAATAATCTTACTCACAGCAGTAATTTCTTAAACGTTATTACTCGTGTCGTTAGAAAAGTATTATTTCATCATCGGGAGAAAAACTATGAAATTTCTTCTTTATATATAAGATTGAAGAATTGAGAATCGATGAATTTCATTTCCAATTCTAGAAGTCAGCAACTGGAGTATGTTAAAAAACAGAAATCACTAAAAATAACACTTACAAAACTCGTATAAAGGACAAATATTTTTGCATTTAACCAACTATACACGCTGACACAGAGAGCAAAGAGGTTACAAAATCCGAGCACAATTCACAGAGGAAAAAAGATGCAAAGGAGAGCCTCACTAACTGAATTTCTTTCCCGGAGCGCTTTTAGCAAAGCAATTCGAGGCTGATAAACTTCCCCAACGACTAGCAACACACCAGATAAAACACTGTGTTTTTACGACCTCGCGATTTCACTCGAGTGTAGCTGCGCCAAGCCCTTTCTGGCGACGCGCGCGGAACACTTGAGGGAGGGGGGGGGGAGCACACTGCTTCCAAATGGTTCCAAACCGACACACATAGAGCGAAAAATATTACAGGAAAATTCTGACTTATTTTCCGTGAAAATAAATACTTTGTATCCACCTGCGTAGCGAAGGAGGACATCGTTGATTCACCGTTGTTTCTTTCGCGCATCTTTCCGCCCTCTCTAGCGATTGAACGAATGCGCGTATTTTGATAATCAAAGCTCTAAACGAACTAATTTGAGTGTCAGATTTCAAAACTAATTAGACTCAATAAAGATATTTAATATCCATGGAACTGCCAGTAACAACGTATTGACAATAAGGAAAGGACAAAAACCATTTGTTCATAATTAACGTTTAGAGCAGTTGCGTTCATCAACACTAATCTTATACTTTTTAAAAAGAGAAAATAATTGCATTGAAATTTAATTTTATTAATTATAAGTGATATAATAATTAAATTTTAAATTCCAGCTTTTAGAATCATCACGTGAAGATTGAGAGGCACAAACGAAACAGCGTTTAGTGATTTCATACACACAATGACATATCCTTAAAGGGGATGACACTTTTCTGGAGTGCTTCATTGTGTGCTTAAGACATTCAGCCATCGTCCAGCATTAATTGTATGAAACAGAAAACACGAAGAGACTTAGTTTAATAGAAGCATATTTTTATTTTGTTTTCTTTATTCCTACGCTGTATTTTCCACTCCGTTTAGAAGTGGCTGAACGTATTTCTCGCACGCATTTCGGAACACTGTCCGGCGCGGCGCGGCGCAACCTGGTGCAGATGCTGCGGCTGGGGAGCCGTCCGCTGCGCCACACGGCAGCCGCACGCGCAGCACGGCGCCGGGCCGCTCCGCGTAGCGCGCAGCATAGCCCAGCGCAGCCGAGGGGGCGTGGCTGCGAGGGAGGGTCCTCGCGCCGCGGGGGAAAAAAATTGCGAGGGCCGGGACGTAGTTTAATTTCACCTGCTATTTTATTGCGCGGCCGCGCCCGCATGCGGCTAGCGCGGTGGGGGGTGGGGGTTGTGGCGCAAAAGACTTATGCTGGTTGTGGTGGTGGTGATAGAGGTGATGGTGGTGATTATGATGAATTGTTAGAGGGGGTAATGGTGATATTGATGATGGTGGTGATTGTGATATTGAGGGTGATGGTAGCGATCATAGTAATAATGATAGTGGCAGTGACGGTGTTAGAAGTAAAAGTAGTGGTGCTAGTAGAAGTGGTAGTGGTCGTGGTGGTGGTGGTGGTATTTTTGGAAGAGTTCACTCATAGCTTCTGAGGTAGCTGCTCAGCCTGAACGGCAATGAAAACAATAGTGGTGTCGGAGGCAATGGAGGAATGTGGAAGGCGAAGGAGGCACATAGATTGAGTAGCACCCCCGCAGTGATAGCAGAATGCCGGAAAATTCAGGGGAAATAGCGGAGTGGTGGAATTGCCGGTAACAGCAGGAGGACAGCGCACGGAAGCGGCGACAGTGACGGCGATGATGGTAGCGGTGGAAGTGGTTATGGTGAGCGAAAGAGGAAAGGAAAGATGCATAACGCTTCAGAGGGATCCAAAAAAAGCAGGCCATGCACTCTAGCGATATGTGTGTGTGTGTGTGTGTGTTTGCCGCTATCGAAACAGATTTCGCCGTTTGTTAATGAACCAACCCTGTTCGCCGCTCTCCCAACTTCCCGCTCTCTTCACTCCACATCATCTCTCTCCAATCCGTTGCCCCGCTCGTCCCGCCATTAAACTAAGTTGCAAACCTCATCAAATTTTCAGTGCCACATTAGTCGCTCTGTATTAAACACGGATACCGCGCCGGTTCAGTCCGCCGCCACGCCAGAGAGATCCTCCCATGCGGCCCCTGAGTGTGGCGGGTCTGTGGAAGAGGGAAACACCAGGCTATTTTTCACTGCAGCCACTCCAGAACCACCCGTACTCCTGCCACCACCATGTGCCGCACCGCCCGCTCGCACGCTCGCCCACCGTCACACGGCCCCACCGCACTATTCACCCATTCGCCACGCCCCCGCCTCTCCGTCGCACCACAAACCAAGAAGCCACACAGTCACCCCCCTCTCACCCACAATGAACATCGCACGCGATCGCCACCCCCCACACCATTGCCCCACGCCCTCCGCCTTGTAGCCCACCACCCCCCATCTGTACACTCGCCCCAATCCTAACTCACTTGCACACACTACTGACAAAATTGTTCACATAGCCAGCCCTCACATCCACCACACCTCTCCTATCCACTATTGAACGCCCGCCACAACACACACACACACACGCATTCGCCCACCCGCCACGCCTCCTAATGGCTCGCTAGCCCGGTTGCCCACGCCGCCAGTCCATTCCCCCCCACATGTTACCCCACTCGCCCACACAGCCAGTCTAACTGCCACGTGCCGCTCGCACCGTTGCCCACGCCGCCAGTCCATTCCCCACACTTGTTGCCCAACTCGCCCACACAGCCAGCCAACTTGCCCCCACACCGCTCTCTCGCTCACCACAATGACGCCCGTTCCGCACACTACCCACCATTCTCCCACAACCCACGCCTCCCACATGGCCCGCTCGCACCGGTTGGGGCCACGCCGCCCAATCCATTCCCCCTACACTGTTACCCACGTCGCTCACCACAGCCCCACCACCGCTCTCGCGCTCACCCACAATGGACGCCCCACCGCCCGCCCACCCGCCCTCCGCCGATACAGGAGAAATAAAAAAAAAAAGAGAGAGGGACGAAGCCGCCCGCGCCTTATCACACCTTGAAAGCAGCCCCTGAAGGGGAGCGCAGCTCTTTTATGCCGGGGCGGCGCGTGTGTGAGAAGAGTCCCCGGCTGCTACCGGGCGGCCGCGGCACACGCCACAGCGCGTAGCTGCGGGCCGGAGACGGCCGTGAAATTTTCCTCAGACCCACCACCATCGCATAAAAAGACACCCTAGAGAAAAAGAATACAGTCCCACCACGCTGAAATTGGAGAAGGTTATGCATATTTGCGAGTGCAGTTCTCGAGTTATGAGATTTTGCTTTCAAATGCTATCAACTGTATGCTCAAGTGCCTCTTGATTTGAGAATACGTCAGCGTGTGAACTGTTCACGAACAGATTTTTTTGTGAATTTTTACGACGACACGAGATTTTTTCTTCCTCTAGAACTCAAGATTCATACAAGACGTACGAGGAAGTAAATTTGAAATATTTCCTATCTGTAGGGGGAAAATTAAGTTTTAGTTACCGATACATAGAGGTTTACGAGAGTAAAAATGAGAGAATTTAATTAAGGATTTCAACACA
This sequence comes from Gryllus bimaculatus, assembly GCA_017312745.1. NCBI lineage: Eukaryota > Metazoa > Arthropoda > Insecta > Orthoptera > Gryllidae > Gryllus > Gryllus bimaculatus. Next base: position 1,838,122 of record BOPP01000112.1, on the reverse strand, counting down.
GAAGGGCGAATTTGACTAATGTAGATTTCTGGCGTACGCTTCTAATTAGATTCTCTACTGTGCACCTACAACGAAGGAGTTGGTATTCATGTTTATGACATAATCAAGCTTATTTTAACATACTAGCCATAGCAAACGGTATTACATGTGCAAAAAAGGCTTTATGCAGTGCACGTTCTTTCAATCGTCTTGCTTTGCAAATCTTGGCAGTAATTTTTGATCCTGATTTGGTGAGGACTAGCGACGCGTTGTAACACACAAGTACGCATGTAATTCAACGGCATTTATTCCTTGTCCATCCAACCTAACAAAATTTAAGGAAAAAGAATGAGCAATTAAAAATCGGGGTCATTCATTCGACCTTGATCAGAACACAATCAAACAAACGACATGCAGCGAGTGATTTTTTTACTTCCATCCCAAATCACGTACAAAATTGAACAAAAAATTCCATATTATCGAAATTCCTGTTTAGTATTTTTTTGCTTACATTCAAAAATAAATCGATTGGAAACTAACTTGAAAGCAGAAAGATAATGCCAAATAACACAAGTGTGCAATTTTTATTTATCGAGAATCCACTGCATTCGTGGGAGAACCGGAGTTGTCTTGGGGAACGCCCGCTGCAAGCACGCAGGGACAGTCTCGTCCCGTCCGCGTTGGGCGCTCGACGTTGTTTAGTCGTAACGAAGTTTGTGGAGGTAACGCTGTCTTTGAAACTCGATTACGGGGAAGTTAACGGCGTTCTCAGGACCTAATCCCACAATAACGGAGACGCATTATAGAGATTGATAATAATGAAGTCCCACGACAAGAGACACTGCACTAAATGATCTGAGAGATTTCCTGTTAAGCAACAATGTTCAGAAACCAAAGTAAATTTCGTACAATACATCAATTGATTTGCGAACGATTGGGAAGGTGATAATTTAAATAACTAATTTAAATCGTAATATAAAACGAATGCTTTTTAAAAATTAATGAACATCTATCAACATTTCATTCCACTTTCATACAATATTTCCAAATAGAGACATTTTTACAAACTGCGATCATTATCGCTTATCTTTGCCACCTGCGTAAGTTAGCACAAGAAAATGACTCAGCCCACTAATTTTTGGTGTTGACTTACAGAAATCGAAAATAAAACTTTAAATATCAATTAGTTTGTATTTTCTCCGGTTCAACTGGTTAATAAATAGCGAATTTATTTCGATATGCAATATTTTCAGTAATGAAATGATTAATATTCTTTGTTCATGTAAGCATATAATATGTTTACAAACTACTTCGGAGGGAGTTGGGAGGGGGGGATTAAAAAGAGAAATGAGTAGGGATGGAAGAGGGATACGGGAGGATGGACCAGGGAATGGACCAGGGGATGTGGAAGAGGGGGGGCAGGGATGCGGGCTGCGTGAGAAGCCTGGAGTGCCAGGGCCGGGGCCGAGGATTGATTCTGTTTATCTGCATGACGCGAGGAAACGAGATGGAAATCCCATCGTGGCTACGCGGGGCGGGGCGCGAGGAGCGGGCGCGCTCACGGACGTGCGGGAGAGCCGAATGGTGACGAAAGGAAGTAGGTCAGGGACGCGAGGACACGAGGGAAACACAAACGAACCTAGGTGTCGCCTATGTGAGAACAATGTTCAATTGATACTTTAACAAATTATTTTTTTATTCCACACGCTATTTTCATATCTTAATTACACACTTACGAAAAGTATAGAGGGATATTATTTTTCTCAAGAGAAAGCAGATGTTAATTCTCCTACGGGAAAATTTATAAAATATACAAAATATGTGCCATTTTATAGAACCATATTTTTTATATACCAAAGCAAACACTTATCTATTGTTGCTGAATTAAAAAGCGGACTATATTTCCCTGAAGCACGTGTGTTTTACAAACGGGTCAAATATTTTAGCTCGTTTTTGTGTCCTTTGGTAAACAATGGTCGACAAATATATAACCCATTGTATCCGAGCAGCACTTTGTAATCGTTATGATAAATGAGATTTTGCATCACAGAATAAAAATTAAAATACACAAATTGAATGGCTCCGTACTTGCAAATGACATATGAAAGAATTAAACCGAACACCTGTTTAAATCGAGTAATAATTGATTGCGGGTGGAGGCGACGGCTACAAAAATCACTTCACCATTATACTTCATTCACGAAAATAATTACAAAATAATGCTTTTTAATTGCACATCAAAACACATTAAACACGTTTAACGAAAATGACGACCGAAAATTAAAATCTTCCCCGAGAGAAAAATGATAGGTGCAGCGGCTCCTGCAAAGTGGTTTTCGATGGCCCTCCCCTGCCTGCAGCAGCAGCAGCAGCACTCCACTGCAATCAACGGCCGTTTGTACATGCGGCGCGCGGGCGGTGCACTAACAGCCTGCACTTTGCCTGTTGGGGGAACCCCCTGCCGCCGCCGCGGGTGTCAGGAGGCCTAACGTGTCCATATCATGGAGGGAAGCACGAGCACAGACAACAGCGAGAACGCGATCGCCTCTTGTGTGAAAAAATTATCGATCAGAAGAAAACGCGATGAATGATCGTGCGATCGGAGGGCAGGGGAGGAGAGGAGAAGGTCGTTCTCGAGAAAGGGAAGTATTACTCAAGCATCGGCTGTGCTTTGGAGAGGAGCAGGGGGTCGAAGGCGGTGGGAGGCTGGGCGGCGGGGCGGTCGGGCCGGCAAACGGAGCCACACACAGATGCGCGCCCGACGCAATACTCCACCTTGCCGCCCGCACTGAAGGATCAATGAAGTGCAGATCTGAGAGCGCACGTTTGTCACCATCACAAAAGTTATAGAACAATGAAGTAAATATGTACGCGGACAGACAAACCATTACACAATTTCTACTTGAAATTCAAGTAGAAAGATATGTTGAACCAGGGTACTGATCAGTTTTTATCGTTTTTGCTAGGAATCCCCCACAAAGTGGATTTCTCTGTTAAACTAGACGTGATAACTTTTCTCTGTCTCTCCCGATCTGTAGCAACCGTTACTTTAGCACGTTTAGAGAAAAATGTATTTCTTTTCCTAAAAGTCTGGATCTCGAGCACCTTGTGAGGCAGGCATGAATAACTACAGTCAACCTTGAAACATAATTGACAATAACGTAGTTATATAGAACATGACAGAATAGCAGACTAAATTTCACTTGTCGCGACCAAACACACCACCACTCACGCCTTCTACTGAGTATCATTCCGCGCTTGTTTTTCGGTAGAGATTGAATGATATAAATCACATAAAATTATCTATGTGGTGAATTGATGAGCGTAAAGGTAGCAAAAACAAAATAAAAAGGAAAATACTATATAATTTGTATACTCTAAAACCCGCTTGTTCCCTAAATATCCCAAACGAAATGATCAGGATTTGATGTTCTGAATTTTCCATGTGTCCAGAAGAAGACGCAGGTTACAATTTCACTACGAGTCTCGTGTTCATTTATTATGTGATAAAAATTATCTTTTCTAACATGCAAACAAGAAATGGTATGTAACCATTTGGTTTCATCGGTAAGATTTGGATGTCAACAGAATATTCTTCAAAATTATATTTTGCACAAACAATCTGTATGACAAACAACGCCGTTTTTCTTCAGGCAGTCGGAATACGACGCAAACACGCTATTCTACACATTTTGTGAAAAAGTACCTTGTGAATAGTTGCTTGTCTTTTAGAGTAAAACTTCTCCTCCACACAGCAGCTGAATTCGACCTAGCTACCTTGTTGATGAGGAAAATTTACCACCAACGGCAGTCGAACCCTAGGATCTCCCTGCCGGAGACATTGCAATGGGAACAAATGATTCCCTGATCTCAGGCGGTTAATTTACTTTCACCACATATTACACTTACTTTCACAACATATTCTATGTCAACTGAGATTATCTCTGAAATACAAGATAATAATTTGCTAACTTCAAAGCTTAATGCCTACATCGTATTCCGTACATACCGCCACCAAGACGGACGAGAAGTGAGGGCATCTCACCCTGGCCTACACAGCCGCTGACTCACCTGAAAATGAGAAAAGAATGTTTACTTTCAATACAATGGAAAAAAGTGAAATGAAATGACTTGCACCATTTTATTCACTTCATTCATACATCCCCATAAGGTTATTATAGATCCACACCGACAGCAATTTCTCGTTCTCTGTACTACTTTTCGGTTAAATAACAATTTAAAATGATAATGTTGTTCCTCTGGCATAAGAAAAAGAATATGCAATTCGAATAAAATGAATACGAAAAAATTCTTCTTTGTATTTTTTCATACTTCTTTAATAGACATTTCTCTTAATAATGGTTTAGAGAGAAAGTGTGTTATCTCTTAAAATATCCTTACATAATGACTAGAACGCCGAATGAATGGGGATGTCACTGGCACAGAAGAATAAATTTAATGATGAATATCCGTAGGCACACTAGTATATTGGCCAACATAAAGCACGCTCTCCGGAGGGCAAACGCAAGTCAAATTTTACAATCGACAAATTTTTACAAGAATAATGAATTTTTTTACTACTCCAACATTTTCCCTTGAGTGGAAAAAAATAACAGCTTCATTCAAAACACTAAACCAATATTAATACGTCGTCTGCAGGCCTCAAGAGAGCGCAAATTCATTTTTTTTCTGGCAGAGAAGCTTATCAAAAACATGCAGCACAAACACGCGCAAAGGGCGCCCCTCTTATCTTCCCCTTTTCAATTAAGGGCCCAAGAACGCGTGCGAATCTGCGTAGAGGCGACGTCACGACCAACAGCGCCTGCTCAAGACGCTCAGGAGCACGGCGCTGACGCCATCGGTGGAATAGGCGAGGAGGGCAGGGAGGGGATGAGAATGGGAAGAGGGAAGAAGGGGGAGGCCAAAGTGGGTAAGGGAAGTAAAGGAAATATAATTGTAGTAATTATATAATTGGCAGTGTTCATTTTCATGGTTGTAAATCTAAATCTAAAACTGAACGCATATTCGTAGAATGCGTGATGGAATGCAAAAAAACAATCGAATACAATACGAGAGTGCAACAATAAAGAAATTAACAGAGTTATCAAATGACTAGAAGACAGAGAAAATGCATAAAATCTATAGTTACAATGAAAGAGGAAAAACTAACTGATATTAATGTAGGGCAAGGGGGCAAACTGGTGCCTGGGGAAAGTATGCGGTCCCCGAGGTAATTATTTGTGGGTTATGAAGTTCTGATATAAAATGTACTCATAAACAGAACATGATCCAGACATCTTCAGTTGACGTCGCAATTGCACTACGTATGTACATTTCAATATTTGTTACTTCCTTTCTCTCTGGTACCAATTCCTTACCCAGCCTCTAATCTCTTGCCATACTGTAGATTTTAATTTTGTAAGTCCAAGTAAGTAATTTTCTAAATCCATTTTCTAAGTACTTCGTTTTTAGAAACCAAAACTAACTGAAGAAAACTTAAAACTATTTTTCATGGGGAGATTGCCTTGCAACGTAATGTATTATTGCATGATTAGACGCTGCATTGCGCATACTTTTGTCATTTTTAATTTTTTCTCAAACTAAACAGTTTTCATACATTTTATATTAAACTCATACATTCTATTTGTTACATATCATACATTTGTATTTGTGTTTTCGGTTGATTAAGGATTCCGGGTTGTCTATAGATTCCGGGCACGTTAACTACAAGGGCATTAGTCCTTGAAATGTAGTGTACGTTTTTCTCATGTGGCTGTGATCTTCCCCCCTTCGAATGTGGAGATCTGGCGCCAACCTACACGTTGGCCAGTGAGGTATTCCTCTACCAGGTATCTCCCACCAGTGAGGCACCTCCCCAGTCGGGACAAGCACTAAGCTCCCGACTGGCCTGTCGACATGTGTGATGTGTATAGCGCGTAAATATGTAAGGGTTGAGGATAGGGGGAAATGGAGAATCGAAGAAAAGATAACGAATATTGTTTCTCGCAAACAAAACTAAGTATGAAAGGACTAGCCGCTTAGTTCGACCGTGTGCACTAAACTCATCGTGGTTCCATAAATCAAAACCCAATTTACTGCGGTCGCTGCAGTAGCAACGTTGAGGAAACTGTCCAGTGGCCGCGGTGAGTCCGGAGTTGCCAGCGGCGCCAGAAGCGGATGGGCGCAGGAGGCAGAGGGGTAAGGGCGAGCGCGGGCGGGAATCGATATGACAAATAAGATCGATTGACACGCCGTCGGGTGCGCGGGCCGGGCGAGGCGGGCAGAGCGCGCGGAGCGGGCGGAGGGCTCCTATATTAAACTGGGAGATACTGAAAAACAAGCGAGCAGCGCGCGGCATGCACCCATACGCGTCGCAGGCAGTTGTTTAATCTGGCTCTAATAATATGGAGGATTCACCGCCTCAGGCACGCAATTCACAAACACCAACGAGTAAGATACGTGTTTCTGTAGCATACGCTATGTTTGATCGAACCTGGTTAATTAATGTTTTTTTGGTTTACATTTGTGAGTTCGTAGTACGGCAAGTATAATTTAGAGTATTTTCATCAGCGTCTGGTTTGGTTTTTAATTTTTTTTTGTATATATGACTGAAATTAATGCTAGTCATTTCTCAGTTGGGAAACTGAAATGTTCAATGGCACTTCAGAAGAAACTTCAATGGCACACTCATCACAAAAGTCATTCTACACAAGTTTGCGGCTTTCAGTTAAAAATTATTTTAATAAGTAAATTATCTCTCTGGCAAGTCTAGTAGAAGTCACGGCACTGTAATGAACACATGAAAGAAAGTGATGTGTCTTTGTTTAGAAGGATCTTAGTCGTTCAGAAAACAACTAAGTTTCATCTGATATCGGCCGCGGAAGCACACATTTTTTTAATTTGTTTGCTTTTGTTTTTATTACTTTTTGGGGCTAATAAGATATCGAGATATGACATCTAACGTGTGCTCTCAGAATATAATTTATTTTCAACGATTTATAATTTTTTTAAAATGTGCCCATTAACACTATTATACTCTTACACCTCTATTAAACACTTCCAAATGTTTTATATCCAAACTACAACATTAAATAGAACAGTAAGATCATTTCCATTCATATCCCCTTGAACACACATTACTTCACTGAGCTGCCTGTTTCCAATTTTCAATGTGCACATGACATTCATTTCTTGCATTGTTCCCTCCTAATAATTTCGCATGATAATGCAAATGAACTTTTCTTTCAAATGTACACAGAAGAACATAGATTGCTAACTAGTTCTTTGCAGTAATACCCTTACACATGAAATGTGGAAGTGTAGAAACTAATTGTATTAAATTGACATTTTCATTACAAATCATAATTCTCACAGTTGCCATAGTTGTTAAGACAAACGAACAAAGCTTTCTTCAAACCATTATAAACTCGCTACGCGGTGTATACTTTCACAATCTAAATCTTCATCCTTTACCAGTTTTTACTAATTTGATTTTTGTAATTAAATCTCACATATTACAATAAAACCATCCCTACAATTATTTACAGTGTATTAAATTTGTAATACGTGATTTAAATTAGCTCAAAATCGTAAATAATATTATAGGCTTTCTTTACGTTGTCAATTCTATAACAAAACATGCATTTCATTGTATATTTTGGTCACTATCAACGGTTTATTTCAAAAGCCATATTTACAGTGTACCTGCAATTTTGCAGGACATATTCTTTCTCTTTAGGCTGCAGATCAAGAACCGCGAACATCTCTAATCTGCTCGCTTTCAACGAAAATTCAATTTCACGGCTGTGTGGCATGTGATCTGATTCAATTTCAATTAACAGAATGCCATACACATGTCAAAACTTGCAGTGCATCTCACCGTGCTATCAACGTTTGCTTTATATTTTCCTGAATACTGTCATCACAGCACCTGCACATCTTTGCGGAAATGAAGATACGGATTTTGACAGGTATTCGCATAAAATTATGAAAGAAAATAATGACATGTGGATGACACGGAATGACAACTTCACAATACAAACAAACATGCTTAAAATACATTGTTAATTCCGCCGTATCGCACGCCAGAATTTTCATTCTGCTAATGCAGCATTGGGTAATTTACCTATCGCTTCAATCTATTTTTGTGAATGAAATGTTGATGAAATGTACTTGTCGAGATATATTGTTTGCATGCTACAAATTTGAATTACGAAACACACGAGAGAGGGAGAGAGAGGGGGAGGCAGGGAGAGAGGTGGGAGAGAGAGAGAGAGGGGAGAGAAAATGAAAGAGAGAGAGGGAAAGGGAGACAGAGTGAGGGGGGAGAGAAAGTGAAAGAGAGAGAGGGGGAGAGAGATTTCTTTTGTTTCTTAAGCCATCTTTTATCACAAAAAATGCATAGTTAATTCAGCATATTTTCGTCAATTTGATAAGCTGATTTTCTGAGCATTTCCAGATTATGGAATCAAAATATGTGTTGTCAAATAAGCTAAAACTTTTCTTAAATTACCGATCGAATTTACATTTTAAATCTTTAGGTACTGATTATGGAGAATTATCTGCATTAATACCTATGATAAGAAACGGGACGTGATGATCTTGTGATCAAACATACAATTTCGGATTTGCATTGCCCTTCTTGTGAAATGATTGTAAATTTGTGATTGTGTGATAAGTGAATATGTATATCAACGTTGTGTTTTATTCAAACTTGAATCGTCATTCGTCTTTGAATTGTGCATTGTGAGAACCCACGAATGTTCGATGAATGAGAATCTCCGAAGATACAATTCCCTTTAATCCTTTTGACTATGGAAAGCAGCTCAGACAATGACGCATGTATTTATAACATGGAAGAGAGAACACTGGCGAATCTGCATGTCTTACCCAAGGGCTTAGCAATCTGCTTTGCAGTTTTAAAACAATTACACAATTAAATTCTACAAGCATCAGTATCAAGCAATGAACATTTTCTGATCGCATATTTTTGTAGCTGAATGCAACGAAGAACAATAATGAAACGCAATTTTTAAGTTTCAAATTGCTTATCGTTATGAATAATGAAAGAGTGAAACTTTTGAGTTAGAGTTTTTAAAATGTTTGGTCGTATTTGAAAACAGATATTTACATTCAAAAGTACAGAATTTCAAAGTTACTAAAAATAAATAGTACAAGATTTCTAAAAAAATCCATCTGTTCTGCCGGAATATCTTCACGACATTCCCCTATTTATTCCTTATCCTGCTGCCTAATTTCGCTTTTTGACATTCGATCTGCTTCCTCACTTTCCCTATAAGGAGCAAGTTCTCTAGGAAAAAATGCCAAAATAATGTAAAATTGACTCTCATAAACTTACAACTTTTTATAAAATCCAGAAATCAGAGATACAGAGGTAAAAATATCAATCAAAATGTTCGCTATTTACGATCAGTTCAAAATCTGTAACATCGAACCTCGGACTGACCGGACAAGGATATCAGCATTACTTCTAGGCTGTCTGGGTGACGCCGCGTCGTTGGTAATGGACTCGAGCCGCGGAAGCCTACGTGAACAAGGATATCAGCATGCGGGGGTGAAAAAAGTCTACAGCGTGAAAGAGCGGCATACCGCGCAGCATCGACAGGCCGTGTCCTGAGAGAGCTACCGGCAGGTCATTACGATCCCAGGGCACAAGTTCGACTCTGGGCGTCTCAATAATGCAAGGGTGCTCGCCGGTGTTTAACCGGGCCAGAGCAAACACCCGCACCTCCCTCCCTCCCTCCCCCTAAACTACCACCCTCTCGCGTCCCTCGCGCCGCAACCCTACCCATCCTACCGTCCCTTCCCCTCACCCCTCCCCTCAGCCCCCCCGCTTACATAATGCACGAGGGCCCACTTCGCGGCAGCACCCCACCCGCGTTCGAGAGTCGAACAGTTCGTCGATATTTCCCTAGGGTCGATTCGCGCCGCAGGTCGATTCGGGCAGAAGGTGAGAAAGTCGGAGGGGCCGAAGCCGATGGTGCTACGTGGTGTTTTGCGCGCGGGACCAAGGCAAACAAACACAGGCGTCGTGAGGAAACCGCTGCCGAAGTGGCGACGGCGGCGGCGGCGGCGGCGGCGGCAGTGGGGGAGAAGCTGCAACGAAAAGGGCGGCAGCGCCAGAACGCGAGTGGGCCAACTTAAGCGTCATTAAGTCTGAATAAAACACAATCATTGGCTCTGACCTATTCATATCGATACAAATAATTCTTCTATAGACATTTCTAGATTATTAACTACATAAATAACGTAGTATCTGAGATTACACTTTCAGAAAACACCACGGATGTAGTATAAATGTATTTTGATTTATTTCCAAATTATGTGTATGGAGAATTAAAACCTTTTACACATTAAAGTTTTGCAATTACTAATTGACATAAAACGGTACCTATTTCGTTATTTTGTAGGGTTAAAATTTATGGAACTTTTCTCACCCTAGGAAATATTTTACTTCATATATTTTCTTTGATGCGTCGTAAATAATGGCGTTTGGAACAAAAACAGAGGGCACCAGTGAACAAAAACAGATACAATTTAAAGCAAGATGTTCCATCTGAGTCGTAGCGTGAGCAGTTGAGTTGGATTAACCCGATTTAGATTACAGTAGATAATAGAATAAAATCAAGCACAATCTCTAGCCACTTTTAAAATGCTCACTATAGTAATGAATCGAGAGTGTGTTTGTAGACGCCAGAAAACGAACAACGTCACTCCCCCCTCCATTGCATCATGGGCGAGGGCACCAGTGAACAATAAGTGTGACGGCAGCCGTTCGTGGGGGCGGCGCGACGAGGCGACGGGAGAAGGGGAAGAGATGACATCCGCGCACCGACCCCCCCCCCACCTTCCCGCCCGCGCATCTGCCTCATCCACGGGCCGATACCAAGGAGGATTGCCGGCGCGCTCCGCCTCGGCCTCCTGAACCGCAATGTCACCGAGAACCTAGCGCGATTCCAGCTGCCTGGGCGACGAAAGTGTTTGGAAAATTGAGCGGGAATGATACCTATTGAATGACAGAAATTAATGGTCTCCAAGCGCGTCATCTACTAATGTAGTTAGTACCGTAAGTGTAGTGTATTTTATATCGCGGGAGGAGGTGGTGTTCATTCCCTACTGGAAAGTAGAGATCTTACCCGTTCATCTATGGTATTTCTCCATCTGGGTGCCCCCAATGTAGGGCACTGCGCCAGCCGAGACAAGCTCCCAGCTCACGGCTGGTCTTCAAACGTGTTTGGGAGTGTAGTGCAAGCAGCGCAAGGGTGCAGGTAAATGGAGTTGAGGAGTAAGGCTGAGGCTGGTTTGACAGCGACATGTCCTTTCTCCCAATATTAGAGTAATGATCCAACATTCCCTTGGTATTGGTCGGAAATATCACGTATTGAGAACGAATTACGAAATGCTTCTTGACTCTTAAACAGTCTACACCACAAAAACGTAACAGAAATAACAAAAAATCACACCAATAATACTATTAAAATTACACATTTCGTAATCATCACCTTTTTTAAAGACATGTATTTTCAGCCACCTGAAATTGCAGGTAATAATTTGAGTTTGCCACACAGTTAAAGCCATGATTATTTTTAACTTTCTCCTCATGGAGACACAGTTGAGATTCCCACTATCTACTTTTCAACATACAATTTTAGATACCTTAGATACTTCATGTATTCTCGTATATAAAAGCTTCATGTGACTTTAGTATGTTCGGATCAACCATAGGTTAAATGAACACAATATAAATAACAAACGTTTGCAAAGTACAGTGGTTAGTAACTATTATACCACGTGGTTGAGCTTCCAGCCGCACTACAAGAAGACAACCTAAACAAGAAAATATGGCGAATTTAAACGATCCTTAGAGTCTTTAATACTTCAAACAAAACTATAATTCTTCGATAACATAATATTATGTTTACCTCCCTCCCGACGAAGAAACGAATCTAACTTCAAACAGTTTCAATTCAACCAAAATTCACTCAACGTTATTTTCGCCGAGATAGAATCCGTGGCCATCCCACTGCCGCGGCGATCGTATCTTAGGGCAGAGGGCGCGGGGTTGGCGGGAGGGGGCGGGGCGCTCCGGACGCGGCCAACAGCGAATTCAATCGCCAGCTGCTAAGTAATTACCGCTGCATTAGATCGAGCTCACCTCTCCGCGCCTCTGTTAATCAGGCAGTGTCCCTCTGAACGCTTCCGGGAATTCGGGGCTGGGATTGCGAGCGTGGAAGAACTGGTGTACGTCGTTTCTTGTGTTGGTTTAGGAATAGGTGGTCTCTCCCGTGCTGCAAGACGGTTAGGGATTGAGAATGTTCCGCAACTTCCGGAAACTAATTTCAACTCATTAATCGAATAAATGAACAAAATATGCATTACTTCTTATTAGAATCAAAAGAAATGGAGTTCTGAGAATTTAGTTAAAACATTTATACTAATATAAATTAATGCATGCGGTCAACAATAGTAATCACTTAATATATTGTAATATATGTGTAATATATTGATCACTTGCAAACAATAGAAGCCCTCAAAATTCGTCCACAATGTATTATACATTATAGTACAAAATACGTTCTTTAAGTAATTTCTTTCGGCATAATACTTCTATGAACATTAATTGGAGAAGTCAGTTACTCTTCAGCATTTCATAAATGCATTTTAATCATCCAACGTGCATCTTTTGATCATTTATTTATTCATCTGTTTTGTTCGTGTGTATGATGACACTTCCGTTTTGGGGAGCCAAAAAAAAGATAGAGACTTTATTGGAATTTAATTATCATTATAAAATTAGTTTTCTGGGTCCCAAAACCGAAAACTTTAATTTAAATACAAAGTTCCAAAGTAACGTTCTTATTATGAACCATAGGCTACGTATTAGGTCGAATGTGGAATGAGCAGGTCAATCAAATATGGAATGGTCACAAGAATGTGTAATCCCATCCTATAAACCTATAGGATGTAAATCAATATGGGACCTATAAAACGATAGAAATTGATTGTGTGGCTGAAACTACTCAACTACTAACTTCACTAAGTCTTGGAAAGAAGAAGATTTAATTATTTTAATTGAAATACATGGAGTAGTTTTGAAAGTGTTTTGAAAGCAGCATATTCATCTTTATATATCTTATTGTACTATTAGATTTTGACTTGCGCCATCTCAATTTTTATCACAATTTTGAAAATAAATGTTCGCGATATGAACCATCTTGTGGTAGGAGGAGAACCCAACTGAACATTTTGAGAGAATTTTGAATTATACTTCATAAATATCAACTCTTCCATTTGTGGTCACCTTCGATCTCCAAACACATTCCTTAAGCAACTATTCTCTTCATTTTTAAAAGCATCAAGGCCGACAAACTGCCATAAAGTGATTTTCCTTTGCAAGTGAGAAATTCGTGGTCTTTCTCCACCGGAGGCGAATTGAGAAGACCGCCCGGATAAAATATCTGCAGGAGACTCAACATTCACGATCTCCCTTCCTCTCCCGTCTGAGGAACAGCTTTTCAAAAGAGAACGGGCACAAAGGTCGTGCCATTTAGCTTCCGAGTGCAGGGACACGAGTTACGAGATGAGTATTGAAGCTGAAGGAATATAAAAATCAATGCAGAAATGTCACAAAGTTTGATAGCTAATTAAGTCAGTCTTTTGTACCACGAACAAATATCTTGTAACACAATGGATATCGCGAGGCATCTTCTAACGAAAATTCTTTTACAGGCTCTCTCAAACTCGGTGCATGAAAAATGTTTTTAAAGAAAAAAAAACATTGGAGTAGACGTTCTCTGAGTTTAAAGGTGCAAAACAAATTGCTTTCACTGACGAAAATCGACATCGTCACACCGGCACGAATTAAAAAAGAACTTTTTGTACAATTATATGAAAACGAGAACTTCTGTCGTGTCGAAAAAAACAGCTTCCGCATTTGTGAGTAAATAGAGAGAAAAATCAGCACCAGATTCTTTGTTAGGAAATCCTTACTTTGTCAGGTCGAAAGGCTTTGCATTTGAGAAGCCGTTTGTAAAGGAACAACAGAAAAATGGAAGACGGAAAGTACTTTGTAAAAGTCAGGTAATCTTTCTTCTAGGTTTCAAGAATTTTGCGTATTTATATAAATGACAAGGTTAGTCTCTATTCTAACACCAAGAACTTAATCCACCTAATTCACTCTCAGTAAATGCGAACTAACAGCGTTGAAATTAAAAACTGCAAACAAAATGTATAACGTACTCTTCTGGGAGGAAAAAAAAAAACTAAAAGAAACGCGTACGAATATTCCTTGGAAGTGATCATAGCATATTATGAATTTGTACTGTCAAGAAGTCACAATCCAATATTTCATTAAACGTTGAACGTGACATTTCTTTGTACTTTCAAAAGCATAATTTCAAATGGCGATAATCAGACATTCTGGTTCAGCCTTTCATTCACTTCATTTGATATTCGTTTGACAATGAATTCCTATAAATCCGGACGATATCGTCGAAATGTTATTTACCATTCTCAAAAAGTTGCAGAATTAAGTATTCCTTTGAATATTCTAAAATATTTTATCCGGGAAAAATCCGCCGTCCCATTCAATGCACTGATGTTGTGATCTTTGATTTACAAAGCAGTGTAACTGTAGATTTTACTGTAACTAAAGCTTAATCATAATCCTGCCCCTTTAACAGCTAAGTTACTGTACACTTCAAAAAAAAGTTCGTGGCTGCTGATGTACTGGTTTTATGTCACCATGGCGTCAACAATACTGCTCAAATAAGTATGCTGCGTAATGTCGGCCAGAGTCGAGTTCGTGAAGTTCGAGGTGGGAACACCCAGGCAGTCTTGGACGGAAGATCTACGGGTTGGAATCCCGGCGGGGGTTGAGGATGTTTACCAATGTGTTGGGCAAGACGGCCTCAGTTATCTGATTCACCACGGATCAAATATATCAATACTTAGCATAACACTCGGCAACGTTATATAATCCCATCCACAAAAATTTCTGGGGGAGGGATGGGAATCTGAAGAGAGGCGTGAGTTGGATCCATAGCGCAGAAAGAACAATGGCAGAACAACGGCAAAACGTGGCACAAAGACATCGCAAAGGTGACAGCAGGTGACTGGAACAGCTCAGAAACTTCGATGGAGAAAGGGGAAAGAGAAAAAAGGAACTTCGGGATCAAAATATTTTCGTCCGAGATCGGAACTGGGTGAAAGCATCGGCTTCACTCCCCCACGTCTTGCCCACCCCGCCGTCTTCAGCTCACCCCTTCTTGCCCACCCCGCGCCCATGAATAAGGCATGTCTTCGTCATTGTAATCAGGACGCGAGAGGGCGCGCTGTTTGTTTTCATTATAGATCAGATTCACCTTGAGTCCGTTCGCACCGGAGCTCCAAGACGCTCGTTTGAATTTCATATTGCCCACTCCGGTGCGCCTCGGCGCGACGTTTGCTCTGGATGCCAGGCGCCGTCACGGCTTCGCACCTTGGTCAGAGTTGATTTTCGACTCGATCGTTTTAACAAGCAAAAGCGAGTTATCTGCATGATCAGCCGAAATAACTTTCCCGTCGTTTTCCATACGATCAAGATGCAAATATGCATTAGTTCCCTACGGTGATCAGAAGCCTACATTTACTGCTCTCTGAATACGTCATCCTACGTTTTTACTGCCCCATTAAATTCAATATATGTATAAAATATTAAGGCAAATATATAACTTCCACGCCGTTTAGACCTGTTTGTTTATACAGTTTTTTTAGTAGGATGATCTTGAGGTAGTAAAAATGATAATTATATTTACTAATGACGCAATAATGGAAATATTTATGAGAAACGATAGGCAGAATGAACGTAGAAAAAAGTGTACTGAGTGCCTTATGAAAACCTACAGCGTTTTCAATTTCATGACTAGTTGTGCGGGAACGAGATCTGAACTCCAAAGATCAAGAGCCAGAGAGTTTGCTTTGGCCTTTTCACTATTTTCAAAAAACAAAACTTTTTATAACTTTCTAGCTATCGGTGTTGGATTTGTTAATATTACAAGAAATAAATTGATAATAATAATAACAATAATAATCGATATCGTTATCGTTACATAAAGGGAAATTTCGAAAACAATGATAAAAATAAAACGCTGTACCTGCTGATGTACGTCAAACAGATGTGCAGAGCCACACACGCAAGCATTTCGTATAAATACATAATACTCGCCTAAAAGTACACTTCTGTGTCCGGCCCTCCGAGATAAAACACGGTCGGAATTTGAGGCCAACTTGCATGCCAACAACAGCCCATGTTATATTACCATAATTTTAAATCGCTTCAACTGGATCAAAGAGTGTCCCGGTCAGAACAACACGAAAACAGGTTGGGAGTTGGGCCACTCAGCTGCCAGCGAGCCCGTGTTCCCCGGTGCTCCAGTAATCGATATAGAGCCCTCGAAAGCGATCTCGTCGACCAATCGGGGAGCGGAGCGGTCGCTTGTCGCCGCGAGCGGCGCGCACTCCAAAGCTCGCGCCGAATTTTTTTTTCCCGCGCGGGGCGAGGCGGCGGGGCAGAGAGGGTAGCTGAAACGATATGTTGACCGTAGTATGTCGAGTGCTCATTAAATATCAACCGGTAGCCTTTTGCGCTCTACTCTTTGATGTGCTCCGTTAATGTCCATATTTATTGACAGCGAGGCTGAAATATTAGCCGCGGAGTGGCTGGCGACGGATCGTGTGTTTGTGCGGTGGGTTTTGGCCGCGTGCGTTTTTTGTGAAACGCCGACGAACGCGGCGTTAGATCAAGAGTGGAGATATGAACGTTTGATCGACTTAAAGTCTCGGAGAGGTAGAAAAGATCGGTCGATTGTTCGACTCGCAATAACTCGGCAGTATTTCGGTATCCGTACGAAGTTTGTTAATGATAGCGCTATTAAAACTTAGTAAGCTGGCCAATTTATCACGTAACGTGGAAGATATAAAACAAAGCGTCTTGAAGAAATAACGCGAAATAGAAGCAGAAAATAAAGAAAAGATGTTTCAAAAGTTTATTAGAGGTAACATGAAAAGATTATGTACAATGTTGAATGTGGCGTTGACAAAAGTGAGATAATTTGAGTTTTTATCATGAGTTACCATGTAAACAAAAATTTACAAAACTAGGAGTCATTGTGTCACATCCAACTGGAACTGAAAGCCAGAGGCGATCCGGTTATTAAAAATGAAACGAATTTTCAAATAACGCCGCTTCAATACTCCAACTAATACCTGTCTCGGGTAAAATTTGTGTACCTCTAGCTTCATTAATTTTTAATCACACGAGTCATTAAGTTAAATCGATACATATGCCCAATGTTGAAATGAAAATATCCCTAATGATCACAGAAAAACTTCAATATTTTTAGTTTTAACTTGTCCTGTTTGTGAGTATTTTACAATAATCTCAAAATTTCTAACGTGGAGAATATTTGTAAATAAGCGAAATCAAGATATTGTTTTCATACGTTAGCTACTATCTTTATGTTTCACATGGAAAGTATGTACTAATGTGGAAAAATTCATTTGCAATTTTACGAAATAAAATATTAAATACATTTCTTTCCCGCGTCGGACCGATTATGAAAGGCTCGTGTATGAAGGATGTGACTCTGGCTGCAATCTAGGCAAATGTACTAGGTATTTTAATTGCGCTAAAACCTTTAATACCAAACTGAATATTCTTTACACATATTTGACAACATTCTCTCAGTTTTATAAGAACTACGAACCAGAGCATAAAGCTGACGGGAAAAAAAGTTTTACACATCTCTCCATACTTCAATGATTTCATGAATACAATAAGCCATAATATCAACTACAATGTCAACGCGAGCAAATGCTTACAAACAAATACTGACAATGAGCATCAAAACCAACAAAATATTAGTCATCAGTGTTCAATGTACAGTAGTAAGAGCTATTCATCAGTGATCGCCGGTGATTGTTAGTGTTTGCCAGTAATTTCCTATGCCCGTCAGCGCCCGTTCAATTGAACCCGAACTACAATTGTCACTCTTTTACACGCAATGCCAGCCACTACTTTTACCACCCCGCCTTCATCTCTTCTTCTCTTTCAATTCCTCTCTTCCTCGCCGGCGCGGCGTTCCATCGCACGCGCGGAGACGCCGCGCGCGGCGCAGAGTACACACGCCGGATTAGCGCCACAAAAGAAGGCAGGTACCAAAGAGCACGCCATGTGATTCCCGCACCAATTAACGTGGAACAGCGCCGCAGCGACACCGCGGCGCCGCGAGGGCCTCCCCCCCCCCCCCCAGCAGCCCTTCCCGACGCGAAATTCGCATCTCGGGCGTGCAATCTCGCGACCTGCACTCCGCAGTCTGCGTTCACCGAGGACACACCGACGACGCCGCACCGTCTGCCGTGCGGTGTGCAAACGAGAGGGAACTCAAAATTGGAGAAGTGCCGATGTGTATATGAGGGCTAGTTTCTTATGTTCTCCAAGGCTCCAAAGACGGCGTGCTCTATAGATGCTAAAACCTTTGTTTCACTGTCTTCTGATTCCACAGAACCGTTTCTACCTCACTACAGTACAGTTAATATTACCACTGCTACCTGCCACATTAAGATACAATACATCGGTTTTTCAAACGAGACCAATTCTATTCCTTTCATCAACAGGATTTCATCTAAACTTGAAAGAAGTAAATTCTGTCTCCAAAAAAGACGTATTGTAATCAAATGGATTTCAGTACAAACCCAAGATGATAGGACGTTTCCTTTTTTCAAGAACACTCAATATAATTTTACCATGGTTCTGTTTTTTTTTCTTTTGATTTCAACAAACGTTTTTTTTTGCATTAAACAGGCCTTCCAGTACAACAAATGATTACAGGAAAAGATTTGAGAAGTTTACCACCTGAACGGACTTCGTTCACAAGGCTGCTTGCTACAATATTTGTTCGCGTTGAATTACACTCAACAAAACTGCAACGCAAATGTGAAGCTGCGACGCGAATAATTGATAAATGCACCGAAAACCACAAACTATTTACTGCTGAAAAACACATAAAAAGTCCAACAGTTGGAATTACAGAATATTATACGAAAGTATTTGCCTCTGCAATGTTGATTAATGTAATCCATTATTTCCGCGCATTCCAACTAAACCCACGAGTTACGAACGTGAATAGGAAATTTTAATATTCGACACTACTCAATCGTCATGTCATTGCTAAACTTGATTACCATCAAAAGCAACAGTGACATTTGTGAGTGATAATTGTGTTTTGTGTATTATTTGACAGTAGCTTTTTCAAACGTAAGTCATTTTAAGCCCCACTGGTTTGATGCACAATTTTCCCCGACGGTTCGCGTCAAGTTCGACAATGAGATAAACACACGACATCCAAAATTACGAGTCTTGCGTTCGGGGTGCTCTCTTTTCTTCGTTTTCCCCCACCGGTTCTCCGCCGAACCGCGCTTACAACTCCCGCCAGGACAGTCGTAAATGCAAATTGTGACCTCTGAACTCCTCCCTGCGGATGCGTTTTTCGACTTTCGACTTTGTGGCCACCCAAGCTAACACACACACACACACACACACAGTGTACGTACAAACAAGTGCGCGAAGAGGAAGGGGGCGCGGGACAGAGCGGACGCCGCGCGACGTTCGCGGAAAAACGCCCGCTGCAGATGCAAGATTCATGCAACCGCTCTCGTCCCCCGTGTTCGCCCCTCCCTCTTCCCCGCGCTCCTGGTCCCACGCCCGCGCGCCGCCCCCGCCCCCGCCCCCGCCCGCGTCCCCGTCCCCCCTTCGCTCGCCGCCCTCGACGGAGCGGGCGTCGCCGGCGCTGCAACATTCAAGCGAGGCTTCGTGAATATTTCACCCGCGGCCGGAGGGCGGGCGCAGGGAGGGGGAGACGGCGGGAGCGCATCGCCGCAAATGGAGACGGCTGAAGACGGCGAGGGGGGGAGGAGAATAATTCAGGTAATTCGAATGGAACGCGAACAAAGAGAGTGGAGAATGATATTATAAAATCATCGATAGAGAACTTATTTAGATAAACCATTTCTTTTCGCAAAGTCAAGTAGGTAGAGGAACAAGTACGAAAAAACCGAACGTAAAACTGAGAAACTTGAAAGGAAATCGAGGTACATAAAATAAAAGGAAGAAAAATCATTCAAAAAATAGTGAAAACTAAGAAAGTAAATTATAGTTTGTAAAAAATACGAAAAAATAAAATGGATAGAGACTTGTGAAGTCAATGTCAAGAAGGGGAAATATAAAATTGTCCAGAAAGATGACAATTTTTTTTAGGTAGAGCAGTAATTCATCATGATTTAGGAACAATTGAAACGTACATCTTGTAAAGAAGGAAACATTGGGAAGGCCATACGTTTATAAAGCCTTAAGGTCAAGATAAATATGATTGTGATTGTGGTGTGGATTACAGTGCAGTCTTTGGTGAAGACGGGAAGTGTTTTGTTGAGGAGGCAGAGAGCACAGAACTTACCGTAAACGAAAGACAAATTACAAAGTGAATAGAAAAGATGGAGGAGAAAAAGCACGTTCAAAAGGCATTGCACGCGCTGGTCAAGACCACACCCTTATAGCCCTTTACAGGAACTCAAGGATCAGGAGAAGAGCAATCGCAGTTCAGAAACCACAAACTTACAGGAGACTGGGAGGTGGAAAGCGGGTAGGAGAGGGAAGCGGATTTGTCAGGCTGAGATGAGAGCAACGTGTGGACGGAAGCTTCGAGGATGCAGGAGAAGGTGGACAGTGGGTAGCGCCGGAGCGCCGGCAGAGGGCGGTGGCAGCGGGGAGCGAAGGCGGAGGCGGCCGCCGCCGAGCTAATCGCGTCGGGGCTGTAACCGAGTTTGGCGAGGGCCGCAGGCTGGCCCGGAAATCGTGCGACTGCTCGCCCGCTTAAGAGCGGCGCCGCACGGCTGCTTCGGGGCTACCCGGGGGGAAGTCCGCGCGGCGGAACGGCCGCCCCACAGGAAGCCAAGGAGCGATCCGTCTCTCGCTTGCTTGGAGCGGCGGCCGCGCTTTGCGAATTTTATAGTGAACTGTTAGCCACGCAGGGCTGAACGCAACTGGATAGAGAACTTCTTGATTAGGGTACGAAATTTTGAAAATAAAAATATCTCGACATGCCTAAGTACATACTAGACAGGTTATTTGGTTATATTGTGAAAAATATCTTAAGGAAAACAATACTTTGTAATATTATTGGTTTATATTTTAAAATGTTAGTAGTATATTTACAAATATTCTTTTTTTAAGTTTAATATTCCAGATTTTTTAAGTTAATTATTCGACAAAAATATGTTATTTTATTCAGTACACATGACTGCCTTACTTTTCTGATTTCTAATTCTGTTACATTCTTCTTATTTAAAAAGTATCAAATGCGGGAAAATGAATGCAATTTATACCGAATTGGACACATTCAGTCGCCATACGCAATACCAGATATGAAAATGACTTCATTATGAAATAACACACCTACTTTAAACACACTATTTTCGATGTATGGTAGAAGTACAAATTTCGGATACAACACGCAAGCACGAAATAGCATTGTATAATTTGCCATCTAGTATGCACTTACAAGGTTCCACTCACGAAAAATACACGATACAAGTAATACAGCCGTTCATGTTAACCCGAGAAAGAAGCAGGTTGAAAATTACTGATAATTACAGTAATGCGGCAAATGCTTCCTTTCCTAAAACCCAGATCAGCGGTCGCGAGCCAAGCACAAGACGAGCCAGTGGTTCTCCGACACAGAGGTCGAATATCCGCGTGCGGCGGCGCCAACTCATCTTTTTAGGCCGCGAGCAAAGCACCGGTAATTCCACATCGCCACGCACCGCGGCGCTCCGGTCGTTGATGTTTGTTTAATGGCCGGTGGGGTGAAAACAAAACAGAATCGAACAGAGAAAAACACACACGGACCTAACATTACATATATGAAATTGAAGCTGAAATTATGAAATTATCCTCATAGCTCTCACAAACGCGGGGCGAACGCGAAGAACGGACGAAAGAGGGATAGGAAAAGGAAAAAAAAGGAGGGGAAATAAAGAGGAGAACAAGGTGCCGGCCGCACCCGAGGGAAAAGGAGCTACAACAGCGCGGCATGCGGACGCTTGCGCAAACACCGCGCTCATCCTAACGCCGGCACTGCCGCATTTCCATGAGTAATCGGCGCCGTTGCGATAGGTTTATACGTTTACTGAACTCCGGCCTGGAGTAAATTGCGGAGCGGGGCTGTTTGAAGTTCTCCGATGAAAAACGGGAGTGCGACGGGGGCAGGGCGGCGGCGGCGGCGGCGGCGGAGTCTGGGGGACGGGGCGCTGCGGGGGGAGGGATTGTTCTGTGGAAGAACGGGGCAAGGGGGGAAATTCATCTTCTGGAAATTACGCCAATTACCGAGCTGCGGAGCTCGCGTTTCAAGTTCTAACGAAGCGTCGGCGGCAGGACGGGCCGAAGGCGGAGGCGGCGGCGGCGGCGGCGGCGGCGGGGGTTGAAGGGGATGGGGCAGCACCGGGCCCAACGGCGAGGGAAGGTGATGTCAGCGCCTACGGGATGGAGGACAGGCGAACGGAAAAGCAACAGGGGCAGCAGAAACAAGTGAAAACCTACTGAAACGGCGGGAGAGAAGTGTGATTCTATTGAGTTGAAGTTGTAGTGATGAGGCTGCTGTACGGGGATGGGGTATGGAATTGTACAGTAGTAGTTGCCGACGAATTGTATAGGACCAATATTGTACAGTAACTTAAAACGGTGACCAGTAAACTGCAGGAATCACTCTTATTCGGGCTTATCATTTTGTCTCCACGTTCTCCTCGTGCATGTATAAGAATGGTGCGAAAGAAAGGATAGTCCATTATTTATTCCAAAATAAGGTGAGGAAATTCCTTTTAAATTGGCATTGTTAATATTATTATCAATACCTGTGATGGTGATTCGAATTGCCATATGGATGTAAACGTGCCTGAAAAATAACAATCAGGAATCTCGAGTGCTCAAGCTCATTTGCAACACCTTGAACGAAGAATGAATTATGATAATCGAAGTGAACGGTGATTGAACTACGATGAAACGAAAGGCAGTGGAAACGAAAAAGGTGCGTAACAACCACCCCACACTCCCAGACAACAGTCTAACCACCGTGATAAACCACATCTATAATTCAGTTATTTTAATTATCACCCCATCGAAACATTCTCGCCCGAGGGCGGCCAGTTAGTCAACCTGCGTTATAAAGATGGCTCTCAAAGAAGAGTTACGACGCGCGCCTCGCGGCATCGCACAAGGCGGAGTGGGGCGGGGCGGGGCGGG
>BOPP01000112.1:1797600-1814513 GCA_017312745.1 Gryllus bimaculatus | reverse complement strand
ACACGCTCGGCGGACTCGCGTCGCTCCGCTGCCACCCACCCCCTGCCCGAGCCTCACGGTGGGCCCTTGGTGGCTCCACTGAAAGTGAGCTGCCGTGTGAGATCGTCTAGTCTCACAGATAAAGTTTTTTTTTTCTCGTATGAGACCTTATGGCTGAATGAATGGAGGATGTGGTAACGTAGTGTGGCGAGAGTGAGTTTGTCAGTATACGAGTCAATGTTCTAGAAAAATATGCTAGAAATGTGTGGAAGAAAGACATTAGAATCCTCGACCCACGAGAATCGAATCCTTGCACTCGTTCGTAACTATTTCAAGTACTGTCACAATTTGGTCTACTTTACTACGCCTTCTCTGTTCTAGAAGGAGATGCAAGTCCAAATAATGTCTTTGAATATTTTGGAAAAATATATTCTGAAAAGCAAGGCTATTTTACTAGCATAATTAGTTAACTTACGAATTACATTATTTGGCTTTATAATATCTCCTCGCGATTTCTTTTTAACCCAAATTGCAATATTTCATTCATCCAGGTGCAAATCTTGCAACAAAAATACTCATCTAGACAATAATTTATCATACCAGCATTTATGAAAATTTCACAATTATGTCAACTTGATGATCAGTTTAAAGAGTTGCGCTTGCAAGTTTGATGCTCCGACCCACTGGCTACGACATGCGCGAACAGCTGCCCGGGTCCCTTTTATCGAGCGGTCTCCCCCATCCCTGCAGGACTGCTCCACTGGTGTCGCCCCTGCAGTTTACGCACGCAGAAAAGTAAGAACGTGGTCGGGAAATCGATTTCATCTCCGCCTTGAGTGAAACAACATAAAACAAAGGTAGCTTTAAATTTTCCAAAGAACATTTTAGGAGTCGTCATACGAAACATTGTCAATGAAAAATTAAGCTCGTCGTTATAAACACGAATTCAAATTATTTTCACTGATGATCATTTACCTCCCGTTCTCTATTTTAATGTATATCCTTCTAAGGAAGCACAGTACGATTACTCTTAATTTTTCACAAAACAAGCACTAAAATTCGAAATGGTTGCCCAACAAAAACGTGTAATTAAACAGTAACTAACTTCTTGGTGCTTGAAGTGCCACACTTCAACCGTTGCCTGAAGAGACATTCAAGAGGTTTGAAGATGTTTGTGGTAGAAGCAATTAGAGGATTGTTGTATCTTTTTTTGTTGGAGGGCATAAGATTCCTTGTTAGGATGAGCAGGTTAATTCCAATATTGAATAGAGTTTTCTTCTGAATTAATTTCCTTACTTCAAATACTTTATTCAACAAAAAGTCAAATATTTCATTTCCAGTAGAGTACTTAAGATTTATTGCTCGTGTAAACAAACTGATAATAAAATGCATTGTAGTCCATCATCATTTTATATTTACATAAAAATGTTACGATTTTACTAGATATTTTCCCCAATATACTTAACACGTGTATTAGTTACCCATCTCTCAACTACCCGCTTTTCTCTCAAAGTAAATGAGAATTCATTGATCAATGAAATGAAAATAGCTAGTATGTGGATATTATTCCAGAATACTTCGGGTAATATTATTTTCCCATAATTTACTTTCCTTTTTCTGCGTTAACATTTAAGATCTTAACGAAGTTAAACCCCGAAAACGAAAGAAAATATCGTTATTGCTAGAGAAAATGTCCTTTCGTTGTATGCCATTCTACTTCTATCACAGCCTTCAATTTTATTACTGTTATTTTATTTAAGATACTTTACCTTTGGTTCTTTATCTCTTCAATTCACGACTTCCCACTTTTCAAATTTCATCTCGTATTTTCACTGGCGTGAGTCTCTCTCACCATACCTTCTTCAGCCCCAACAATCTCCTCTCATACTCACGCACGTACGGTTCTTCGGGAAGCTCCATTCCATTACTTCCACATATATATCCCAACGCCATCTTGCATTTGTCCCGTATCCAGGGGACTCGTCCCTAGCACTCGAGAACGGGGCCCTTCCCCACCGTTAGGGCCAGAAGCAAGAGCTGCCTTGCGCGTCCCTGGGAGGAGGGAGCGCTCACAGGCAGTCCGAGGCGACGCGATGGAGCGAGTTATCGAAACGTGTAGGCCAGAAGTTCAAAAGTAGTAGACGTCATGACTGGACTAGCCAGGATTTGTGCTGAAGGGATGGAGCAAGAGACCTTCAACTTTCAATAGTATTCACATTTCTATTTAATATCAATAATAGTGTATCTCATTTTTTCGATTAAATTAATACTTTTATACCTGCCCTCAGCAGGCTATGTCTTTTGTAGGAGTACGAAGTTAGCGATGAAGTTAACGAGCGTTGGGAAATCTAAATTGTCGAGCACAAATTTGATAAAAATTAAGCACAAATATAGCCATTTGAATACTGAAAGTGTCTCTTTCCGTTCTTAAAATGTTGCATTGTTGTTCATGTAATATATAGTTTCTGCAATGTTGTTATATTAGAAGAACGCTGCCGAAATGCAAGAATTGGGACCAGACTGCCCTTGGAGGCCTGCAGCAAATGACCCGCGAGCTACCAATTTTGAATCAGTATTCTCTTGTTATAATTTCAATAGACTTTAAATCATGATTACTTCGAGTATGATTTCCCCGACCTTAAAAACCCAGAGCCCTAGATTGCCCAAATCGAAAAATGTCCCAGTATTTTGACCAATCTTTCAAGGTACTGCCCCCTATAGTGCAAAGGAAACCGCCCGTGGATTACTTCCCTCTGCTGTAATCCTCCTCATGCCCCTGTATTAATTTATTTCTCATTTCTCCCTTCTTTAAAAAGCCGGTCAATAATTATAAAAGGCACTTCAAAGTAGGGCTGAGCTTTTTTGTAAATGAACTGTACCGTATCGCGCAGCGTTCCTTCCTCTTCGGAAGAAAGGACGCAAGCCTCACCCTTCCATTCAAGAGCCCAATTGCTCAGTTCTTACAGGCGCCGATGTTGTTTTTTAATTTACCCAAGACGTTTCAAAGCGAATTTAATGTTTTTAAAAAGAAACATTTCAATGATGCAGCGTCTTTACGCCTGACTGTACTTTTTCAGCTTCGGAGCCCTAACAATATGAAAAGAAATGATATTGCAGAGGGACGAAGAGTGACGCAAGAAAGAAATATGACACTCCAGTTTTTCAAATTGATTTCGATGAGAAAGGACGAATCGTCCGTAATGCAGACAAAATAGAGCCCAATGTAGCTTTTGAGAGGGTCTTCCCTCAACAGATGAACGAAATCTGATTTTAAGAGATGCTTTCTTGAAGGGCATGAAAGGGAGGTTGGAGAAGAGAAATGTGATGAAAATTGAAGGAGTAGGGCGATAGCTTAAACGAAGTGTTGATTTCTGGTCACAAATCAAACGCTTACTATGACGGTACTTTATGCTCTCACAAATTTAACCTCCTTTTCTTGTTCATTTTTTCTCCGTCTAATCATTTTTTCTCCACAACACTCAATTGCTTTTGATTTTTTCTTTTTAAGAATTCTATTCCTTTCCGCTATTCTTCTCAGAGGATAAATATAATAGATCTCGAACTCAGTTACAGCTGTTGTTCCAACCAATACAAATGTATTTATGAGTTTTACCAACATAGAACATTTTTGTGTATTTATTAATTACTCTTGAACGACACAATTTCTCTCGGGTACCACTACTGTTAACACAAAATCTGCTTGATGGCAGCGCAATATGACGGCGCAATATGACGGTCCACGATCGATTAATATTTATTCGGAGCGCGTCATCTTCTAAGGTCATAAGTCTCGTAAGTGTAGTGCATAGTGTTTTCTCGGAAGAAGATGGTTTTCTTCCCCCGTTAGCTGGCGAGATCATGCGCAGACCTACAGCCAGCAAGCGGGACTTTTCATAACAAAGTATCTCAAACCCGGTCTCCCGGCATGTGGGGCATTGTAGTGCATGCTAGGGTAAGTGTGTGTAAGGGGAGAGGATTGGAAAAGGAAGAGAAAGGAAAGATCGCGGGGGCCGTGACCCGTTTGTTAGAGAACTGCTCCGACATTCGCCTGAGGTTGATAGCAAAAAACTACCGATCAGAGCTGCCGGAGGCTAGAATTTTCCTCCTGACAGCGAGCGAATTGGACCTAGCTCAGAAGTTAGTGTCGAAAATCCTGCAACCGTCGGGACTCGACCCTACAATCTCTCAGTCAGAGGCATTGCAGTGACAACAGTTGATGCCCTGATCCTCCTCTTCTGGTTTGAATCACGACTTCAAGTGTAAAGTGCGGAATTAAAGAAGGCGCAAAGTTGAATATAGAGTGAGAAACACTTTATGATATTCTTCTGGTCTATAGACTCCAAACGTAATCTGTATAACATTAATTAACTAAATTTGGATGCACATTCTATACGCTTATATGTTGTAAGATGGAATATTTGGCAGCAAAGTTTCACATGTTCACGTCATACGTAGTTCTGCAAGCCCATCGGACTTGACAGAGGCGAAGCGAAATAGTCAGAGTGATGGCTTTGACTTGTGAAATACACATCGCGAACGCAGGTCGCGACAATGAGTGTTGGATAACGAAACGCTCCAGCGAGTACGAGCGAGCGAGTTGAAGCCTCATAGTACTATTAGAAATGTTTGACACATTACATAAATAAACATTCTTTCAAATATACAAAAACAACTGAGTAGTGAACGCAGACGTAAAAGCGACATGTCTCTCATTGTAAATATAAACTTTTTTTATAAAAAGGACGTCCTCTGAAACATAAATACAAACATCGTATTGTACTCTTCGTTGAGTCAAATAGTAAAATCACAACATTGAAAAAAAGTGCACCGTAAAAAGAATAATGATAAAATTCATAACACTTCGCCCAGAAAACCCTTTGAGACTACGACACGTCATTGGTCAAAGAATTGAAGCACAAAGATTCTCCACTCTCGACCGATCCACTCCGCAGGGAGCATAAAACCGCAGTTACGACCAGTCTGTCGAAATGGCACGGGAGATGAAAATCGACAGCCTCTTCTCGGCGCAATTACGGGATCTCTTTGCGTCCTTTCTCAGCCGTTTCCGGCCGGCTGGGCTCCTAGAAAAGTCCCGGAAGACCGCGAGTCCTCTACTTCCTCCTCCTCCTCCTCATCCTCCTCCTCCTCCTCCTCCTCCTCGTCCTTCTTCGCTCGCTCCCCAGACCGTCTGAGGGCACTCCAATCAGCTCTAATACACGCAGTGAGGCGAGCGACCGGCCGGGCGGGCGGTCTGGGCGAAGCGGAGCGGAGCGCAGAGACGGGAGCGGGGGCGGGGGCGGGGCGGGGCGACCCTTGAGACAAGAGCCGCCTCTGCAGGGAGAGGACACCCGTCTACGACAATCACCCCGGGGAGCGCTATGAATATTCAGACACTTGTAAACTCCAGCTAAGTTCACGTCGCCTTGTCAGTTTGTTTACCTTCCCCGGGGGCCCGCCGCCGCCCCCGCTAACCCCGACGTCGCCCTCTCACGTGGTGGCCACGTGGGAGCGACGTGGTCAATGAACGGGTCCCACCGTGCCCACTGTGTTGACGATCGCGTCGACGTGCGGGAACATGAACTCAAAGGTAAGACCGATGGCCATAATATCGCAACGAGATGGGACGCGACATGTCATATTATTACAAGCTGTTTGGTCTGGGCTCGTCAGTGACAACGTTGATATTAAATAATGATCATTGGTTTACAAAAAACTTGTAACTGGCTTTTATGTTATCTTCTTATCTTGAGACTTTTTTTGGCCTATCATTATATGAAATAGTAAAATAAAACAATGAAATTAAATTGGCCGTTTCTTTCCGCAGCATCGCTAAACTTAGCCTATATCACGTACGTATACGAATAAGTAAAATACACAACGAGACCAAACGAGCATTGCAATTATTTTTATTGCATATATACCTAATACAAGTCAACAGAATTAATGTCCTCTGCCTGCTAAAGTGCTAAAGCTAACATACTAATTTATGTTTACTAATAATAATTTTGATGATAATAATAATATAAAATAATTTTTATATGAACTTAAAAAAATACAACATATTTATCCTTCTTTTAAAATGTTTGACATTCTGGCGGAATCTTCAGCACGCTGCATGTACCTTGTTCTAATTTTGTATTGTTGTTTACAAATAAACACTTACCTACATCTGTTCTGTTTTCTTTGCGAGTTTTCAAACTATGATCCTTCCGTGCGACGTACTATGTCGGTTTACATAATCTTAGCCACACTTCTGCCCATGGACTATCGCCTCTTATTGCTTTGAATAATACACACTCTCGCGATTTCTCTCCGCGTTGTTTCATAGGCTCCAACAATATAAATTCAGAATTAGGACGTCCCTTTTAATTAATTTGGTTGCGTATTTTTGTACTTTATCGATTGATTTTATTTGTCCTAAATAATATGACTCCGAACATATAGAGTCACATTCCAGTATCGGTTGTACCAGAGATGGTACCCAACATCTCTCGTATTCCATTTCCTTTCCTTAGTATCCAAACCATAAAATATAATGCCTTTTTCGTTCACCACGTATTTTACACGTTTTGCCCATTCCAGATCCTCGTTTAGTAATAATTGACAAACAGAAAAGACGTAAGTGATCCAAGGCTATTGATGTGAAACGTCAAAGAAGCAAACAGCCAAGGAAGATGGAGGGGAGATTCAAGCAGAATAGGTCGACGGCGGAGCTGCAGGGGAGACGTGGCGCGTGTTGGTATCGCGGGGAGGGGGGTGGAGAGCAGAGGGCGGGGCGGGCGTTGCGGCGGCTGTTCACGTCTTCGCCGCGGTCCGCGCGGCTCCTCCCCTCGCCGCTCTGTCCGCGCCGACCGGAACGACTAGCCGCAAACGCGCCCCCGCGCGGCCCCGACGCAGAGACGGCAAGGGAGGGGAGCTACGGACGCATGACTTTAATTTATGGGCGCACGGCCCCTACGCTCCATCCACACACCCCCGGCAGCGCCACCGTTCCTACCTTCGTGCCTCTGCCACCCGCTTTTCCACACTTTCCCTCGTCGATGCTGCCGTCTCCTTCAGCCGTCGTCCCACCCTACCGCCAACCCCGGTGACCCATCATTCCCAAGGGTAGTCTTGGCTTCGTCACCTGCCACCGCCGCAACCACAAACCTGCCACTACAATAGCCGTCACCAACATTACAGCCACAACGCACCCCCGCCGCTCCACTAAGCTTCCAAATATCATAGCCACCACCACCTCCACCTTCTCCTTTCCTACGGTAAACTCCCGCAGCGCTAGCATCGCCGCGCCGGATCGCCAGGGTGGCTGCCCTCGGCCGCGCCCCCTCGCGTGGTCGGGGCGGTCCAGATGTCCCGCATCTGTCTCGCGCCCCTGCCGCCCTTCGCCGCGCCGCGGGCCTGCGCTCTTCGACCTCCGACGGGAAGAGGAGTAAATGCGGAATTACAACCGTTTATATCGCTTCCGATCGATTCGCACAGGCTGCAGGCTGCTTTGCTTTGCTTTGCTTTGCGTCGCGGCTCCACGCGACAAACGCTGAATTAATACAGAAATGTGTGTATGGTGTTCCTATTTCATGGTCCGTGCGGTACTTTCGAAAAAATATACAACAGGGAGAATAAACAAGTGATAGTGAGTGAGTTAAAATAATAGAATGAGAAAGTAAGTATGGGAAGAGCTTAAACACCCTGAGAAAATTACTTATTAGTAATTGGAATTATTCTACTCCAATAAAAAACTTTCTTAAATTTCAGTTGCATACAACCTCAAAATGTGTATAAAGCCCTCTGTCCCAGGCATGCGCAGCCATAAACAACAGTAGGAACAGTCTACATTTCTGAACCCCTCTCTCCCCATTGGGCTATTTTTCCTATAATTTATTTACAAAATACTTATTTGACTAGTAAATAAAGGAATAAAGTATCATACAAGGTGAATTAAATAATTTTAATGATACAATATATTAAAAATTGCTTTTATGTTGAACCATTTAAAAGGTTGCTAGTTCGTTTGCAGAGACTCTTTCCCAAATGTCATGAATCAATTGCTCAAATGGCCGGCTTACAAAAGGGTGAAAAAGCGAGAACTGATTTTATTTACGGAAATAGAATGTTCCATTACTCAGACCTTCGGTGCCCACCCCCTCTCGAAATTTTTCGAGGTCTCCTGGGAGCTCAACCACGCATCCCTGGGCTCGCGCTTCGCCTCGCAAGCACGCACGAACGCACGCACGCACACTCTTTGCGCTCGCCGACAGAGCTCAGTCGCCGCGACGAGCACCGCTCAAGTGCAGCTCTGCGGGGGTGGGGCGGGGCGGGGGCGGGGCGGGATGGGGCCGGCTCGCGGCGGGCGGGACGGGCGGGGCGGGAGTTCTGGTGGGCGGTGCTGGCGGGGTGGGGCGGGGAGGGGGCG
The DNA here is from genome assembly GCA_017312745.1 of Gryllus bimaculatus. Classification (NCBI taxonomy): domain Eukaryota; kingdom Metazoa; phylum Arthropoda; class Insecta; order Orthoptera; family Gryllidae; genus Gryllus; species Gryllus bimaculatus. Next base: position 1,806,124 of record BOPP01000112.1, on the reverse strand, counting down.
GGAGGGGGGGCGGGGCGGGGCGGAAGGGGGCGGGGCGGGAGAGGGCGCCGGCGGGCCGGAGCGAGGGGACGGGGCCCGGGACAGAGAAGCGCCGGCGCCTCGCTCCGCTTCGGTCGGCTCCGCTCCGCTCGGTTCGGCTGAGAGCCGCCCACTGGCGCGTTTCCGTCCCATATGAAAGCCGCCCGCCCGACGGAACGGCCGGCGCTCGTGTGAGCTTGGCAGGCCGGCGCCGACGAGGGGGAGGAGGAAGAGGAGGAGAGGGAGAAAACAGATGCTGTTAGTGGGCGGGGTCAGACATTCATACGTTACTGGTGGAGGGAGTGGACTCTCGTGTAGTTGAGTCAAGTGATATGATTGCGGAGAACGGATGCCGTGGTAAGGCTGCGAGAGATGCCACCCTGTCATTCATGGTACCCCCACCCAAATTCAAATAGACACTTAATGCAAAGTATTTTCTTCTAATTACGGATACTATTACTTTTTTTTCTAATACAGTAAGTTATGCCTAAATGGTGTCGCGAAGTAAACCTTAGAACAATGTAATGGGCAACCTGATCGAACGTTTTCCCATCACCGTGTGTTTTCCGTGTTCTTTCCGCGCAATATCTCCCTACAGCAAGGAAACAGAGAACTGCCAGGAAGTACTCAGGCAACAGTCGAACACGTAGCCCTCTCTAGCCCATGCAACTCTATTGAGATAGATATAAAATATGAAGAAATGAAACCCATATAACAACAACAACAACAACAATAATAATAATAATAATAATAATAATAATAATGATAATAATAATAATAATACCGTTGTAAAAAGAGCAGTATTCCTCCTTACTTCTCGTAGTAGTGAAAACGGAAAGAAAATGAGCTATATTGGAGTGTCTCGGTTTCAACGTCGAAGCTCTTCAGGACCGCCTAAGGTTGCGGAGAAAATGGTTAATGTATCGGTAGAAATATGTGATCACTACTTTATTACTCAAACTACACTTGCCTTACTGGGAGGAGTCTGAGGCGTGCCTTAACAGAATAGCGCATGTGTACACAGTGCATATCATGTAGATACTGTGAAGTATAAATGAACAAAATCTAAACGCAACAATTAAAAAGAAATGAGATAGATCTAAGAAGCCTGGCCAAAAACTCATTCTGTGTATAGGTGTTTAAGACTACTAGTCAGTTCTAACGTAAGATATAGATACGTAAAAATGGCCATTATTTCTGCTCGAAAACTTCATTAAGCCCATACCACCGTCTGTACTTTCTTTACCATAAATCCCCAGCTGAGCGCCAACCTTGTCGACCCGAAGGATTGGGTCCGTGCCCTGGTGTCGCGGTCTCACATACAATACTTCAGTTGGTAATCACAATCTCCCGCTCGGTTACTCAAATTCTGGTGATACTCACAGCGCCAATGCTAAGGAGAACACAGGAATCTCACACAGGGTGGCCGGCTTTATCGTGACAGGCCCCGTCACTCACAGAAAATGAAGTAGGGACTATTCTCGGCTTGGTGTGAGCGCCGCATAATTCGACTCCAGTACCAAACCAAAGACACTTAATAGCTCCAAACTGCCATAGAGTACCCACACAGGCTCGATGGGGTAACGTTCCTTTGGATGTCGCGAAGGAGGTGAAATTAGCCCTAACCGACAGGAACCCGCCTCGAGGCGAGTAAAATCTCCCTTGATTGAAGAATTAAACTAACAAGTGTAATTGTGCTTGGCCATCGGCATAATATTTTTGCGCCCGCTACTCAGCACGCGGCAACATAGTACTCAGGCGGGACTCTTCCAAAGTAGACACGTGAGGAATGTGCCACAATAAGGAAGAGGGAAGGGTCAATTTGAACGGCCCAGGTCGAGAGTATATAGGGATATCATCGCAACAAAAAGGTACCTTTTGTTCCGGGATTTTCTGTCGCGAAAACGTCAGTTTGCACAGGAGGCCGCAAGCTTGGAGATATGACTGCACGGCTCATGTAGAACGGTGTGTTCGGTAGTTAGGAAATCCTAATGGAAAGCTAATGCTCCCGCATTAAATGGTACGGCTCACATAAATATATGTAAATGAACTTTATATACCAAACCCATCTCGTCAGTGATTTGTGCAACCCACGACGTCACAATACTCAACACGGTCCAGTGGCCGTGACCTTCGGCACGGCGGCCCCCATGAAGAGCGTCGCGAGGCGAGGCGGGCGGCCGGGGCTGGTGGAACTTCCCAGGGCGTGACTGGCGTGACCGAGCTTCGCGCTGCCCGTCACGGATCGCCTACTGCCTGCCGCCCGGCGCGAGCAACCGTCGGCACGACGGCCTCACCGTCGCTCTCCTCTACGCCACCGCCGACGCTCCTAATGCACCGACGCCGTGGCCGAGACGGCGCAAACAGGAGTGTGTCTTCAAGGCTGTATTTTATGGAAATTTTATTGTATGTTTTCGAGCGTGCGCAAAAAGGTCAAGTTTTCGTAAACTTTGTGTTTTTCTTCCCTGACTCATGTTTTAAATGAACGTAATAATGGAAGAATCAAATGATTTATTTGAAGCGTGGCAGGGGTATAAAGTTAGTTAAAATGGATTTAGCCAACCACAACAATTTAAATATTCAAGAGGTCAAGGCTACTTGATTATAATTACTTGTAATTACAAATATTCTCAAAACATATTTCATATTATATTTAATATAATTAATATTTTTGAAAGGTTTAAGGAAACTATTTAATAAATACAATGCGCAATCTAAGCACCAAAGGTTTGATTACCGGTTGAAGAGACAAACTGAGGTACACTGCAGTTTAGTTTCTTTTCAAATAGCGTGGATTTGTTGATGCATGAAACGGCGCCCTTCAAAATTCCGTTAGAAACCATCAAGCACAGAAGAGCATATAGAGGATATACGCTCCAGAGTGATCATTTCACGTTACCAACTGTCTTCTGTAGCGCAGGACGACTTGTCACGCGTTTACCGATTGAAAGCGTGTCGAGCCCGCAGGATTCTCCGAAAGACAGTGGAGGTCTTACGAATCCCCGTGGATTCGCAGGCGCGACGTCGTCGTCACCGCCGCCGCCGCCGTCGCCGTCGCCGTTCCGATAAATGCACTGCCAGTCCGCATGGCTATTGATCGACCGTTCCCGCGAAACGCCAAAATCGTAAAACGGGCCATAACTGGAACAGCCCTTCCTATGTGTTTCAATAAAGCCAACGTAGCGCACTCGTGTAAAAGGGAGTGAAGGATGAGGCGGCGAGGAACGTGCGCCGCACTGCCTGCCAAGGACGCGCACTTTCGTGGGCGAAGGATGGCACACTCACGTTAACACTCGAAATAGGACGGAGGTTATTCAGCGAAAATTGTATCGCTTCCTACTGTTCGCCCATTGAAATGCATACTTCAGCGCGTTCTTACCACGAATCTTGCCCCACTCTCACACTTGACATGTCAATTCTTAATATTTATTGTAATGGAGTTTTTTCGCGTGTTTTTTTCAATCGGTGCCAGGGATGTCGAAAATTGATGATGGACGCCAGAAGGGTATTTCCAAACCTCTATCCGGAGTAGCAGAGTTCCGTTCATCCAACAGCATTCATGCTAGTCACTTTTATCTCGATCAACTGCAACTAACCAGAAGTAAAGAACAACAATAAAATACACACTGCATTATATCTTCCCCCAAATGCTATCTTCTTCAAAATGTCGAAAGAAAAGTCAAGACGATAAAATCGAATTATTGATTTACATGATTCCCTAAATACACGTTTTTTTCTGAGAGAGATGATTTGGGGATTGGAAAGATCAAGTCTTAGACCCGCAAGGAGGCGCCCGCGATTCCTTTTGTCTGTTCAAGCACGCTAAGCGCGTAGGTTCCCGCGCCCCAAGCCGGTAGCTACTTGACTGTCTGGGAGGCGAGGCGTCTCGCGGCAGTTTAAGTTGTTACGCTAAGAAGCGTTACCGAGTTGTTGCAAGTGTCGTCTGTGACTCAAGCACGGTTTCCTTTCTGCGTACAATCCGCTGAACATTTCTTTTACAATTGCCGTGTTCCTGCCCTCCTGTTTCTATTTTATCCCTACTCATTACATTTTTTATGAACATCAGCACTGTATTGGCCAAATAAAATGGGAAAGTACGTTCTACTCTTCTGCCTTTATTTTCATTGATTTTGTTGTTATTTTATTTCTTCGTTTTTATTACAGGCTATTACACAAGAATTCATTCAGCGCATAAAAAGAGTAGAACATGTACATACAGTAGATATATATTATCCTGATTGTAAATTAACTGTATTAAACAGTTTACTATTCTTTCTTCAATTATAGTTCAGTTGTTTTAGAATGTAGAGATTAAGGAGTATAATTATTTTCCTTTGTATTATGAAAATATTAGCCTAACAAAAATTTGTATATTCCATATCCTTCGTTTCTGAGATTAATGTAGAAGCGTGTCTTTTTAGAAAGCGAACAATTTTGGAAACATATTAGAAAGACTTATTTTATTAAGACATATTTGACATCAACTCTCAAAATTGAAATTGTTTCATGGTTGAAGATAACGGGGACTCGGTCATTCAGCAGGAGGCACTCGATTTACAGAAAACAGCATAGTACGGCACTACTCTACCGCATAGAGAATCAACCACAGTGGACTCGACACAAAACAACCCAACCCCCTCACAGACACCTACGCACGCACGTACGCACGCTCGCTCGCTCACACACACACACACACACACACACGAGCCTTTCCTGCACCTTCCTGTGAGAACCCTCCGGTTGCCTGCGGCTGCACACAGAGGCAGGACAGGGCGAAGCGTGCACTCTCCCACCTGGCTGAAACAGCAGCACCCCGCCCCCACCAGCACCACTACCGCCGTCGCCGCGCCGTGTTTTTACACCCGCCCGTGTTTGGGGGCGGTTTGTGCCTGTAATGGCGGCGCTGTTTGTGCAGGCAAAGGGGAGGGAAGGGAAAGGAAGAGAAGAGGCCCTGGGGGTGGGGGAGTCGGGGGTGAGGAGAGGAGATTTTTTTTGTCGTTGAAACAATCGTCCGTTCGCCGTGACTCGGCAGCTCCTCACCGGAGCGTCACTGCAGCCGCCTCAGCACACTGCCAACCGCTCTCCACGCAGTCAGGCGAAAACGCATTTGGTGACACGCACTTATTGGGAAAATGACCCAAGTTATGATAGTCAATGATAGAGCTATGATAGTTAAAAACAAAGGCACCGACTTCTCATCGAAAGCAATGATCGCTGCTTAGCACAATTTTTTAATCACCTGAAATGAAGTAGCACGATTGCAGTGACTGGCCAATTACATTTACCTCACATTTATAATTCATTTTCTTGTGGAGTGGAAATGATTTTTGATAACTTTTGAAAAAAACATTGTTCTTGTATGTCCCCATGTGCATGCAGAGTAATGCACTACGATCACACTTTATCGTTTGGCGTTGATCTCTTCGATAGAAGTTAGCCAACTACCAATTTACAAACTTTCTTTCAGAAAAACATTACCCCGACGTTATCCACATTGAACACTACCATTGAATAATAGAGTTACATGATAAGCAGAAAATCTTCCATTTATTATCATTTAATAGAACATTACTATTTACAAATTTAATGAATGGAATGGAATTGAATTAAATGAACAAAAGAAAAGAAAAAATATTAATATGATTAAATGATATTAATGAAATAATATGTCATAAATAACACAAAGGAAACAAATTACTGTTGGAGATTTTATCAAAATTGTTTTCAAGAACAAAAATTACCCAAAACCGCTTTGGATGGCCCACGTAGTTAGAGCGCGTATCAACTCACTCACTCACTCACTCGTGGTGAAAGCTGGGATCCAGTACTTTGCAACGATGTTTGTTCTTCCTGTTTGTGAATATTAAGCCCGCGAGGGCCTCGCGATCGGCTAACACCGAATTCAAGAATCGCACACGTGCAGTGGTGTATTGTGAGGTTTCATTTAAGTATTAATGTACAAATTATACCCAGATTCAACCGTCCAATTTCGAAGAAAATGCAGGAAAAGGGAGAAAAAAAAGAAACAATAGGGGGAAATGAAACATGTAAGAAGAGACGAACAATATTAATTGTATACTTCAAAACGAGAACTTGCCTTTTCCCCCTACAGTTCGAAAATCCGGCACACTGCGCGCCACATCTGCAGCAGTCCGCTCATCTCATCGCACGTCGCGCTTTTAGGTTCGCGCATGCAGATCTCGTCCGCTCTTAAACGCGCCATCCCGCACTGCGCCGGCCGCGCAACTAGTTGGCCGGGCCCCTAATGAAAGTTTGCTGCATCCAGCGATGCTGCTTTGTTGGGGAGAATGTGTGATTTATAGTTGTCCTTGTTGCCTGAGAAGGACACATTCTGAAAGGCTCAAAGAGCTGCTGCCTTCGCAACGAGAACAATGAGACGCTCGTGAGACTATAATAATTGCAATGAAAGACTGTAATGAACAGTTAATTGAAAATAACCCACGCAGTTGCCATGGCAACCCGATAGGCACTTTGCCCTCCTAGAACGTTTCTCTTGGATAGCTCAATCCAGCCGGAATACAAACTATTTGGCTACTATTGGGTTTAAAACTCTTCCTATGTATAACGACAAATGCTGACATAATTTGTAATGCAACAGAGCTATTAAGACGAAAAAGAAATGTACATTTTTGTTTTCATACTATATAGATGTTGAAATAAGTAAAAATTAAGAGGAAATAACGAATTCCGCCTCTAAAATGGAAACCATGTATTTATGAACAAGATATTAATCACGTTTTCAATCTAAAACATAACTTAATTGTATATCATAATACATAATTAATAATATTGAGAGAATATCCACATACAAGGCCGCGGATAATCAATATTTGCCTTCAAGCAAGAATCATAGAGTAACGGTTTTTGATTGTTTGTACCTTCCCTAAATCCAAAAATGTGTCTTCAGAAAACTTTAAACATTTGTATTTTTACGTTAACACCGTAGTGTAGAATATGATGGGAAATTTACTGTACACGGAAAGTTCCAAGTAGTACTTCTTGCTGGGTCGTGAGCATACTTCTCTAAAATTCGTTGTAAGAATTCCCCTAATGTGACATTAACATGTAATGCGCTTTGCTTAAAAGAAGTCATCTTGCGAAACAGTATAAACATTAAACCGAATTGCTAGGTAATAACAGTAAGCCAACATATTGCCTTCCAACAACATATTTCCATTTTACCTCTTAATGCGTTCCCTCCCACCCTCGTCTACGTAGCGACCTCCATCAACAAAGGGAGGGGTCTTTTCGTAAGACGACAGGAAATCTCTATACTTATCTCTCTCTGGAATTCATGACTTGCCATAATCCAACCGACAAGTTCGCCTGCTGACAGGCCCTACTGCAATAACTAGCATTATACTCCTGCAGAACGACGCATTAACGGGGAACCGCTCCTCGCGCCGAAGAAACTGCTTCTAGAAACTCGCAAGTAGAGATCGTAGGCGCTCCGCTGCTGCTCACTGCCTGCGTCATCACGACTCCTTGAAAGCAGTTCCCAATATTCCCTCACTTGGACGGACGAGCATTGAATGTTTGTACACATTTACTTCGCAGTGAGATATTCGTTTATTTTTGTAAACTGGAAGTTTTGTAGGTTTAGGACCAGCCCCAACTGTGGCGTAACGGTTTTGGCCTCGATCGATAGGTTCAGGGCCAGTTTCATCTTCATCAAAACAAATTTCATTTTATGGAATTAAAACTATTTCTCTTCTTCAATTTTGCATTTTGATAGTGAACCTTTCAGTGTTACATAAATATTTATTACTGAATTTTCATTAAGTAATATATGAACAAATATTTAGAAAATCTTAATTTTTATATGACGTGCCTTCTCTTGGTCTTTATACAAATATTTCAAGATAACGTTCTTGTATAACGCAACATTACTAGATGTTAGCAGTTACACAGTCAATTCAAAATACTTATCAATAGGCAAAACTGGAACACAATGATTTGCGAATAATACGTCCAAAAGCTAACTACCACAGCCACTAATGAATCCTGCCAACCACTAATGAATCTAATATCAATTATTTCATCTTACAAGGCCATCAATACCATGACAATTAGTTACTACACAACATGTCGGTCCTAAGACTGCTGAAACATTGTTTCTATGGATGAATTTTTGACCCCTTAGGTCGTGATATTCGCACTCTGACTCTGCTCTAGGCAAGGCCTTCTCCGTCTTAGTAGGGTGGGCCCACGTAGGGCAAGCATCGTCTTGTTTCCGGGACTAACAAGACGAGGCGACACGCCCTTCTTCCCGTCCGCTCCTCCTCCTCTTCTCTCCCCGCCCCCGCTCCGCCCCGCCAGCCTACGCTAGGGTCCCCCGCGAATTAAGCGCAATTAATTAACTATGCAGCTGGGGAGACGCACCGGGTTCGCCCCGCCCTGTCCCACCGCCCACCCCCTCTGCCAACGTGCGCCTCCGGAGGCGCGCCGGAAGTCGCCGGCCGAGCCGGCAACTTCCGGGAGGCCC
>BOPP01000112.1:1780784-1797315 GCA_017312745.1 Gryllus bimaculatus | reverse complement strand
GGGAGACTGGGGAGTTTTGGGTGACATGGACCAACAAACATGGATTCTAACTACAGAACGTGTTAGCAACATTTTAATTCACACAGGAATTTGATTTATCGACTTCTTCGTTATCCGTTCCCCGGAAATAAATAATTTTCGGTCGGAATATAGATGATTTCCAGCTCATGATTAAATACTTACTTCTCTTACGAAGTAAGGCGGGAAAGTAAAAAATACAATTTGACGCGAGAGAAACCTATACAGGCAAAAGGGAATATGCAAAAAGACGCTACGGAAGCAGATGTAGGGGCTGCTTCATAAGCAGTCTGTTTAAAAATGTGAAGACCCGTCTAGCAAGACACCTTGCTCATAATCCCCACGGCCGTCTGGACCCTTCAGCAGAAAGGAGAAGTAGATTCTCTTTACCATATTTCGGGTGACCTTGTTTCTACAAAAAAGAATCGCACACACACAAACACACACACTCGCACATGCACGAAAGAACTGGACTCCTCTGAAAAGAAAATACTTTCGGATCCCACTCCCAAAGAAACAAGTTTCCTCCGGCGCAGCATATCAAGGCTGGCACACATTGCATGATACAACGCGTCGGGTTGGGGAGGTCCTCTTTTTGCTCACTCAGCAATCGGCGACGCGAGCGCGGGAAAAAAACGAAAGCGAACAAGAATCCCGCCCCGCCCCACCACGCTCTTGAAAAGCGACGATGTCAACGCCGACGCAGAAACACCCGAAACCGAACGAGACAGGTGACAGAATTAAATAAAGCCGATGAAAATAAGAGCGCTGGAACGATATTCAATTTGAGTTAAACAGAATCAAAGTGATAGATCCCCTCTGCGGGGTCTCGCATCTGCCAATGAAAGCTTTGGAGGAGGTGATGGAGAGAGGGAGGCGGCGGAGGCACGGGCATCGAGAGGTGGAAGTGGGGACAAGGACGCGGATATGCAGGATACAGGGGCGCGAGCGAAGGCGGAGAACAGATAGTAGTGTAAGCAGGAAGGCAAATTGAATAATGGTAGAGCGAAAGAGAGAGAAAATAGGATTCAAAGGTTGAGGAATTAAAAAGGAAGATTGAGGAGGAGTAAGGGATGCAGATGGTACAGTAACGAGGTAGGGTCGTCTAAGTAGGACTGGTGGCAGAAACAAAGATAACTATGGATGAGAGGAAGAGCTGGTTGAAGAAATGAGGTGGGAAGAAGACAATAAGCAGAGAACGATACACAAGACACAAACAAAAGAGCTGGAGGGAAAAGGAATAAGGAAAAGGAAAAGGGCTCAAAAGTCACCAAAGAGAGATGCTGTCAAGAATTGGGAATGAAGAAAGGAAGCGAAAAAGACGTGAAGACGAAGCAAAAATAAAGCGGGCAGCCAGATGGGAGGTCGTAGAGGGGCCCAGGCTAGATGGTGAAACGAGGAAGGATAAAGCACAAGACAAACGATGGGGCGGTTATTTGCGGTGAGGTGAGATTCGAGCAATGGCGATGGCAAATGCAAGGGTTCCGCACGGTGAGTGTAGACCGAAAAGTACCTCCTGAAGAAGTGTTGACCAGCGGGCGACAGCGGGTCGGGTCGGGTCGGGTCGGCGGAGACACATCACCCGAGGGCGACGATAAAACTTGTTTGTCGTTCATCGCCACAATTGGTTTCTGCGGTTTCTGCCCCTCCGGACACGCCATTTAATTTGCATTCGCCGGACGCCTGATGGCGGCACAATGGATTCGTCGCAAATACAGCAACACGACTACGCGGCGATCGCCTGGCAACAACAACACCTGACACACTCACAAAAAACAAAAAAAAAAAAATAATCCGAACTTCATCATATTTCGACATCGATTGTATTGGCTCTCAGACGTACGAAAATAAGTGGATATTACGTCGTGTATACAATACAAGCTATGACACCAGGCGTTCACAATAGCCCGGCCGCTAGCGTCCCTTGGGGTTCCCTCACTCCCTTCCGCGTAAGCGCGTACAAAGCCACGGTGGACGCGGAAACGGAAATGGTAGTGACGATGGAGTTGGCTCAAACAGCAACGCCGCTGGCGGCATTGGCGACGAGAGCAGAGAAAATGCGGGCAGGGACGGAGGTGCCGACGTTAAAAATACCAATATCGGCAAAACTGGAAGCGAGTAACAAAATATTGCAGGCATGGCGGAGAGTGCAATACGCACACCAAGTGTCGGAAAGTGCAGTGGGTACAGTGGCAGGATACCGAAAGAGCCAGAAAAGAATGTAAAAGTGTAACTTATTTTTTACGTTATTAAAACATACTTTATCTTATGGCTTTAGTATTTTTACAGAGCGTTTTGCAGACGTAAATTACGAAATTAATGTATGGTCCTCAAGGATTGAGGTCCAGATTTCCCAGTTCGTTACACAATGATTCTCTATCGGAAGAATGAACTGAAAATCTCCGTAAAAATGTTTGTGAATAAAATACTTCGGTGAGTCCAAAATGGTGCAGATACGAGGGAATAGAAATATAAATAAATCCCTTTCCGAAAGGTCTTCTCTAATCCGATGTAACCAGAAGATCCCTCAGGCCTTCGCGTTGCTCGTGCTTGCATTGCCGGAGGATTGCTACGTCTCAATCTGCCCCGCCCGATGGCAGAGTGCGGCGAGCGACGACGATGGCAAGGGCAGCGGCGACGGCGGAGGTGCCGGCTGGCGCTTGCTGTTCCTGGGGTAGGTTGCGCTGCGTAGGGCCGATCGATACAGTGCGATCGACTGACTGGCGAAGGGGCGGGTGCGTACCGCTCCACCGCCGCAGCCGCCGCCGCCGCCTCCGAACCGACGGCACGTAACGACGTACACACATGAAATAACATTGGATTGCGGGATGTTCATTTTACACACCCACCTCCACAGCTTCTGAATATAAAAAAGGCGGACCACTCCTTTAGAACATTTTTTTTCGGCAAGCCTTCAGATCCATACATTTTTTTCACGAAAGGGCTACTCGACTATAAAAATTGCATGTTGTATATCAATAACATATCGTAATGCGAGGTCACGACACTGGAAATGAAATTATACGAAACAATTTACTATTTGAGCGTCATGCAATAAAACTACAGGGGAAAAAAGCACATTCTTTTAATTATATATTACGCTCAAAATAATAAAAACGATGTGGTGAACCACGAAAACTAGCACTATGTATGCGATAGCGACCCAACAATTCCCACCGCGCCTGCTTCACCACGCAGACAAATCGACGGCGCGCTGTGAACAAATTATTCCAGTCACAACCGCACAACACCGCGGTCAAAATATTACCGCAGAGACAGCAGGGCGTTAACCTATCACCAGGGCCCGGGCTTCTTTTGCTCCTCTCTTTTTACCAATACCAACAACCGGAACGCGTGCTAGATTAATATTAAAGCGCGTCCATAATAATAATACAAACGAGTCCCAGTGCCAGGGCCGCCCGGAAAGCAACGAAGCTGCGGAGGCAATCTTACTATGCTGGTGAGGTGTAGAACAAATTGAAGCTACACACGTAAAACAAATAAATACAAATAGGAACGTTTATTAATATTTACACTTATTTGAATTTATGAACTTTTATCAATTTTTGTTTTTTCACAGACTTTTCTGGCTGTTATTGAATACTGTAACCTCATTTCTTCACAGGATTTGACGCTGTAGAAATACTTCCAATTACTCATTAGAACTTTTTCTCCTTTTTTCTATATTCTCTCCTCCACTAGATTTCTACGAGAATGTTCTGCAGCTTGGGCTCTAGAGCAAATAATTCCTTTTCGCCCTACACTGTCCACGTGCGTGCAGCGTGCGTTCCGTCTGACTCCCGCAGCGCAGCCGACGCAATACGCGCGCGTCTACGCTCGCCACCGCACGCGCACGCGCGCACCCACGCGAGCAAGCCAGCAACGCGCTCACGCACTCACACGTCTCACGCGCGCGCGCGCTCGCGTTATCAATCGTTAGGCGGCGACGATCTCCGCGGCGACCCCGGCCCTCAGCCCGTCCGGCCCGGCGCGGCGCGCCGTCCCGCGCCGCCTGATTTAAAGCCCGCTTTCGAATTAATAAAGCCGCGGGAGCGTCTTGTTAAGGCTACGGCGAGGCCGCACCGCAAGTGGAGGAGGGGGAAGTGGGGCGGGGATGTGTTGCTCAAAGGCGCGAAGGCTCTGGAGGAATGAGAGAGAGCGGGGGGGGGGGGAGGATTCGATAAGGCACGTGGAAAAGAAGGGCTGGTTGGCGAATGAGAGAGGTGAATATCGAGAGAATATCTGATCAAGGAGGAGGAACGCTGGGTTTGAAACGGTGTTGTAGCTTTGAAAAAATTGTTTCTCTTATTTTGGAAGATCTCTTTCAGGGCATACGGTAATGAAATAATTATAAACGTTGTCATTGCCAACAGTAGTATTTATTGCAAGAACAACTGATGATGGCTATGCCAACGTTTATAATTATTACATGAAAATGCCAACGATAACGCACCACAACAACTGCATACGGTAATGTTACCTTCCTAGAACTCTACCCTGATTATTTGCACTTTTGAACATAAAATGTTGCATGTGTGCCTAAATATTCAACGATTAAACAAACTAAGCGTGAAGCACAGATAAAAATTCTGTAAAAAGAGCCTTTTGAGTATTTCAAGGCAATCGACTTTCTTGGTCAGTGGAAGGCAATTCCAACGTTGTGATTTCAATTTTCAATAAACAATAATTTCAGTTTTTTGTTAACCACGATTTTTGCAAAGCGGCATGTTGTCCGAAAATTAAACACACCGCATTGGTGAAAAACAGAATCTTGAGCCCCATGAAACTACCTGTGTTCTTTAATTTATGGTTTATTTAATAAGGTTTCGTGTCACGTCTGCAACGGTTCGTTAAAAGTCTGACAGGAAAGGCGTGGGGAGTGATTCGTATTCGAAATGAGCCCGGTCGAATATCGTATATGAAAGTGGAAGAAGAATAATACACTTTCCAGTTACCGGCACAAAAGAGAGAAAGCGAATGTTCAAGAATAACCTTGGGGCACAGCAGACATATCTGTGAGCTCGTTAGTTTCATCGCATGAGCCTCCACGTGACCTTTCAACATATTACATTTATGTAGGAGCCGCGCATCCCTCTTTTCTTATTTTCAGTCGTATACAGAAGAAACAAAATAACAGCAGATGCTGTAGAAAGACGAATTCTATTTGAATAATTAAACATTAGAATAACAAATTCACACAAACATTAGAGTAAACATTAGATAATTCATAATAAGAATAATGTAAGGTACAAATATGCTTCGTACGATTACATTTTTGTAATAAAAGAATACGATTTGTAACACAAATTTCGTAATAGTATTTCGCTTTTAGTGAGATAAAAGTTTATGGTACATATATAAGTAACACTGCTCGTAGAGCTAAGAAGGAAATATGTATATTTTGATCTCCACAAAAGGTATTATTAAATAGAGAAAAAATAGTTAATGACAAATGTAGTTATGTCAGCGTGACTATTTGTAATTTAATTATTTCAGCCCCTAACAAAAACAAATTTTCTTTTCCCACATTACTCGATAACAGACAGTTGTTCAACTGTAGTCGGAGGGATCTCAGCAAAGCAAAAACGACTCGTTCTAAGAGACGGCGAATCACTCGGCGACTGTGTTCACGACAGCGGGCAAGGAAGCTCGTTCAATTTCGTCTTTGCAGACTTACGCGAACAAAAGAAGCTCGACACCACGGTCCCGCCGCCGCGTCGCCGCGGACAAACGATTCGTCGCCAATACCGCTGCCGTCTCCGCCTCTGCTTTTGTTGGACGACTCAGTCGCTTGGGCGGTTCAAGATAACTGAGAACGACTGGAACTCCTCTGACAACGGCTCCTAGACCGATTTAACTGAGACCACAATTACTGAATTTAAGAATTAACAAATATCTATTTCAGGACTAATTAGATTACTTTTTTCTTTGGTAAACGCCTGGTTTTAATCATACTTTCATTTAACCACCATTTCTTGTGATTATTAGAAAAAATGTTTCTAGACTTTATATAAATTGCAATTGGCGAATACAATGCGTTTCGGAGTTGTTTTATTTTTGCAGAATAAATATAATTCGCTACATCTGATTTAGCCAGGACTTTACATTAGCCAAATGTCTTAAAGCAACGTGGAATATTAATCTACAAAAGGCTTCGTAAAGATTAAATAGGAAAGAAATTATTTCAAACATTGTTTCAAATAACGTACGAGTACGTAACTCTTCATTAAGAGCTATGAAAATAAAACAATAATAATTCAGCAATAACATAATTATCAACATTTGCAGTGTAATATAGTAATGATAGTTTATTCGATATCTCTTTTGGTTCAAATATAATACAAAATAACAATTGTCAATGATACACACACGATACAAATTCTTTTTTTTTAAATTGCAACTACTTTATAGTTATTCATAATCCTTCTACATTTCCAATGGATTTGAACAAATGTTTCTATCCCTGCTAATGCCTCTGATTGCTTTAATACTTTTACTGCTAATTGTTTATTAAACCCCGGAATTCGCAATTTATTCCATTTTCTCCAAGCACATTATTTTGTTTTCTTTCTTTTGCTTTCACTCATCCATAAACGTCGTTTCGCGGGTTCTCTTGTATCGCCTTCTGTGGGATAGAGAACTTCCAGGAATGTTGTTAATTCTTACTACAAGTGTAATGATTGAATATTAACCACAAAAAACAAAGCACACTTAACATAGCATTACCACAATTGACATTGACATTTTTTCAAGATAAAGTACATGTTATTGTATTTGAAGAGTGAGCATAATAAACATAATTATGAAATTTGACACTACGTAACAAATTCAACTATGACATAATACTGGCAGTTCGGGAGCACGTAATTCAACTAGTCAAAAGTGAAATTATCTTGTCAGAGCAGGAAGCATAAATACAGTATTCGTCATTCATCCTTACACGACAATATGTGAAATGTAAGTAATTACACTAAGGTTTACAGTAATAGGTGTGGCGCATTTGTATTTCGAATGTTTACAAATTTCATCAAAAAAATTAATTGTAACAATTATCATTAACAGTAACAATATAACTAGTTAAGGAGACAGAAGCAGTAGTTTGTTTAGCAAGTCAACAAATATTTTCTGTATAAATATATCATTAACATATATTTGCCACAAATATTAATAATTAACGGTATTGTTCTCCAAGGACGAAATACATCTTAAATATGTCAGGCTGTTAGAAAATGTTCTACACAACGGACTTCAAACAAATCCCTTACAATTAAAAAAAACAATCATTTATAAACTGTCAATTGATATTACCTCGGAATCGTTTGTTAAAAATATTGCAAAAAAAACGTTCTCCTTAACGAATTAAATACCTGACAAGCGGATGTGGATGCATTGACAAAAGAAAATATGTTCAGTAAGGGTAACACCTCACGCCTTAACGCACGAAGTAGCTATTCCCCGCCGCAGTCTCGCTTCCCTCGCCGCAATGAAGAATGAGGAGAGGCAAATAACAAAGCCACCTTCCGCAGAGCGAAGTACCGCAAGTGAAGGATTCGCACGCGGCTGGCAACGCGTCGGCCGATGGGCGGCGGGGGCGGGGGTGCGGGGAGTGTGGGAAAAGATAGCCCTCAGCGAGAGCGACCGCGGCGCGCGCGGGGCGATGCGGGCGGCGGGGCGGAGGCGGGCGGGCGGAGTGCGGGGCGCCGCGCGCGGGCGACGGCGGGTATTTGCATTGCGCGTCGGCCCGCAGAGGAGAAGAGATCGATGGCTGGGGCCCCCGAGGGGGTCGTGAGTGGGTCGCGGGCGACCGCGACCGGCGGGGACGGGGGCGGGCTAGGTAAGGGCGGGTCTTGATGGCGGTGGGCGGCAGACGCCGGCGGGCTGAGGGTACGGGCGCATCTGCCTCCGCCGCCGGCGTGGGCGTCTGACAAGGAGGGGGTGACTTGGCCTTTTCGAGGGCGGGACCGAAACAGACCTACGCGGGGGCGGCAGCGCCGCTACGCCGCCGCCGCGTCCAGGTTTTTCCCTTCCGCTCGGTTTTCACCGTCTCGCCGTGAGATGGGGGAGCAAGCGAGGAAACGAAAGGGGCGGGGCGGGGCGGGCGGGGCGGGCGGGATGGGAGGGACCGGGATGACAGAGCTGCGGCGAGCGGATTGGAGCCCGCGGCGGCGGCGGCGGCGGCGGTAGCGGATCCGGCGGAGGGCGGTTGCTCAGGACCGGAGGCCGCTGCCAGAATCCCGCGCCACGAAAAATGCCCACCCCAGCCATTTTCGCGCTCATCGTCCCCCGACGCGCCATCCCGCCGCCTCTTCAGGAGCACGGCGGAGCTCGCGCTGATCCGGGCGGGACGCGTCACCCACTCCCCCGCGCCGTCCCTCACCCAGCGCCCCCGCTCCAGGCCGTGTCAGCATTGTTCTCCGATGATGACGTGTCGGATTATTTTCGAGCACGTGTAAACACGTGATAAATTACGGAGCCACGCTTCCGCCAGTGTTTTTTTTTTTACGTGCGTACGTTGTATGCGCGCGCGGGCGCGAGGAGAACGCGCGCATTGAAAAAAGGGAGCCGAACGCGCTGATTCAGTCCTCTTTCCGCGGCGGCCGCGCTGAATTTACGTGGCGCGACGGCCGCTGGAACAGTTTTATGTGGCTGCGAAGGAGCCGCGCGAACCAGAGTGGAACGAATATTGTCGTCCTCCCTTCCCCCCACTCCCCACCCCGCCCTCGGGCGCCAGTATCTCCTCCGTCGCGACGTACAAACGAGGTACATACAGTGGCTGGAACGGGCTGGCCACCCGGAGGAGAACGCCGCCACTCATCATTTTCGTGCCACCCGCGAACCGGATCAGGAACCAAGCGATCGCGTGAAGATTGTGGCAACCCTTCTTATGAAAAGACAACCCAGCCTGCTGAACAATGAAAATAAACCACAGAATTCTCTGCACAATGTAATAATATTGTTTAATTTATATTTATATTCAGTCTCATCTATCTCAAAAATACATATCTATTTTTGTGCATTCATCTTTTACACTCATCGTTCTGTAAAAGAACAAACCGATGGTGTTTTCAATGCAGAGATCAAAGTCATTTTAAACGCGTTAACGTATTCAGCCCATCAATATGTGCATGTTTTCTTGTACGAGCCATGAAGTAAATCGTACATGCAATCTTTCCGATTATTTTGACCAAATTCCCGTACTTGAATATCGACTGCCCAGCTAGTGATCTGAGTAAATTATAACGAAGATGAGTCATCTCATATAGATTATTTAATCATAGATATTTCATTATATACAATACCTACACTTATAGCAATCAAGATCAATTGGACAGGGGGAATTCTTACGCAATCATACACGTACTTTATAACTTACCTCAGTGGTCTTGGCCCTCTTTTTCACTATCTCATCTACACTCACATCATAATACACTGTAACTTCTGAAATAACTCAACCATCTTAGACATGTTCTGTGAAGGAAGGGATTTTCAGGCTGCTTCTGTAATTTGCTGAATGTTTCTCCCGCCCTCCTTCACAGTCAGGACGAACCTAATTCTAATTCGTAGTAAAATTCGCAAGGCCATAATATAGTTTACGACTTACAATTGAATGTTGTGCACTTTTATTAGAATGCATATTTTTTAAATAGTATTAATAAATTTTAAACATTTTTTTAGTATACAAAGTACATTAAACTATCTTTGAATAATTATCATTGAACACGATCATTTTTTATTTGTAAGTTTCCCATTGCGCAAAACTTAATCATCGACACATCCCCAGCGCGGTTTACGCCGCTAATCCAGGTGCACGCCTTCCCGAGCATTGAATACGGCATACGCGAGTTCTTTGCATGCGCCAGCGCCGCAGCCAACCGTCTCCCACTCGGGGAAAGTCCTCCCCCCTCCTCGAAGCGGCGCGACGCATCGTTTTCTCCGGAGGTAGCGACCCTCCTACGCAGTGTATCGGCCACCCCCGCCCTACCACGCCACGCCCCGCGCTCCTAATGCCACTCCATGAATTATTTCGGCGTCTGTCTCCGGCCGTCCCTCACCGTCTCGAGGCACCCTCGCCGCCGCCCTCGAACCTGCCGCCGCGCCTGCCGTCTCGATATCTACATAAACTGACTTGTCGCGTGGCGCGTCTTATCCCTTTACCTTCCCGTTAATTCTGTCAACGGTTCTTTATATTCGCCATTTGTCGCTTGTCGCGCCCGCCGCGACGCGGGAGAGACGTGCGCCCGCGCGAGAGAAGGAGAGAGAGAGAGAGAAAGAGAGAGAAGGCACTTCACCGCACAGTTAGGCAGGTGTCGGAGACTGGGCAGAAAATAATACTATCCACCTCACTGCATGAAGGAAAGAAGGTTAGATATTTCGTCGCGGACTTTCCGAGTATCTTCCTACTCTTGTAAATTATGAAAGAATTGATTGAAATACTGAGATCCATTTTGAGAGTAAAAGATTAAATGTTAAATTGCCTTACAGCTGAAAAATTACACTCAGTAACATGAAAAGAATTGAGTTTTCAATATAATAAAGCAATTCGTTATACTCAGATTTTAATTTGCCACTTCCTATATAAAGTTGTAATTATTTGTTACTGACTTAACCAATAATCTTGTTTTGTTCTAGGTCCTTCTCCATTATAGGTTATCGGCAACTTGTGTACAGAACTGATATGAGGCTTTCAGGGTGTATAACGCAATAATGAATGATGATTTGGTATATTGTGTTAATAATTTCCCTTCATCAAACATGTTAGTATCATAAGGTGGAAATACCCATGTATTATTTGGGAATCGAGCTATTTCTACCCAGATCTGTTGCCGCCCCGCAATACGGGACATTTAGGTCAACAAAATTTCTAAAGATTATTCGTGATTTAGTTGTTGAATGAATCGTTTTTGAGTTTTGTTTATTTATTTAGAGCAACCAAAACAACTGAGATTGTAAATTAGTAACAATGGAATAAACAAAATTATTAATGTATGAATTAGGTAACACAAACGTATTTTTATTGCAATATCCAGCCGACAAATTCTAAAACAATAGGTAATTTTCAAGAAATACAAATGCATTTTAGTCCAAACATTTAAGTTCACCTTTATTACAACATTCGTAATATTGTTCACATTTAAATGCTGTAATTCATAACGCATCTATACCGAAATACTTTAAAACATCTGTTTTAATTGAGAGCTTCAGAAAAATACAAATGTACATTACAATAATAATTTTAAATGATAATTAAATTAACATAAAATGTATTCGGTAGAAAAATTGTACGAATTTACAGAAACAACTTGCTGATTGAACTTTCAACCCAGATATCGATGGAAATACTGTTTCAGCAAATCAGACATCTGGACGATTAACATGTAGAACAGCGTCGTCAATTTTTTTTCTTTCAATACCACCCGCACGAGGGAGTTAGGAAAATCCAAACAATTATATACTAATGAATTCCACGCGAAGTGTGTTGTGGGTGAAATATAATTTTTTTTTCAAAAGGGAGATACTGTTTTTGAAACCGTTTCCCACGTTTCGTGGCCGGCCCTACTGCACGCCGTCGCCGCCGCCGCCGCCGCCAGCGGTGGCAGGCGTCGCGACGCGCCCCGCGCGAGCGCCCCAAACGACGCCCATTTTTCAGACGCGCCCGCGGAAAGGGCGCCGGGCGGCGGCGCGGCGCCCGCAAGCTTCTTGGGGGAAGGCAACCTGCGCAACGCTCTAGCGGCATGGGGGCTGCTCGACACGCGAGAATAGGGCAGGTGCCGGGTGTCCGTGCGTCGCTCCTGCATTTTCATTGCACTCCTAGCGCAAACGTTCCTCCCCCACCGTCCGGCCACTGCCGAGAAGCGGCCAACGTCCGCTTGCCCGCGCCCGCCCGCCCGGCGCCCGCCCGCCCCGCCCTCCCGCCCCACTAAACGGCCCGCCCTCACTTTACGCCCCGCCCCACTACGCCCCGCCCCGCGCTACTAATGCCACTCCATGAGTTATTTCGGCGTCTTTCCACGCCGCGACGTCAGCGCGCGTACGTCAATCGGCAGGGCTCTTCGCCGACCCTCCGGCGACGACGGACAAAGGGAAGGCCACCATTTACAGCTATATTCTGCTAGCGGTGGCGGGTACGCCCTCCTGCGCTTCGCGTAGCGAGAGCCCGCCACCGCTCGCCGCAGCAGCGGACGCCCGCTGCACGTGGGAAGGGGCCCTAAGCGCCGAGCCAGGGCTGCTCAAGACGGTAGCTCACTTGAACAGCCCAGCACTAGCGCACACGAAGGGAGATCGACTGACGTAGAGCGGATTCGGATCCAAAGGCGTCCAGAAAGGAGAGGTTCGGGGCACCTTGCCCCAGGCCCCAACTTAATTGGGGGGCACCGGCCCGTTTTGTTTTTGTTTTTTTTTTTTCATTAAAAAAATATATTTACTTTTAATTCAAATGAACCGCTATACGTTTTTTTTTCTGTTGCAAAAATAAATTAATCCTGTTTTTGCTTTGGGGGAAGCGGAACTTTTGCTAAAAGTAAGGGACACCCGTGGAGCTACTGCCCAGGCCCCTTTGTTTCTCTGGGAGACCCTGAGTTAGACCAACAGTTCTTAAGGTATGTTAGGAAAAGTACCTATTCGAAAAATAAATATAAAGCATATGCGGAATGATACGAACAACAAGATGGACAACCTTCTTTCAAAGCAATTCGAGCCTTAAACTAACATCTGCGAATTTTCGGCCTTTCTTGATCATTAGAATTGGCAATATGAGATGCCTAACAGATGCGGTTATACCAACGGTTCTCCGAAAATTGCAGGCAAACATTTGTTTGGAAAGGATTTATAAAAGAATTACAGAATTGCCAACGAAACAAACTGTAAGGAGTACCTTCTTCATAAATCGCCACGGGGAGTTCTAGGCAAACATCCATGTATTTGATTTCTGGGATGTACTCGTAGCATGACAGATGGACCTTTAAGATATATGGAATCAGATTATCAATGTATCTTCTGTAAATACATGTGAAATGTGTCTAATAAAATAGTCGAAACTTTTATTGACGATTCGAATTTATATTTCTATGAAATTAAATTCTAGATTCTATTGTTTAAAAAACAATAATTGTTTTATTATGCCTAGGAACGTTCCCTGTGTTCTACGATATTTTATTACATTTATTTGACAGAAAACAAAATTCAGCACAATAGATGTTTGGCTACGTAACTACTTTGTACCAGTCGCAAACGAAACGATTTTCCAGACCATGCAATTGAGGTACCTACTGAGAACGAATTAAGTCATTTCGCTGATCGTTCGTAAGTAGTCTGAAAATTACCTACACTATTTGTCTTGTCTCTCAAACCTAAGTGGAGGGTTATTTTTTGTTTCCAGCTGTTACGGTCTATTGCACAAAATTTCGCAAGTCTTCATCCGTGACTTCAGAGTCACGACTTCATTCGTGGATTTCTTTAAGAGCAATCAAACGCTATTACGACTGAGAGTAACAAAGGACCACTGCGTCACTTGTTAGATGAGTATTGATGGTTTCATGTATTTGAACGAATATTTGAATCGTTCTGGAGTTTGGTTCCATTGATTTACAATCTTCAGGATTGTGTGATGATAATATTAAAATACATCCCCTTTGAAAAAAATATCTTACTCACTCCACTCTTTAATGATTCACAACTTTTGTAATTACGTTCACGATCAGTGCAAGTAAATATAAACAATGGAACTTAATCAATCAAACAATCTGATATAATATAACAGCCATTCAACTTCAATGAACTTCACACAAACACTATTTTCATCACTTCACACCAAAGGTACATTAGAAAGTATCAATACACCTTCATGTATTTAAAATTTAATTTCACCTCGCTAATAATAAAGCAAAATTGTACAATCGCAATTTAAGTGGAATTGTTTTAACACAGGAAACTTTTCTACTTTTGTTTGTAAATGTTTGTCAATTAAAAATTCTAATATTATTAGTATTTCGTAACGCACTTTGTACTTACCTCGAAACATATATTGTGTTAAAGCTTCGCATAACGCATTAACACATGCTAAACAGACTCAACAAAAAATCACTACATCAACTAGCATTACTCAGGTGGCAGAATCACATCCAAATTATTTTGTCACGAAGGGCAAGAGTAACACTTCATAGGAAATTCCTCAATGAAAGTTTTTATTTCTGCAAATTAAACGCGTTTTCAGGTGCATTGCTTTATCAGTGCTCAAGTTTTGTAGATTCTTAAAAGCAGAAAAATCCTTTGGTGTGCGTGTTAAAGAGAACTATTTAGGGGGAAAAAATCCAGCCGTCCACACCTCCATTTCATCCAACAAATAAGAGAAGACGCAAGGTGCCGTACCTACGCGATGATGAAGTGGCATTCAGTACAGAGGAAGATGTTATTAAGCAGTTAAGGGATTTGCCAACTAAAGAAGACAACGTTGTGACCAATATGCAGTGTTTTCCTCCTCTGGAGCCTCATTTCATTCTCCTATCTTTCTTCGAACGCAGATCTTCAAACGATTCCTGTCAGAGTCAGCAGTCTTAAGAAGACCACAATACGCTAGCCGAAACGTTAGCCACCATGTCAGTGACGCGGATCGTCCCGAGTAGCCTAGACATCATGAATTCCGGCCGCGGAAGCCTACGCAACCAGATCTCTGTCACACTTCTTGGGCCATATCGCCGTGGTCACAGACGCCTCCCCACAACGTCACCCGACTCGCGATGACGCGTCTCCGCCGCCGCAGCCCCCGCCGCGACTTCCGAGGACAGGACGGCGGGTGTACGGGACAGCACGGCGAGAGGGGACAAGTGGAGACGGACCGAAGGAGGGGCAGGACGAGTCAGGAAAGGAGGAACAGCGCCGCAGGCCGGCGCCAGGCCAAGTTCCACCGTCACGCACGTTTCCTCTGTGAGGCAACGCTGTCGGACCCCCCCCCCCCCATCCCCCCCCATCTCCCCTCCACAGGACATCGCCGCCTTCTCCGCCGCCGGACAGCCGGACGGCCGGACTCCCCACAAAGACAACAGCGCCATCTCCGGAAGTTTGCCCGGGCGACGACGGGCGGCGGCCGGACGGGCCCGGCTACGCTCCAACTCCGCCGCCAAGTATGCCAACTTCGCAATCTCCATCACAAAAGCGGTCGAGACCTCCCGCGGCCCGAGTTTGATCATTTCCACCCCGGGAGGAGAAGTTTCCCTGACCGAAGTATGCGGCCCGTGATGTTTTCACCTTCGTACATCGTTTCCCCAGCGCTTGCATCAACTTATCACTTCGACAACAAATCACACACAATGAGAAACGATTTTACGTTTCTTTTAAACTAATAATTTTTTCACCAAATACGGGCAACGTAAAATGCATTTCCAACCCCCCTTTCAATTCTATATTATTCTACGATCATATTATTTATGAAGGCACGTTCTGTTGCATTTACTTATTTGCCGTAGTTTAAAAGGGTTTCTACACTGTATACGAGACTAATACGTACATTGGAGCGGTGATAAACGAATTTTCCAAAATAAGTCGTTTATTTCATAAATTACGAATTAAATTAAATCTATTGATACGTGTTTTATAAAGCACTTTAATTCACTCTTATCACAGACCTTGACCCCAGGCTTCAAAACACAGAAAGTTATTACCTAGCTTTTCAGAGTAAATTTGTATCTTCCAATGGTAAATCGGAAAATCCTTTTACCGTGATTATCAATACAAATGCTTAGGGAAGCAAAAAGAATTTCTTCCCAGGAGGTGGAGTTCCGAACTTGATAATTTCTTATTAATGTTCGCAACACTGTAGAGGAATGTTTAGTTATTTGTAAAGTACGCAAGAGAGACGTTAATTACACTTCACGCCACTTTAGTGAAATATTGTTCAGTGCTAAAGTTAATGTCCATATCAAAAAGCTGAAAAATCGAGATGGAAAGAACAAAAAATGCAAATAAAAATTAATATCCTTAAACTTTTGTACAAATAGATTACAACTATTTTTATTTGCTTTTTATAGTAGTTATAATGAACATTCAAAATTGATATATCTCCACTGTGCCAACATAAAATATATATAAAATTGTGAAATTATTATTGAATAATTTATTTATGAAAATTGTTTATGTAAATAAATAAACAACTTAATTTATGAACATGAAGTCGGATAGTATTATCAAAACAAATATTTCTTTTTCTTTTTTTATTAGGAAACTCGCCTGCAGTTAGTAGATAAATGCAAGTACGCTGAAATATTTCAATCGAAGACCCACTTGGAAATAAAATATTTGCAAGGACACAATTGTTCCTTGTTTAATTTATTTCTCAATAAGTGCAAGTGACGCATTACTTCAGAAAAAAATCATTTCACCTGGTACTAACATCAAAACCACATTATCTTCTCTTAGTAAAAAACAAAAAAAACATGAACACCTTGGGCAACATCCGAACCGGCACCGTTTGTCGCGTACCCCAAGGAACGACTCATCTTCCAGCGCAAATATATGGAAGTGC
>BOPP01000112.1:1755174-1780759 GCA_017312745.1 Gryllus bimaculatus | reverse complement strand
CGAAGATAAGTATCCTGGCGGCCCGCGCAGACCCCTAATCATTCGCCAGGTGGCGAAACGCGTTGGGGGGGGGGGGGCGACCCGGGGGCCGGCGAAGAGGCTTGCCCCGACCCCCACACTGCAGCGTGACGAAGCGCTCTCCAGGGCCATGGCCCCGGCCGCGCGGCCCCGCCCCGCCCCCGACATCACAATGGCGCGCGCTTGACGGATCGCCGCTGCGGCCGGCCCGCGCTAACCTCGCGGGCTGTGCTACCCTTCCGGGCCTGCCGCAACCTCTGGCGCCTCTCCGCCTTTGCCATCATTTAGGCGGAGCACTCTCTCTTCAGTCGGGTCATCTCTAGCGCCGCTAGAGAGTTCCCCTCGGGATGCCAAAAATTTCCAAAGTAGATTAAATAGCGTGTAATTCATTTGTAAAATATTTCCGATAGAATTATTTTATAATATTATTGAAATGTACGGATGGCAATGATAGCAGAATGAAATGTATTGAATGGCAATGATAGCAGGATAGGGTTAGAACATATGGGAAATTAGGACCCAATTAAATGGTATTCAGTTCACATGTAAATACTGTATTTTTTTGTGAATTTGGCATAACTGTAATTAGGACAAGCTACCACCGGAAGTATTTATATATTTTTCTAAGTAGCATAATAATAATAATAATAATATTATATTTATAATAATATATTATTATTATTATTATTATTATTATTATGATACGGGTATCTGTCATTTATGTTACACATTGTCTTTTAAGGCCAAGTCATATTTAAGAGAGACATTAACTTACATCAATATGGGGATCAGCTTTTCCGCTATCGCTTGGTAAGACACGGTTCTTACACCTTGAATTATGAAGTGATAGTGTAATGATGCGGGGTGAAGGGACGATCACAAATATGACCATGCCTACGCAGGGACTGGAACCTGCAGCCTCCTCGGCGCAGACGACGTCTGCCGCAGCCGTCTGTGCCATAGGGTCCGGTATAAATATTATTGTTATTATTATTATTATTATTATTATTATTATTATTATTGATATTATTATTATTAATGTTATTATTTTTTCATCCATGCACTAATACTATTTCCTTCAAATATTTTGGTTGCGAAACAATAAAATATTTATTACAATATTCAAAACATTTCAAACTCTTTACATACTATTTTAAATGAATCATGTGCAACAAGACTGTTTCCAAAAAATTATGATACAATTTTATTTTCAATACAATAAATAATGAACAGTTATCATAATCTTTGAGAACATTTGAATATGACTTATGTTTTTGCTTTACTGTCGCATATTCTCTGGTTAGTGGTTAGAAATGGATAACAGCACCATGTCAGATGCGCCATAAATCCTTCCATATTATGCACAATTTTTATTCATTATTTTTGTTTTATAATTCTTGAATCAATTATGAAAATCTTGTTTGTTGCTGCCAACTACGCACGTAAAAATTATTTTTCAATCCTCCTTTCACTCACAATCAACAATTCAATATTATTTAATCATATGCTATGAACTATTACATCCTTATCAGCTGAATTCACATTCCGGGAATACAAATCCGGTACTTAAGATCCATAACAGGAATACAACTCATCTACGTACGTTTGCTTTGAGAGTGTCGTCCTAAGCGTTCCATTGCTCCTGCTGTCAATTTTACGTGCGCGAGAGCGATCTGGGAGAAAATCTCCCAAAAAATGAGAACACCATTGAATAGAGACGAGCTTCAGGACATAGCAATAGAATCATTACCTTTTTCTAGGAATTCCTGCAGCTGTCGGGATAGTCAATCTCCATTTGTTAGCACATTGCGTGCATTCAAGTCACACAAATGCAACACTAGAAACAATTTTGTGGGAAGAGAGAGATTAATGCGAACACCCAGTTATGTTGTGAAGGATATAATGTACAAGTCGACTAGATAATGTCATTCGTTCGTCGGAGAAAGAAACTAGAAAATGAATTTGACACAAACATGCTTAGGGGCCAGCGTTTTCAGAGTAACGTGGCATTATCACGTTCTTGCTATCTGTATTCACTGCAAGTACGAGTCTCAAACGCTTGGGGAAAGTCGACAGGCAATTTCAGAGAGTGCACAAATCCAAACACAGTATCCCCAACGTAATGCTGTTGACACAAGTTAACAATTGAAAACAAGTTTATTTTTATCATTTTTCTATGTGCGAGTTAATAGAAATATAACGTATATTTTGAATCACAAATAGAAGCAGTCAATTGTTTTAACCATTCAAATTGTAATGTTTTATCAGTAAGATCTCTTTTGATAATGAAAGGCAAATAAATTACCTACTATTTTGTAGGTAATTCAATTTAGAACAAAATATTCTTTGATATTTTAACATTTTTATATTAATTGAATATAGGAGATAATGAGCGTTCGATAAAATAGACCGTGAAGATTTGCATTTTAAATGCGCACGCTTTGGACGCTCTTTTTCATTTTGAAGAGAAACTACATGCAAACTACATTTAATATCACTGTCATTACACTACCCAGTTCCACAAACCTAGTAGGCGATGCAGAACGGAATGGCTGCATTATAAAACTTTACTAAAAATATACTGCCTTTGCTAAAATTAATCTTTTTGTGCTTGGAGTATCTTCCTTCCCTTTCAGATACAAATTAAAATTTCTTAACATTTTCTACTTAAACCATACTTGGTACGGCTAGAAGTAATCATATTACCTTATGTCATTTGACTTTCGTTTTCTTTTCATTACATTTAATCAACATAATAAATCACAAATCATCACTTCCGACCGCTAAGGTCTGTTTAGGGGAATTGCTCAGGAGGCAATAATACTAAATTTTTAGGAATTAATATTTTCCAACTTAAATGTACAAACTAAAGTTCACATAAGGACATGTGTGATTCGTAATTCAACGCAGAGAAACTTTGAGAAATCATCACTCGTATTACGTGTTTGTACCCACAATCGAGTATTTTTACTTTTAATTAAAGAATGTCAGTAAAGCACCTTAGCACCACCGCAATGGAGATTCAGACATTTTTGTAAACCCTTTTAACGAATACTGTACCGCACTCCAGCTATTTCATAAGAATGCCGCAGATCATCTGGCCACTTATTTCTCAGTACCCGTAGGAATATCAATTACTCAAATGAGCATATCTACGAACAGTACGACATTGCGT
Organism: Gryllus bimaculatus; assembly: GCA_017312745.1. Classification (NCBI taxonomy): domain Eukaryota; kingdom Metazoa; phylum Arthropoda; class Insecta; order Orthoptera; family Gryllidae; genus Gryllus; species Gryllus bimaculatus. Next base: position 1,777,566 of record BOPP01000112.1, on the reverse strand, counting down.
TTTTTCTCCGGCTATAGAGAACGAAACTGTGTTGAAGTTACACGTACAACACGATACCACGCTTGATACCGCCCGTACGCGTAACAAGGCAGACAAATGTTCATCGCAGATAAGCCCCCACCGTACATAACACTTGCAAAACGCAATGCGGCTGCTCGGCTGTTCGTACAAGTCCTGCGTAACAGATCGCCCCACGCATCTGCTTTGCCCTGCCGCAGAAATACAACCCAGACAGACTGGTCCGCTCGGAATTCACGACGCAAAAAATATGATTCGCAAGATCTCAGAGTGCACAAGGAAGTGAATGTGGAGGTGTTGGTCACGGAAATAATCAATACACTCGTATGAACGAGAATCAATCCCGGTAGTATTTAATGGATACTCGCAATTATTACATTTCAAATTGTGTTTCAATATGTGCTGGGAATAAGTCGAATTTCAATTCTTACAAAAAAATAAAGGAAAAATTTTTAATTAATTAATTTACTAAATGGATGTGTTTCGGAAATGGGCTTTGCTATAAGGTTCTCTGTATAAAGATAGTGGATACTCCTATGTAGGGATTTGGGCAGTAAGAAGACACGTCACCGCACATCTCCCGCAATACGTGAATATATTTCTAGATTTTGAACAAAATTTGCGTTTAGATCATATTATTAAGTTCATTTAGCCCTAGCTGTACAAAAAGGAAAACAAATTGGAGTAGTTTTTTGAGAAAGTCTTATTTTTAATATTTTTGGATGTTGTTCACATTTCACTCAAATTTGCACCGAAACTATTAATATTTTTCAAAAATGTACGTATCGTTCATTAAAGAACTAATTGTGAAAAAATATAATTAAAAAAACTATCTTAAATATTGCAGTTGAACAACGGGGCTCTACAATTCAGATGTAATGGTGAAAATTGAGACAATGCCGTCTTTGAAACTGTACTTTACTGTATTCCTACAATAATTTTTTTTTTTAATTTGGAACAATTTTTTAGAAAATTTTGAAAATGTCCCAGACATTCATGTCAAATACCTCCAAAATGTAAAGAACTCGTTAGAAACTGCAGGGCTCTAAGTTGGGCCATATCAGCCGGCTAACATTCATTCAGAATAACTCTTTCTTTATTTTCGTGAACAAATATTCAAAACTTTCGTTTCACTCGAGCATGTGTCACGTGAATAAGACGCTGCTTGAAGACATGTACGTCCATGGCAATTCAAAATACAAATCCTTCTAGACAACAGACACCTCCAAGCAGCACTTTTCTCGTTGAACCCACTTCGGAAAATGCTGCCCGACAGAATCTCCGCGCCCCCGCGGGCCGCCGAGTGCCGGGCGACCGCCGTAACGGCCGCCAGATATTTCTTGCGTTAACGTCGAGCGCCGGCACAACACGGCCGATGTTCGATGGGAAACAGGTGAGTTATTTCCTCGCAGAGAACCGCCGCGATCAATAGCGGCAAACGGGCGACCGGCGATTATGGACCGACAGCACGAGACGCGCCGCGCCGCCCGGCGGCCCGCGACTGGCTGGCGTGCACGCCGCCGCCGCCGCCGCACAGTGGGCGTCGCGCCCAAGGCGCGGACAGAAGCTCAGGCTAAACACGCCATCCAAAAAGTCACAACACAAATAACGATGGACATATATATATATATATATATATATATATATATATATATATATATATAATTCACTGGTGGACACTGCATCGCTGCGCTATTTCAATGTCTAATACTACACATGCTACTGGTCACGTGATTGTTAATCACGTTTTAAGCATTTTGCTTTGCCAAGCTCTGCAAGCATTTTAGTAAATGGAAGACATTCTCGCGAGTATAGGTTTGTTCTACGTCCTGGTTTGGACATGGTTGTCAAATATCCTAATGTTAAAACGTTCTCTCTCAAGTTTGGGCAAGCATTCTCTATGACAGTCTTGGAGAAATTTGATTCACTTGTCCGAGATATCATTGAAATAATTCCGGCCGATATTTCACACTCGCAGGGGCAGAGTATGCAGCGAAGACGCGCTTAATACTTCAGGGTGAGGTGGATTGCGTAGACTTTCTGTTCGAGGGAATTTCAGTCAGCACAAAAATATAAAATCATCATCAATCCGCGTGTGTTAGCGACAGACATACGCCCATTTCTACTGTACTATGTCTATATTCTTAGCACAATTGCAAGCAATAAGTTTACAAATTTTTATCCCAATCGGATAAACGGTACGACAGGGCATGAAATAGAAACGAGCATTAATTTGTATATATTAGATATCTAGTGTAATATGTTCCGATGTCGATGTATTAACATTTCATTATAACGCTTGTAAATAAGTTGTAACAACCCTTTGTTTCGTCTCATGATAGCAAATATTACGTCACGGCTAAACTTCATATTGCAACATTCAATAAACTAGAGCGATTTTTAACACAAGGAAAGGGGATATTATTTGGTATCTCTAATCCAGTTTTTCCAGGAATAATTGTGTTCGCTAATAAAACAAACTTTAATAGTGTGTGAACGAGACTTTGTGACAAAACACAGCGAAAACAACAGAACTGAAAGAACGCTTTTTCAAGTAGTTTCGCTGGTTCAAGAGTTCTGTAAGGTACACTGAGAAAATGTAATGATTACGTCGAATTTTTGTAAATAAATTAATTCTATTGTTTACTCTCAGCATATCCAGACGTTTAGGAGCGGATATCTTCACGCAATTTTGCACTGCGAATTAATTGTTGGATTTATCATATTATTAATTACAAACAAGAAATTCAAATTCGCAACCTTTGAACTTTTAGATAAAATCTCGTAATTTGCATTGTTCCTGCACTGCAACATTGGTAAAAGTCGAAAAATGTTTGCTGAGCACGGTTTTTGGTCCATTTGGGACCAACGTGCGCCGGCGCCGCCTTCGCCCCGCTTCTGAGGTTACACCACGGCAGTCGCAGTTAGGAGCAAGAGACACACACAAAAGGAAGGATAAAGTAGCCCCTTTTGTTCGACTGACATCACTGAAATTTATTTCCGTGCCTTGCTCCCGCTCCCGTTCTCTCTCCTTCCCTCCCGACTCCTCTCTCTTAACTCCCGCCCTTCGAGAGAAAACGTGCGCGCTGAAAACTCTTCCGGCGATTCCGTCACCGTCGTCGGCGGCGGCAGACTTCTAGAACGGTTTGATTCCCGTTCCTGTGATTTTACAAATCTTGAATGCGATATCGCTTTGTTTCTGTCGAGTGCGCCGTCGCGGGCGCCGCCTGGGGTTTGATTGATGAACTACAAAGCCGCCCGGGGGAGTCCGGAACTCGGGTGGAGGTCGCGGCCTACCACCGGGACTGTGCCTTGAGGCGGCCCCTAATCCAGGACACGGCCTCGAAAGCCCCCGCGCCCCCTCCCCCTTTGCCTCCTCGCAGCAATGATGCCCGGTCTATTGCCCTTCCAAGCCATCCCGCCTTCCACCAGGCCTTTCCACCACCACCAAATCCAGCCGTTCTCACCACATTCTCCCATCCCCTCTCCATCATTTCGCCCCCTCCACCCCCTCCACATCCTCCCACCCCCTTCACATCCTCCCANNAAACCCTCCCACCCCCTCAAGTCTTCCTGCTCCCCTTCAAGTCTTCCCCCACCTAGGCTTCCCGACCCTTCCGAAGTGTCCCACCGCCCTTCAGATCCGCCCACCCGCGAGCGCCAGCCGCTGCTCGATCCGAGGGCTCCGGTTCGTCGTGTCTAATTTCAGGGGAATAATCGCCGCGTGAACGGAGGCTTTGACGAGGCTCCGGGAAGAAAAGAGTTGTGAGCGACGCGGGCGCTGCGTTGGAAAAGGGTTCCAAAGGGAACCGACACAGTCGCTGAGAGGAACTGCGATATTAACTTTTTTCTCGACAAAAAAGTAACACGGTTGAAATAGTCCAACCCAAACACCGGACAGTGAGTAGGAGGTAGGCATGTTTGTGTGTGAAATCGGTAGTTCCGAGATTCGTAATAATCCCCTCATCATACGCTCCAGATATTTTTCCGGAGATGTCACATAATTTTCCTTTATAATCTAGAACGTACGCTAACGGGAAAAACGTTGGCGATACCAGTCTACCACTAATTTCCTTTCAGGTTCAGACTCGTGCTCTACGAGAATGTATCTGCAAATACTTTTCTCGCCTCACAGCACGTGCTGAAACATGCTCCCTCTCCCCGCTCACCGACAGCCAGTTGCTCCGCACGCTGGCTTTGCAGCGTGTCCTTCACATCTATCGAAGCGAGATTCCGATTGTCGAAGCTGAGTCCTCGATTGTCAAAGCGTGTGCGATTGGGCTGCTCGCTTCGTCGAGTACAGATAGATACCCCGTCGCCGACTAATCCGTGGTGAAATATCGCGTACTATTAGAAACCTGAGAAAAATCTCATTAAAAAGTTTCAATCGACTTCACCGAGGAGGGTGGAAACTGGGGGACGAAATAAAGCGAACTTCTCGCACAAAGTCTTGGTCTCGAAATGATGTGTGGTATTTCGTTTGATCATGTAACTGTTTCTCAATTCTAAAATAATGTTGGTTAAATAATTAACAGTTCATACAGAAATCTTTTTAAGAGAGATGAAAATTTTTAATATTCTCATGTAGTCGACGGAAAACTGAACGAGATTAGTCATGTATAATGAATGTTTCAGAAACGAAAAATCTGATGCAAGTTTTTTCAACTGTGACGTTGCAAACGCCATGGAAATCACCAACAGACTCACTAGACCGGAAAGAAATCTTTTTAAAGTTGTAACAGGACTGTTTAAAGGTATACTTTGATATTAATTTGCAATATTACTGTGTCTCTTCCGTAATTATCATATTCAAATAGTTTCTAATTTATATACCTTTGAAGCAATATTTCATGTTCACGCACCTGAAGTTAATGAAAGCAATATTCGCTTTTCCATTTTAATTTAACAATCGTATTTGCTTTAATCTCTTAATTAAATGGTAAGCAAATAGTGACTATAAAATACCAACATCAGTTTAACTAGAAGAACAATGAGTACGCCGACTTAAAATCCACAAAACCCACAAACGAGCAAAAAATCTCATTCTCAATAAACAGAAACATAGCACCCTGGTGGGTGCTCAGAAGAATTCTCCAAGCTCTCGGTTCACTCAGCGGAGAACGCATAACAAATGTCTCTCCCTTTTTTACGCCTGAAACCAAAAAAGTTGGGAACTACTCCATTTAAACGCAAACCCGGGCGTTAACGAACCCCGTTTTCATTCCGGATGATATCTCCTCCGTTGACATACGAGAAATGGGTGGGGGATCTACCTTCCCAAGGTGCAAGCGGCGGCGAGTGCGGTGATGGTGGCGGTGACGGTCAGGAGGTGGCAATGGAAGTGGTGGAGAGGTGGTGGAGGTGGCGGTGGCGATGGAAGTGATGGTTGAGATGGAGGTTGAAGTGGTGGGGACCGGTGGGGACGGTGGGGACGCTGGGGACGCTGGGGACGGCGGTGACGGCGGTGACGGCGGTGACGGCGGTGACGGCGGTGACGGCGGTGACGGCGGTGACGGCGGAGGCAGCGTTGGCAGTGCTGAAGGCGTTGGCCCCGCGACAACAGTGAATTCCAATTCCCAAGAGCAGTACCCTTGTGGCGGCGAGGCGGTGGCACAATACTGAAAACCTGTCCGCAAAGGAGACTGACGCGAGCGCTGGGGAGTGGAGAGGGCCTGAGAACAACGCCACAGCACCAGGCGCTCGCCCGTGCGGCCCGGCCGCCTGTCCGCTGACTGGCATCCGCTATCGCGCGCCCAACATCTCATTTCCACTGCCCGGCGTTTGTTTGACGCTTGATTACCGGACGGCCGCGTCGGTGGCGGTGGCCAGGACAGGGCTGGTGGCGAGGGCAATGGAGATGTGGAAATGGAGATGGCAACGATTGGGGTGGCGGTAGAGGGAGCCTAGAAAGGTGTGACTTCTTTGGAAATGCGCTAACCTCCATGATAAAGGATGCCGACAATAGCCTCCCTTTTTCAAATTATTTTATTTAAAAAAGGAAACGAATTCCAAAATTTGCAAATTTTGCCAGATTTAGCTGAAATAAAAGTAACATTCGTCTAGAACTTCTAGCTTCAAAATATTCTTACTACCGTATCTTTGAAATCTCTGTAATACAAACAAATGTGGCTAATAAGAACGATGAAGTGCAGGCAGGTATGCTGTGTGTTCATGTGAACATTAATTTTGGTAAATAAAATTCCTCTTAAATACACTAAGATAGCGAGAAGACCATTTTTCTAAACAATAAACCAAGATAAAGTTTCAAATGAGTGCTTGTGTGTTTGCAGAAGATACTGAGAGCGAGTGCGACGGTAGCATGAAGGGCACCGCCGCTGACCACCACGCGAGATGGTCGGCCGCATGCGGTTGGCACGCCTGCGGCGCCGCGGACGTGTGACGGAGATGCGAACCGTGATGGATCCTCGACGTCACGCCTCCAGGGCCCCGCCCAGCCAGCGGGGGTGGGTGAGGAGGGGATCTGGGAGAGCAGACATCGGGTGGATTTATATTTTTTGACGTGATTAAGTGCCTTGTGTAAAAATTGGGGAGGATTCTGATTTGTTTGACGGCTTCGATATGAATATCGCAGCTCCCGAGTTCCGCGTATCGTATTGGAATGTTCAATTTACTGCAAGAGGCTCCGAAAATATGGAGCTAATTTTTCCGTCGAGCCGCATGTGACGCACGAGCTTTCGCTTTGAGTGTGTGAATGTGAATGTGTGGGTGTGTATGTGTGTGTGTGTGTGTGTGTGAGAAAGAGAGAGAGAGAGAGAGAGAGAGAGAGAGAGAGAGAGAGAGAGAGAGAACGAGTACGAGTCAGGGATGGAGAAAGAGACATTCGGGCGAGTGGGACGGGTGGGTTTCTCCCAGAAGCGTGATTAGCTGAAAGCCGGTACAGCGTTTACACTGGAATCGTCTCTGAATCCCAAAGCAGGCGAGGGTATTCAACTTCTTCTAGAGCAGCGACAATCCAAAAAATGCATGCGCTCGCACATTCAATTCTGAAATGCACTCAATTTCTTGACCTTGCCTGATTTGCGTCACGGTTTCAAGGATGAGTTGGCATTGACAGAACAAAGTGAACGGAAGAGCGCTGTTATAGCTGAAAAGACAGCTGAGACGAAAATTACAAAGTAATTGGCAAAATATTGGAAATAATAGCCAGGAGGAAGAAGTATATTTTCAGTTGCATTTTTTGTATACAATGGCTGGAGCTAATAAGATGTTAGAGTATTGTCAACTTTACGAGCCGACAAGATGTAAAATAATTTATAAAATAATAAAGACACGAGGAAGAAAGTATTTAACTCACCTCATACTGTCCTCACGTTATTATGACATTTTTTTCTTTAACACAACATTACTTCTATAACTGCAGCAGAGTAAATTTGCGTTCGTAATTCAAGAAATTGTTAATATTGACGATTAACATTTTTGTTACTCCCTATACTATTAAAACAATTCAAGTGCCCCACCAAAGACATTTATTCGGAGAAAGACTACTAAAGTGCATAACTAAAATGCGCATTATGTGCCCCCCCCCCACACACACACACACTCACACAAAAATCAGATAATTCGCACCGTTTATTTCCGAGTCACCACACGTCGACGTCTTCATACTTCCAAACGTTCAAGTGTATTGGAAAATGCATTTCATTCAAAATTAAATTATTCGAACCAACAATATACATTCCACCCCACACGTGATTGCAGGTACAAAATGTGCGCAGAAGGCCCCTTCACGTGCATCAAACCTCCCGCAGACCAGAAGGAAGACGGACTCACGGAAACGACGTAACACGCGTAACAATGCATGCGCCGGCCACTTCGCTCCGCACCGCCGCCCTCTTTACAATATAAATCCTCCAAAAAAAGACCAGCAGCTCTTAGAAAACCGCAGTGGCGCAGGCAACGGGAAGCGGGCGTCCACCCATTCAGGGTGCCTTATTCTTTCCAGCCATTTATTACTTTTTTCAGCCTACGTCTCCGCAACAGGGAAGGGAAAGGGGCCAGGGCGGAGGGGAACGGCAGCGGGGGCGTGAGGTGCGCCTCGGGGCGAAGGCCGCGAGGCGAGCAGACAGGGGGAAGGGGGGGCGCCCCGATCCCGGGATTATCACGAAACCCGGGAGTTAATCATCGCCGCCGTGCCTGGGGGAAGAGCCAGCGGATCAATCGGAGACGGCCGATCGAGCGCAGCGCCGCGCAGACGAGGAATTAGCCGCGCGCGAACGGCCGCCGCCCGCCCACGCCGCCCGCGTGGCCACTGCGCTCTGCTCTGTGATGGGGGCGTGGGCATCCCTACGGGTTATTATTCCACTCGTTACTCCCTTGCCGCCCGCCCTCCACCCTCTCGCCTTAAATTTGCCACCCTTTCACCGTCCACTCACCACTCTCACCACCCTCTCACCGTCCACTTGCTCTCTTCCACACGGTATTCCCCACTGTCTATCCTCCCCTGCGTATCCTTCACTGGCTATCCTCTACTCGATATCCTCCATTGGCTATTCTCCACTGGCTATCCTCCATTGGCTATCCTCCATCAGCTATCCTCCTCCCGGAAGCTTCTCACGATCCACTACCTCCTACTGTCGCAATGCAATCGTCTTCAATAACTTTTCGACGAACTGGCTATAACTTTGTCGTTCTCTGGCAACCGTTGTCCCATCATCTCGCTTCCAAACTCTTGCCGATCTGTCACAAAACTGACGCCTTCTCCTTCCCTCTTCCTACAATTCCAGTACTTATTCTCGCCTCTCCTAACACTGCCTTCTCCTCTCATTCTGTTACTCTAGTAGCACTTCCCCAACTCTACATTTACATCTTTACCTTATTAATGAGCCCTATTTTGTCCTCGCAAACACCCAATCTCCTCCCTTCATTATTTCTCGCGCGAACGTCGTCATCCACTCCGGCTAACACTTCCTGAAAACTTTTAGTTCCTTTCCTTTCGTATATCTAGAGAAGAGCTTATAGGAATACCTTCGCTTTCACGCCTTGCATCCTATTTCAGCATTCAGAGTTGTCACCCTCGTTGATCGTACATGGCACATCGCATTTACGACCACGGCAATCACATTTGCCGTCCCCTAACAACGCTCCAGGCCCCGAGTCCGACACTACTCCATTCCCTTCTCTCCCCGCCTTCACAGCCCTCACTCACCCATCGCAGTCTCCTCGGATAGCACCACTCCCACCGTCACATCGGGCTCTATCCACTTCACCGCTTCCACCAGGGGCCCACGCCACCACCGCTGCCACCGCCGGACACGCCAGCTATTAGCGTGGATACCGCCCGGTTAGCCGCTCCATTAAGTGCGTTAGCCCCACCCGGAGGCGCCGCTTCCCCCGCTTCCGGCGGCGCCTCCGTCAGCGGCGCGCCCACGCCACCCGGCCGGGCCCGGCCCAGCCCAGCCCATTGTCTCGGACGACACGCGTCGCTTTTTTACCCCCGGCCCCCCACTCACGCAGAACCTTCGCCCCCCCTCACCCCACCCCACCTCACAGGTTTCTGTCTCTCTCCTTCCTCGCCTTGCCGGACCCCGCGCCCCCTGTCAGCTTTTGATAAATTGGATTCGAACGGCCTCCGCGTCGGAACCGCTCCGAATTCTTGCAGCGTGTTCCAATTTTTCAATTGGGCCTGACAACTTAACCCGCTCGCCACGGCCACCGCCGCCGCCGCCGCCGCCGCCGCCACTGCCGCTTCACCTGTTGAGCGATCCGCGAGCGCTCCGGCAACGCGCCGGCAGGGGCGTAGGGTGTTCCCGCCCCACCCTCACGCCTTCGCAACCAAGCCCCGTGCGCTGCTCGTGTTGAGGCGGCGGCCCGCCTCCGTCCCCCGGGGGACCGACGCCGCCGCGCGCCGTCGCCTTCATCTGTCTGCGCCTAATTACCCGGCGGCCCGTGGGGCGGCGCTGCCAGCGCCTGCGTTGGGTACACAGAAGCGGGCTGCTCTTTGATCCGGCCCGAGGGTCTCAAATAGCGCTAACAATGACCAGTCGTGCAACCCCGCCAAGGCGGCGCTGAGGGGCCGAAGAAAGAAAAAAACACATGGAAATAAGCCAACACAAAACTGACCCCTTTGCCTGACATAAGAATCGTCCAATCTTGATACTTGAACCTAAACTCAAAACACGCGATGTAACTTGCATAGAAATTGTATATTACATATCATCTATGCATATCAATGCATAGAAATTGAATATTTTTTTCAAAAATGACTTTACGTATAACTCAATACAATTATTGAAAGGATTATATCTCACCTCAACTTCGTTGTGACCAAACGGCACCTGAGTTGCCGAAATTTCAATGGACTTACACAACACGCAGAGTTGAGATGCTTCATGAAACTCACAAAGCTTCCGCATGACTATATTTAATACCTGGCAAATTAATTTATAATTTTTATTTTTTTACTAAATCTGTTATTTGGTTTTTATTATTTATGTGCCGTGATGAAATGCATCATATATCTCGGATCAAAACGTCTCACAGAAATTAAAGATATGCACTGACTTAAAGTTTCCTTAGAGACACAATTTTTCAAATACAAATTACAAAACAGAATTCTAAAGAGCATTGTCAAACCTGATTATCAATTACGAGAAGGCTTTGGCGAAGAAATGACCAAATAAAAAAGCTTTGGAAGGTGTAGTAGGAAATATATTCCTCTGACGCAAGCCTAGCGTCTGTCATGTCGCGTATTCACCCAGCCTTATTTCCCTTTGAGTTATTATCATCCGAGACCTCGAGACAAGTCCCGGACAGCTAGTTCGATGTCGACTATGAAACAGCCTGGAGACCTTCAATTAATGAAAGATTTATTAGTCAAAGAACAGGTCCAGTCGTCGTGTAGCTTCTTCGTGGCCATCGCGCCAGAAATGCCGATATGCCGCCATCATCACCACCATTAATGCCGTTGTCATTCTTGTAACTTTCCCCAGCTTAATCGATATTTTCAATAATAATAATAATAATAATAATAATAATAATAATAATATGAAGAATAATAATTATATCTTAATAAAAATATTGAGAACTCTATCTCGAAAAATGAACTATCTTCGATAAAACTAAAGTCAATTAATAAAATAGAATTAGAGAAACTATTAAGATTCATCCTCGGTCACTTAAAAATGGATAATATACAGAAGGAGTGCTACATGTCAAATTGCAGTCATAAAAGGCGCGACTGAACTTCAGATCAATTTTTTAAATCCCCGTTTTACCTGTAAAAACAATCACTGACATTTTTAGTTCTACGCTACTAATTTCAAATTTCGAATTTTTAATTACCTTCTGGATCACAATTATCCTCTTATTCAAGAATTTTACTTGATTTTACTTTGCTACTATAAACCCAAAATTAATACAAATTCTTCGGAACTTTGGAGAATACCAAATCGAAAACAAAAGAGTAAATTTTAGAGGGTTATTTAAGCTACCTGAAACAATATACCCTTCACGAATGTACGTGTTATATGAAGCCCCATAGCATTTATGTTTGTACGTAATTCAATTTGTACTGCACCAGTTATTCACCAAGTTAATGTTTGTAATACAAAAATGGAGAAGGTCGCTATACAAAATATCGGTCACTCTATGAGTCGATGATAAATAAATCAAAAGGTTGACAAATAAAAAACGTTAATTGATTTCATATTATGAATCATATCAGAGGACACACAACATCAGAGAGATGTTTTGTAGATATTTTACTCTGCTCTGCTAATTTGTTCGAGGCAATTAACATGTAATAGTGACACCATAATAAGAAATAAAATAATAACAACCGTGAAATGCCATGATACACATTGGATATTTTAACACTAAGAAAATATTTTGAAAAATAATTCTCATTCTGAAATGAAGATATAAATGCATAATAATTAAAATCTATAATAAGTTACATATTAAAGTACATAAAAACAGTACCAAAGGTCTTTCATGAAGGTTTTGTACCCCTCTCTCAGAGAGTAGAAACACACCGGCTATCGAATACACAAAGAACGAGTGGAAAACCACCAAATGCTATCGTGCCAACAGTGGAGTGTCGAGTCCTCTTCTGCAGCGACGGTGGCGTCCTCCGCGGGGACTGCGAAAAACCTCCCCCGAAACGAGCACCAGATGTCACCGCATGAATATGCATTCCACTGTTTAGCATTCGCGAACAAACTCGCGGATTTCCCGCCCGTGGTCGGAGGTGAAATGAAAAAAAAAGACGAAGAGAAGGAAAAAAAATATTTAAAAAAAGATCACGCATAATCCTTAAACGCGAGACCGTCGTGCAAAACTGAGACGTTCAGAAAGATACTCACCTGCACCTCCCTTCAAAGCTACCAGCTGTAGTAAATTTTCACAAGAGGTTTCACCAGGAGTTTTTCAACAAACTTCGACCTAAAATGATATTAAGAATCTGAAATCATTCGACACAGATACAAATTTTTCTTAACTGACATTAAAACTTACTGAAATTAAAGTTTATAATCATTTGACAGAATTATTGGGAGGTGTCACATTATTGTGCCTAACAATTCGCAATTGTGAAGAAAAAAATAATATATTAATTTGCACAAAGGTCCACGGTAGATCTGCAACGAAATACGTTATTTATATTATAAATGCAAAATTTGAAAGAAAACGTTGATATGCGTCGCTTTATGGTAAAATTGCAAATAGTTATTTTGAAGCAATGGTTTTCTATTATTCCTAAAACACGTTACCAAACAAGTTACTTGAACAAGAGCCTTTAGGTGGTTAATCTAACTAGAGAAATGTGAATTCTTCAAAAATATTAAATAGTGCTTCAATATGATATGCATAACGTAAATATTTCAGCACCTTAAGAAGCCTTCTTCCGGGTTTGGGGCAAGAATGTCTGTTCCCGTTTCACAATTGATCTTTCTCTGCCTAATGTGCTCTCCGGTCTCGTTTTGCTCTTTGCAGTGAAGCGCTTCCTTCTCCAGCCTTAAAATGTTGGACCCAATTACTCCTGTCGCCCTAGTTTGAGACATTGTGTCATTAATACTAACACCAAGACTTAAGGCGTATATGCATAACAAGTACTGTGTAACTATTTGAACTTTCAATTAAGCTCAGGATCCTTCTCCTGAAAACGATTTATTCGTAAATACCTCAAGATTTTTGAAACGAGTGACCAGAGTTGCATAGTCTCGTTTATTTCCCCCCTCGCAACACCCCACGTCTCCGAGGTCGGCTTCCTTGCGGCCGAGACTGAGGAGCTGCGCGACATCAGGCGGTAGAACGGCAGCCGCCTCCCTGCGCGATGCGCTTTTCAGGTGTTTTCAACGCTCGGGCGGCGCCAGCTTGCCGCGTTCGCAGCAACTTCGCAGCCGCAGCGGCAGCGGCGCGCGGAGACAGGAGACGAACTTCTCGGAATAATAACTGGGGAACTCATAACCCGCGAAACTACCGACACCAGCTGGCAATTAGAATTATACCTTGCGCGTCGTTTCTTTTTTTTTTTTGTTATTACTGTCTTTTTGCAGTGACTAGTTCGCAGAAGTAAATTCATTGTGCGAAATTACTGTTCTCGCGGAGGCTACGTGGATTAAGTCCCAAGTCACCCAAGCCAGACTAGCGATGGTGTCGCTGCTTATTCTCGAAGTATGCGTCTCGGCATTTCTTGTAGAAATAATGTCATTGCGGAATGTGAAACAGTTCATTTAGTTACTTATTATGTACATACTACGTATAGAAATATATGCGTAATGATGTGGTGAACACTCTTTTTCAGAGAAAACATGCTCTGTTGGTACAAAACCTTCCTCGGAAACTATAACAAATTCCTATTTTTATTCAACACCACAAATTGATAATTTTACAGTGAATTATGAAGAAGAAATTTGCAAATTCAGACATTTTTTTCATAATTATTTTCCAATTATATACATATTATCATACTCACATCCTTCTTGCTTTCAAAATATCTCTGGATCATTACCTGAAACAATAAAAAGGACCTGTTAATTTCACTGATGTGGACACATCCATGACAAATTCTTAGTTGAGTAAATATATGAATGGCTCGAAGGACAATAAAAATGAAAAAAATATGTTTCCCAACTTCTAATACAACCCACATAAATATAAGCAATTCTCAAAAGTATTGAATACATCGAAGATATCTAGAATGCAGGAAAATAGGATATCTTATAAATTATCTATGATGGTGCCTACTAAAATAAAAATAATTACTATTTACCTCAGTAAAATGCATAAAGAAAGATATAATCAAGCATCTTCCTATTTAATATCGAATATACATTCCTCGTCTGACATCGAACCTGACTATTTTAAATATCATGCAAATGTTGTTAGGTATTGAATATGTAACACGTTTCTTACACGTCGATAATTGAATCCATTCCTTCATAAAGGATGACTTGTAAATATTTAAAAACGTCAGCCTGACTTCGAAATAAATCTTAGCCTCACCAATGACAAAATACACTCCACTCCTCTCCAGAAGCCTCAGCCATCGCATCTGAGAACAGAGCAAAAACTTGCAGCTTCATTTTTCATACCGACTAGCAAAATACTGAAACGAGCCCCAACCACCTCGAAATTCACATCCTGCGACATACACCCGAGAAGAGAGCACGGGAACCTTCGGCGCTGCGACGCCGAGCGCGTCCTCGCGTCACCGCCTCGGCCGCCGCCCCCCCCCGCCCCCGCCGCGGAGACCGTCGCCTCCTGCGTTTTAATTTGCAAACGTAATTAAAGTGAACAACCGCGGTCGGTTTACGAGCAAACCCGTCGGTCCAGTCGGCGCGCTCGCCCGCCAGCCAACTTAATTGATAAATCACTCCCCACATTGACAACCCGAAATTAAAAAAGAGCAATTTCTGCGTTTACGTGGCCGCAGTCGGCGCTCGCCCCGGCAACACTCGTAGTCAGTCCGTCAGTCCGTCCGTCCGTCGGTCGGTCGGTCGGTCGGTCGGTCGTTCGGTGGGAGCTGCAGAGCGAACCAGAATAAACGCGAAAGCGCTTCTGTTGGATGCGAGTTGATGAAGAATGGAGTGACCTGGTCTGGCGAATGTGGTTCAGTTGTCGCAA
The DNA here is from genome assembly GCA_017312745.1 of Gryllus bimaculatus. Classification (NCBI taxonomy): domain Eukaryota; kingdom Metazoa; phylum Arthropoda; class Insecta; order Orthoptera; family Gryllidae; genus Gryllus; species Gryllus bimaculatus. The sequence goes on along the minus strand of BOPP01000112.1, from coordinate 1,762,464 downwards.
CTGAGTGCACGCGGAAGCTAACGTTGCTGAATAAACAAAGATCAATTAAAGGAGAAGCCAGAATGAGGCAAGCACTAAAGGTATACAAACCTTGGTAACAGACTGACAAAAATAGATTTTTTCGTGATCGAAGGAATGTTCAAAATTAGCCCTAGTAAGTCCATTGTAAAGATTTGGAATACGTGACAAAAGTACTAATGGTTTACATTTGCTAAATCAAATATTCTTTGAAAATTTAAGGTAAGATCTCACGTCAATTGTGTTAAGGAAACCTATCCACCAATACAACAAAAGCATTACAAAAATTAGAGAACGTGAAAGAAAGAGGTTAAGAATAATGATTAAATAATGACAATAGTCCTGGAAGGAATAGATTCAAGTATAAATGGGCTACTTTAAGCTAAATTATAAATTACCCATTGCAATTTTTATATAACCTTACAAGTTAATAGATCATTAATATAAGGATTAGATTTAAAGTATTTATCTTAATCCAATACGTACTTTTGCAACTTCAACGAGGGAAAGGAGGAGAAAAGGGAAACACAGAGTGGTTAGAGTACGTCAAATCACACATATAAAACCATATTCCAATGCATGATATTAGTGCATTCGTTCTGAATGAAAGCCATTGTTTTGTTGTGTAGTCTCTCACATATAAAGCTTACAATCTCAAAAAATGAAAAATTCTGATTTTCTGGTTAATTTTCAAAATTATTATGAATTCCTAACGTCTGAACATGTTGATTTTGTTTTCATGACATAACATGAACAACATGTTCTGTTGTTGCTCGTCTTAACTCCTCGAGAAGGATCGAAATTCAAAACTTTTCAAAAACAATGCAGCTTACAGCGCGAGTGTCCATTCAAGGACCTGTAATCCGCAGCTCAGAAAGCCCCGCTGCTCAGCGTCTCCACCCACAGGCGTTGGCGCGCAGGGGGAGGGGGAGGGGAAGGGGAATAAAAGCATTAGTCTCGATCGCGCGTGGGCGTGGGAGAGGTTCCCCGGGTCTCCGCCCACCCCCTCCTCCTTCCCCTTCGGCCTCGCACCGCCCGCCACGTGCTCGGCCCAGCGCCGTAAACTCTCGCCTCGACACCCGCGTTGGCTGTACGTTAATCGCACGAGAATGTTTACCAATAAACAAACCGCTCGAGCGGGTCGTATCCACCTCCAAGCACCTGGTACTTGGTGTGCGGATAATGCATAATACATGCACACCATCGTCATACATTCATCAAACGAGAGTTTGAAACTACGATTAATATCACTTTGTAGTAAATGTTTTATAGAATGTTTGAAATACTCTAAGATAATTGACTGTACTCAGACATTTTAGACTCTTTTAGGTTTTGAATGCCCTCGGTTTTCTCTATGATTTTTTCGTTGTTTAGCAAAAAAGATAATATATTCTCGTATTTCATTCATCGAGTTTTATACGAAATAAAAAAAGTAGCAAAAAAATTAAGTTGATCTTAACATGACATTAAAAGTGAACTAGGTACAGAATGTTATACCTAATGTAAGTCATAAATTACAAATGTAAGTTATTCGTTGATATTTTGAGTAAGAAAACAAAAATAGTAAGAACAAAAACGGTCTTCACTAAAAAAGAAATGGCAAATAACATAGTTATACTTCTCTACCCGATTCTATAAATATTTACATTTCAAGAATGTCTATAAAGTGTCTTTTGTGAGAAAATTATGTGATTGCAAGATATTAATTTTAATTTGAACAGTGAATGTGGGACTTAAAACTGGTCATAAATAAAATCACTATTGAAGCCTGGGAGCTGCAGTAGCGAGAAAAAGAAACAACAAAAAACAGACAAAAATCAGTCGCAAAGCAGAAACACAATTCCACATTATGAATCATAGCTGTCAAATACGAACTTTGTTCCCAGAGCAATAGGTCCAGCACAGAGGTTACTTCACTTTCATCACACACTGGCGTGTGACAGCTCACCGTCACGGCATTTATTACGGCTATGCGCATTAACGAACTGACGAGTCAGCCACGGTGACGGCAGCAGCAGTGAATTGTCGCCTCGCTACATCATGCACGATTGCTATCCACCATTCCGACCGGCCGCCTCGCCTCGCAGCCCCCGCCGCTTCATTATCCTTTGCCGCCCCGCCCCTACATTATCCTTGCCGCGTCGACATCGCCTCCCCGACAATGCCGCGGCCACTCGCCGCGCTGACGTCGTCGCGCTACCGCTGCAGTGATCCTTTCCCACGCCTCGTACTCGTCATTAACAGTATCATATTCCTATGCCCGTAACAGATGCATATATTTATATTATTCTCCCACGCCCGTAACATTATCCTACGCCCGTCAGTCACATTGTCCTACGTCACTCACATTAAGCAACACAATATCCACAAAGTCACATTATCCAATGTCCGTCACATTATCCTACGTCACTCACATTATCCAATGTCCGTCACATTATCCTATGTCCGTCACATTATCCAATGTCCGTCACATTATCCAATGTCCGTCACATTATCTATGTCCGTCATATTATCCTATGTCCGTCATATTAGTATCCGCAACCTATGTCCGTCATATTATCCTATGTCGTCATACTTATCCCCGTATGTATCCTATCCGTCAATATTAATCCTATGGTCCGTCATATTATCCTATGTCCGTCATATTATCCTATGTCCGTCATATTATCCTATGTCCGTCATATTATCCTATGTCCGTCATATTATCCTATGTCCGTCACATTATACTATGTTCATACGACCACAACATTTTTAAACCATCCCCTTCAAGCTAGTGTCGCCATTCCTCCTCGTGCCACAACCAGTAAAGCCATCCACTCAATTCCTCGTACAGTGCGCCAGCCATCCTTCGAAATGGCACCAATGTCTGGTGAGAGACCTAGAAACAGCTATTATGTTGGTAGCACGAACGGCACCATGCAACAAATGAAAACGTAAATTGCGTACTCGCCACCATCATGTCAGACGCTGGAAGTGTTGCCCCCCTTCACGTGTTTCCCAGTGATCAGCAAGTACACAGCAAGACATAAATGCAAGTTTTAATAGGAGGCCCTAATTCGGCTCGGTGCGGAAAGACTTTCCTGCCGCACTGTACGACATCGCCATGAAGCCACTAGCTACGTCCGTCATTTCCCGCCGATCGCTTTTCTCGCGGAGGCGAACACTGCAGTTCCCGCGTGTGTCCCGTGGCGCGCGCGCGCGCGCAGTCCGCGTCTGGCGGCGGGCCTCGGGCAGCGGCACGCGCTCTATTCACGCTACTGTTATTCGCAAACGCTTCGACCGCCACTAGCGACGTGATTTTTCGCTCACCACGTCCCCGACGCCACCACTAGCGCCGCCCCGGTGACTGTAAACGCAGCCATTATGCTTGTGTACACTCACGCCGGCAGCGAGTCGACTAGCAAGCGCGTGGGCTACCGGGCCTCTCTCTGCACTGCTGCCTCTGTCGAGCTGTGGCTGATCACGAGCACTAGGCTGATGGAGGCAGTGTTATTCCGCAGGTTATACGATGACGTTAAATGCGTATTAAGGATACCTTACCTTTTAATAAGAAAGTTCATGAACTTCTAAAATAACGCATATGATGCCTGTGTCAAGTGAACAGCAAAGTCATTGCTGATCGCAGAATTATTCCAACAGTTGACTTCTGCGTCTATAAATACATCGTCGAATTAAGGATACCTTACACATAGCAGCAATTAGTATATCGCTGAAAATATTTAACTTTAAGTTATCATAGTTCTTTATTAATGAAACAAATGTTGGATGAAGTGCAAATTACGGCCCGTTGAATTTTGTGTAAGCAGGGTTGCCAGCTCTGCTTTGCGAACCTCGATGTAGTTCGTTCACATGCATTACCCCTTAGGCACTGTGGTAGAACAACACGCTGGCGCTATGCGAAGCGGCACGCAGACCTCAGCGGAGGCGTAGCAAGTTGTCATTAGTCTCCTGTAGAGCAGAATACATAAATGAATTTAAAACAAATTAATTAACAGCGAACTGCATGATTAACCTCCAATACATGACCAAACAAATTCTGCATAAAAATAAATACAGTATTGTACACAAACTAAAACTTGCAGAATAAGTTTTACAAAAGTTGCGTACCCTATGGAATTTTCGTCTTCCGAAAAGAAGAAAATACAGATGATAGAATTCTCCAAACTCAAAATTTATCGAATTACTTTTTTCTTAGAGTAAATCTTATGAAAAATTTTCATTCGGGTAATTTACATTCGTGTTTGCTCTGAACTCTTACAATACACTTTCCCGGCACTTTAAAGTTACCTTTCCAGTTATCTTATATCACACATATTTTGATTAATAATATATATGAATTGATGATACAGTAGTGATGTTTCCCAAATACTTCACTCTAACCCAAAGCAGGCCTGCATTTCACCGAAGAAAAGTTTCAAGTTGCACCCTTTTAACCCTCACAAGATAATGTAACATAAGATATTGTGACGTCATGGATACTCACAGCGACCACAGACACAGATCTTCATATAACAATATATTTATTAACAAAGAAAACATAACAAATGTATACATTTAATATCCTACTTACACCCTAGCTCTGATAGACCTACTATCCCCTGATCGCGGGAGCGATCCAAACCCGATTGAAGATGGTTTTGATTGTGGCATTCGCCACTCCTACTTTTGAAGCGCGCACAAAGCCTAGCTTCCGTGATCGGATGTCACGCTGGGACACAAGTCCGTTCTGGCGCACCAACGGCTGGTTTGCCTCGATCGCATGAGCGATCTTATCCGATTGAGAATCAGCGTGAATCGTGGCACTCAACCACTCTTCACCTCGGAGCACGCACACAGCATCGCTCCACCGTGACCGCAGTCACCCAAGGACCTAAAGTCCGCAGGCTTCGTCAACTAGTGACTCGAGATTCGCGAGCCTGGCTCGCATATGTACCGTCGTGGCGCCAAGTTTTGTGCACACGCACGAGGTTCTCCCACTGTCTCCAGAACCCACCCACTGGCTCTGTACACTCTGTTATATAGGCGAGGCCCACGTGACCTACTATGTCACGCCACCGCCCCCGCTTGTTATAACAGCGAAAGGTTTCAATAAGCCGGATACCTCAAAGCCTTGTGTCTCCCGCCCGTTTCCGCGTTCTTGCCTTTACGGAAAAACCCTTCTCTCCTTCCTGTGGCGAGGCTAATCCTCTACCAAGCGTCCCCAAATAGATGCCACGAGGCACGCTGGCTAATACGTTACAATATCTTCGTTTATTGAAGACAGAAAGATATAGTTAACTTATGAAGGCACCCTACGTCCTACTTGGCCACGTTTCCACAGGCCACATCGCCCCCCCGCCATCTTCATAGATTCTACTTAACTCCTGCCTGCACACAAAACTCAATCAATCATGCGCATATAACACAAATACACCGTATAAGTATCACCTCATTCTTATTTTTATTCTGTGGAACCGCAACCTCAGTCTCGTGAACACGTCATTCTCGGCTATTACTATCAGCGGTATTCCCTGCCAGGTGAACCTTCTTGTCCAAATGGTAGTCTGAAGCCTTGTCACAGGGTCATAACTTGGCAGCAGTCGCTTGGTCATAACTTGCCTCTTAGATACTGGGAGTCGTCATGTCGTCACTTACTCATAATATCGAAAATCAGCCTAAGCATTTTCAAGCGTGGCTTACGAAAAAACATTATCACCACAGAATTGAAGAACAACAGTATTTTCACTCCCCATACAAGACTTAACAGTGTGGCTTCCATTAGATCGAGAATTTGGCAGATTGCGAAACACACAAAGAGAAGGTGAATCAGAACTCGAAGCCAAAGTCAACTGCTTCTAGAGACTCGAATTATGCAGTCTCTGGAGACGATCAAAACGATACCGGTCCAGATGCCCAAGGTCAGCAGCGTCACTTACCCATGCGCGGACATTAATTTCCCTTCTCTTTTTCTTTTAACATCTGATGTAACGTGCCGCGAACGCACAGAGCGTAAAAGTGGCAATCAGTACGGCCCGATCAGCTTCCAAATGCTTATTTTAAAGGACGGCTTCATACAACGCTAATAAAAACTGTCCATTTTTATTTTGCACTTCATCTCTCGCGGTTTTGGGCAGCGCTCGGAGCTTCGAGTGTCGCCACAAACCGGTCCTGGGTTCGCGAACGAGGGAACGCGTGACTTCTACGCTAGCGATTTGCATGTATATCGACGAGCGCGCCCGCACCGGTCGCGATTGTCGAAGCCCGATCCGAGACGAAATCGAAAGGGCACCACCTCGGCCCAGCGCACGGCGCGAGTCCCCGCGCGCGCAGCCGGCGCGGCGCAGACGACGCAACAAAAGCAAAGCGCGGCTCGACCGGTCCGACGCGAGGTGGCGCAGACTCACGCGTGGCCGCAGCCATCTCCGCTCGCCGCCGCACGAGATGCAACCTCCATCCGTATCCACTACCATACCCTCACCCCCATTGTCGTGCCATTCGGCGAAGGGCCGCTCGGCACTTTGGTCTCCAAAGCAGACACCGTCGCCAGTGTCCTCGTCAACATCATAAACACATCACGACTCTTTTTCCCAAGAGACCGCCACGGCATTTATCAGCATCATCATCATTATTAACGCAACTAGCTCCGCTACCACTAACTGAAGACACCATCTCCAAACCAGGTGGGAAAACAGCTGAGACAGTATACAATCTACCATCATAACCACCAGTCGCAGCAGGTGCCACTTGGATTACAACTTTCACCGCCATAACAAGCATCTCCGCATTTTTCCATTTAGCTATCACTAGCTCTTCGGTCCTATATTTTTTACTCCTGTCCATTTACCTTAAGAACCATCTACTTCACCCCGTATTCTCCTCCCCATTCGTCAACTCAATCGCTTCGAACACTCCACCCCGTGGCGTGCCATTCTGACTGCAACGTAACCATCAACCACCTCTCCATTCCCGTCTGTCCAGTCACTGACGCTCCCGTCACGTTTTCCCCTCTCTTTTGTGTCGCGTCCTCCGTCCTAAACAACCATCTGCTTTTACCGTCGATGCCGCCCACATCGCCCGCGCTCCGGGGACCATCGGCGCCTCCGCCACGGCCAGCGCCCATCCGACCCTCCCGCTGCAGCTTCTGCTCGGCGGCGCAGCATAATGAGCCGGGCACGTGCGCCGGGCGGCCGCGCCGCGCGGCGCTGCCCAGGCATGCATCAGCGCGGGCCGCGCCCGGCCCGCCGCCCCGGCCGGGGGAGCGCACGAAAAATGCGGAGTACCTGCAGCACGGGG